>CM030358.1:345939338-346070628 GCA_017893485.1 Hemerocallis citrina | reverse complement strand
GACCCAACAGGTGGGATCGCTATTTCTGTCAGTTCCTCTAGGGTTTCCCCTAAACCCTAGCCACCCCGTCGCCAATGGCGGCAACCACCACCTCTAATTCCGTCGACGAGTCACTCTGGTGGGACTCCTTCGTCGCCCTCTTCGAAGAGCTCGACGCCGCCTGCGATCTCTCGGACCACCTCGTACCAAACCCTAACCCCAACTCCCTCTTTTCAAACCCAGACATTTTATTTTTTTTATTTTAAGAATTGATGTTTGAATTCTTGAATTGCAGGCGAAGAAGGTGAAGAGCAATCAGCGGTGGTTCTTAGATTCCGTGACTCGGTTCAAGGTCCCCAACCAGACGTCAAGGCTCGCTTTGGATTCGCCAAAGATTTCCGTGGGGTCGAGGACTCTGGTTGTCAAGCCGGAGCTGAAAGAGGCCGCTCTTCATGCTAGCTCTTGCTGGGTAATTCTTCTGAGCTTTATTTTTCGATTACCTTTTCTTTAATGCTCTAATGTAAGTGTTATGTATGACCTTAGTGTACTAATGCTACACTTTTGAGTTCATGTCAGTGCTTGGATGAGGTGCAGTCGTATATTCTCTTTGATAGGTTTTTTGAGCTTAATGATGCGGTTGCTGATGCTGGAAACAAGGATCTTCTCAATTCGGTAGGCGCCTTTCTTGGTTTCTTATTTATTTATATTTTTGAAAGTATCTTATATATCCTGTTTGATTTCTTTTGAAAACTATTCCCTGAGTAGATAGATACCCGAACAAAACAAATGATGACTGGTTACAATATTTGCTTTGTGTCAATACTTTTGAAGTTTTTGTTA
Organism: Hemerocallis citrina; assembly: GCA_017893485.1. Taxonomy (NCBI): domain Eukaryota; kingdom Viridiplantae; phylum Streptophyta; class Magnoliopsida; order Asparagales; family Asphodelaceae; genus Hemerocallis; species Hemerocallis citrina. Next base: position 346,069,809 of record CM030358.1, on the reverse strand, counting down.
TCTGAACTTGAATCAGCATTTACCACATACTCCCTACGTGCCATAATGTATGTCATTCTAGCCTTTTCTTTGGTCCCAAATTGTTTGTTACTTTAGGTTTTCAAAGGAAAATGTCTTAACCTTTTAACTGTGTTTGATTTTTTTTCTCTTTTCTTTAGGACTTGCAATTATGCCCTGTTGCCACTAAATTTTTCACATAAGAGGGCAAGTTTTGGAATTTTACAATAACTAGCACATGTAATAGCTTCAATAACCAAGAATGTTGATTACTTTCACACTAACCTAGCGTGTTTCTTAATATGAGTGTAGAAACTTAGAATGACATACATTATGAGATGGAAGGAGTACTTGATTCTATAAATGCTGCCTTATAAGCATGTAAACAGATTTTTGTAAATACTTTAAATCTGACGTTAAATTTGCCAATTAACAATTTTCCTTGGTAGTCCACACAACTACGAGTAATGCTAATTGTACTCAACATCTGTATACTCAAAATGTACTCAAGAGAGAGAGAGAGTGGAGCCCAGTAGAACTTAATAAAGATGTGTTTTTACATGAGTTCCACATTCTTGTGTCTTGAGTCTATAAATGTTACTTGAATACAAAAGGCATTATTCCACGACTATTATTCATGAGAACATTATGTTTTTCTTTGTATATTCTGGATATTTTGCCTCCAGTTGACACTTTTATGATGTTTTTTTAAGGTACTACTTCACTATTATTTTGAGAGGCAGTGCTTGATGAAGTGTATCAGACGTCTGTTTGTGCATACTTGTAAGTTTTTGATTTGTATAAGTTAAACAGGTTAGTTGTCACCTCATGTAGTCAGTTGTTTGTCTTATATATTATTTGTATCAATTGTATGCCACTTAATTATGACTTGTAGGTTCTACTAGATATTTATTTCTTGAGATAACACATAACACCAGTGTTGGCTAAGTAATATAACACTTTATCATATTCCAACATAATTCATATTTTTCTTAATTTTTTTTATGAGGTTAAGTTCACTTTGACACATTTACTCGGTTTAGGATCCAAGTATTATGTGATTCTTATCCTGCAATCCTCAAACAGAGGTAGTATTTAGTCAAGTAAGCCAATTTATTGTGGAAAGTTTATGCTATGCATATTGCAGACCGATTTACTAATTTCTTTAGAGACGATAATTGTTTTATCATATTCTAATTCCTTTCCCCTCCTAAAACCTGAATAATTTTATATGTTGAATTTGTAGCAAATATGATTATCAGAGATAATGATAGTGCATCAAAGTTAAATGATAGGTTGCACAATCATATGCAAATAGTCAGTATTGTGTACCACATAAGCAACAGTGTTTTAAAATAAAAAGGGGAAAATGAACAAGAAATACGCTTTAACCACCATCTCTCAGGATTGTACCAGAGAAACCGGACACTCTAATTAGCAGTATGGATTTAATCCATTTGGCTTTTATCCCTCATGCACTTTATGTGTTGGACCTTGGACTCTTTTTGTTCAAAATACTGATTGTTCACTATTATTTTAGTTTAAATGAATAAGCGATTCCTTATGGGTCAATAGCTCAAGTCAATAGTTTGCTTTATCTTTTTTTTTTTTTTTTTTTAAAGTTAAGGCACTGACTTTGGTTTGAAGGTGACACCTATCATCATGGAACTCATCATGTGCATCAGACTTGTAAGACGGTATGAGTCCGATGAAGGTGCACAGGTTGTGCAATTATCATCAATTTAAAAGTGCTTTCATGTTTCTAAACAAAAGATAAAGTAAGAAAATGAAAGGAAACAAGCCTTCATAGCGATTTGTCCTGCTTTGTTTTCCTAGTGCAATTATTCTGTTGGCTCCACTGTTGTCATTTTAGGTATTGATCACTGATGATTCCTTAGGACCTTTTTTCCCCTTTTTTCGTGGGTGTGGTAAACAAATAAAATAACTCAAAATAATGTCATAGGTTCGTAGGCGTCAAACCTTCATATAATTCCTACTCTCTTCTCAAGGCTTGATTTGCTGCTTCTCTGCACATTGGTTTCTTGGAAATATTTTGGAAGTTAGTGTCCTTAGTATTTTCTTTTTAAAAGTTCCCTTCTGTTATATTTGGTCTTATCAACATAGTTATCTAATCCTGATACATGTCGTATATCGGTTTCCTAAAATCACATACTGAATATCGTGTATAGTATCATAAGATATATAAATACATGTTCAGAAGCTAAGCAGTCAATGATGTATCAATATGTGTGATCATGATTTATCAAAATATATGTAAACGTTATACTTTAGAGAGTAAGAGATAATGATGTGTACAAGTTCGTCCACTAATGAGTCACCAAAGATTCCAAATACAAAAAAGACCCTGGGCATATATCCTCCTTTATATTACATAAGTCATGATCCTTAATTCCATAAAAAAAGATGTAGTTGATGTCACTGAGCATGTAGGACTATTGTCTATACTACTATGGAAGTTGCATGATATGTGTGTTACATGTTAGATGTATGTGCTGATCCTATATCAAACTTTACTTGCAATTAGTGGTGCAGAAAAAGTGGCACAAAATATGAGAATAAGATGCTTTAGGTTTTGAACTAGAATCATGATGACCCATTTATAGAAAAAAGTAAAAAAGGTCATTTATAGGACACGACGAGTTGAACTAACAATGCAAATCTGCTGCCAAAGCTTAATCTATGATAAGAGAAAATTTACATATACACATAAACAATGGAAGAATTGAGTTAATTTAAGAAAACACAAAAAAGGAAAAGAGAGATGAGAAGAAAGAGATAGGAAGATAAGTAGCTCGATGGAGAGAAGGAACCCCGAGAATAAAGAACACAGAAATGAAGCAGAACCAACAAGGAAAAAGAAGAGGCTGTTGTTGCTTTGGCAGAAAACCTTAAAGATTTGGTTTCTGGGCTTTAAAATAGTTTATAGGGTTAATAGACCCAAAACCAGACACCCACACACGTCACTCTTTTATATCACACTTTATCATGTATTGGTCCAGTATATATCGTATCATCCGATACAATCACGATTTAAGGATATTTTAGGTTATAGATAAAAAACATAATATATGTATTTAATTCATTAAGTATCGTATCATATTGTATATTAAGCTTTACAAGGATATTTTAGCTAGAGAAATGATAGCCTACTCCAAATAACAACTCTAATTTGCAATGTTGATAATAATAGAAATAGGCACGCATCTCACAGCAAATAAAAAACTTAAAAATAATAAAGAAGAAAAAGAAACCCCTTCCCCCTTCTCCCTTTCCCTTTCTCATCCAACTCTTCATCACATTGAAGCTCATTCTCATTTTCTCTGGCGTAAGTATCCTCGTTGTGCCGCCAAACACCTTCACCTCCTCAATTTCTTCATTGGCAAACCCTTTCACCCCCATCTCCACCATTAATACTTCACCGGTGACCGCCGATCCCCGCCCCCAATTCCTTCCTCTCCATCTACACCTCACCGACGATCTCTCTTTCATACTCTATATCTGTTTTCTTTCTTTCACTACTCACTAGAGATGAACATCTCCTCTCTGCCTCCCTTTCCACATCGCTGGACATCATCACACACTGGCCAGATTTTGTTGCTGGTGATGCCTTTAGACAGTGGTTGATGGCTTACAAAAGGTTGGTGGGCCCAATGAGGTTCATTGGTTATAGGGTAAGCAGTCAAAATTCTCGATTACACCCGATTAATCGCTAATCGGAGGCTAAACGATTATTTTTTTAGCGATTTATAATATTTCAATGGTTAGCGATTTAATCGGAAATAATCGGCCGATTAGTGGTTAATCGATCGATTTTAAGTGGCCGATTAAATCTCCTCTAATTTCATACTCGTTTGCATTATTTGGGCTCAATCCGGTCCAAATCCAAAATCCAAATTTTAAATTCAAACCCTTTCTGGTCCTCGCGCAAACCAAAACCCGACATATCACCTCTCTCTTCTTCCTCATGCAAACCCAAACACAAACTGAATCTCTTCTTTCTCGAGCAAACCTAAATCCGATCCGCCGTCGCTCCCCCTGTACCGTCGCATACTTGACCTGGTCCGCATTTGCACCTCCTCTTGTTGCTCGCACTGCTCATTCTCGATTGTTTTTGTTTGATGGAACTGACCAGCAAATCCAACCAGACCCACATCCAGAATCTAAACTCAGCTCAACCCAAGTATCATTTTTTTTTCTGTAACTATATGTTCCTATCTGATAATCTCATAATAGTTTTATGTCAGGATTTAGGGTTACTACATAATGAGGATATATATATATATTTTTAATTATATATATAACGATTTTTCCAATTTAATCCCCGATTATTTTCGATTAACCGATTAATCACTAATCGCTCATAGACCGATTAGTTCCAAAAATCGATTTTAACTGCCTAGGTTATAGGAGATGAGATAACGAAGGCAATAGATGAGATAGGAAGATGAAGTGCCTAAATTATGGGCACATTTTGTCTGTTATTGAGTTGCTAATTGAAGTTGCTATTTGGCAGAGCATACTGGTACTTCTCTTTGAGCTATAGATGAATAACATAAGATCAACAGGTCAGGTCGCCTGACTCGAACCGGTTCACACATGGGTATTAAATTTGGACTCATGCCCTACCTCGTATCATTTGGGTACGAGTCTGGGTCCATCCAAAAGTTTAGTACCCAACATGTATTGGGTATATATTTTCTTCAGAGTCTTGGTCAGATCAGATCTGGGTTTTTGAATGATTCTATTAGTGCATGTTAATTACTTCAAATCACACTAACTTAGAAGTTAAAACTAAAAGATCCACAGACCACAATCATAATGATGGTTTATAAAATAGATCACTAACTTAGGAGTTAGGAGTAATCTGAATGTTAATAAAATCTTAGGAGTGTTAAAAAAAACTAGTTTGAGTAATGAAATTATCCAAACAAAAATTCCATACTTAGAACATCTAAGTAAAATAGAATCAATGCCTATATATAACTAAACATGGTTTAGAAACAGATCAACTAAGGGGAAAAAAACGATAATTAAAATAAAAACCGCAAGGCAATTTTTTTCAACTTAATTGATTCTTCAAAAACAAAACCAACTTTGTTAGCAAACAAGTTATCAATTGCTTTCCATTTGCTTTCCATTTATCTGATTTGAGGTGAGAAAAACAAGGTAAACAACGAGGAGTCACTGAATGCAGTGGAGCTATGGAAGAGGAATTGAGCTGGAGATCCACCAAAGATTTAATTTGAAATGACGATGGGGTGAGTGGACATTGAAGAGGGAGGGAAATTGGGGATATGGCATAAACCCTAAAACTGAAAGAATTTGGGGGTCTCTACATATTTTGGAGAGTCAATACGTATCTTATATATTGATATTAATATATCAAACTAAAAATACCAGGTACTTACGTGTTTGGGTCTGGTTTCGGGTTGGGAACTTATCAAAGGTACCCGACATTATATATAGGTAGTAGGTCTGGGGCTGGTCTAAAATTTTGAGATCCAGACCTTACCCAAAATTCCAATCAGGCCCAGCTTTTGGACCTAGGCCCTACCTGTGTAAAACAAGTTGAGTCGGGTCCAGTTTCGGGGTCCCAGTCGGTTCTGGGTCTTGGGTAAAAGTGTTAGCTACACAAGATATGTGTCTCATTCATTAAATACCGTAGTGCATCCTATTGGGATGTGATGCTTAGATATGCAAGATATGACAACTATGCTTATCAATATATCTCTAAATGAATAATATATTCATTATTTTTGAGAGTTTATGCTTGTTTGAACCGCCAAACTTTTGCTCATACCATTTAGGAAATGTGGAGTTCTAATAAAAGAAAAAATATTATGTTTCTTCTCAGTGAAGTCTAATTTATTTGTGATGCTTGTATGCTAATGTCTAATATGATGCTGATCTAGAAGTCTAATTACCCAGAACTCGCAAGAGCCTATTGATGTACCTATTGTCATGTCCTTTTTTTTTTTGGCATTCGGCCGTAGCCATCCACAGTGGGAAGTGAGGGATTTTCCAGCATCCCAAATTAATTCCGTCTAAGGCCAGATTCGTACCAATGACCTCTCACTTAAGAGTGAGATTCCTTGCCACTTGCACTACAATTGTTTGGCAGCTGTTGTCATGTCTCGATCCAAGTGTTTTTTGAGATGAACTCTGCTCGATAATTTTGTCCATCCTAATTAGATTTTAAGTCATTTGAGGTTCGCATCCACATGCAGTCTCACACATACATATATACGTTGTGTTCTACATTTGGTAGGCTAGAGGTCTACTATGATGTTTGCATCCACTTGCATAGTCTCACACATAGACACATCATATATTGTTTACATTTGGTTTACAGGTCTACTTTGATTTAATGAGCTTTTTTAATGATATTCTTCAAGGGATTATTTTTATGGCCAATTTATTTCTAGGCTGAATAGGCTATATTGCACAATACTGATGTTTATATATTCTGAAAATATGACGTTACTTTAACACATGCCTTACTTTGTGGTGTTCCTTTCAGTTTACTTTCTTTTGTGGTGTAATCCTTTGTGCATTTTTTGGGGTTTTTGTTTTCTTTCAAGCTTAAATTGAAAAATGTTGTGCAGTGTGCATGAGTGATGATTCTTCATCAAATGATGCTATCGTGGAAGTGGCTCTGGAGTTGGTTCATGATGGCTTGGAAAGGAAGCTGCTGGCCATCCTCAATGATCTATTATCTTCTGCAACTTCTGAGAAAAGCGTATGTTCTATTTGAAGTGTTTAGTTGATTGCATGTAGTTTTATATGTCGACAAGAAAGCTTTTTGATTAACTACATTCTCAACCTGTAGTTGCAGCCAACAAAATACGGATGATTCTGGTCATTGCTCATCCTTTAGCACATTGCACCGTTATTTTTTTTTTATTTTTATATTCATGTCTTTTGAGTGTAATTTTTATGTTAACAGTTAGCGTTATCCATTGAGTATTTCAAAGGATTTACTATCCATGTAGGCACGAACATGAATGTAGTACTCAGGTTGTAACTTACAATTCTTCAGAAGCTAGAGCAAGTATGTGGACATATATTTGTCCTCTTTTGGATTATTAAAATAATTCGTTCAAATATTTTTTTTGAGTTTTCTCGCATATGAATTTTTTTAATTGCTGTCAAAATAGGATAAGACATACTTTAACTACACATACTTTTGTGTTTGTTTAAGTTCAGTGTTTGAGAGCATAAGTATTGGTTACTATTGATTCGTTGAATGAGGCATCTAAAATGCTATATATAGGCTTATGAAGAGGGTTTCCCAAGTTAGGGCTTACAACCTGTTACAACATACCAAAATACTCTTGATATTCTGTACTCAAGTAGTGTTGGACGTGAAGTCTTGTCTAGCAATGTCAAGCATTCCTTATTTGGTATGGGAAGTCCCTAATGTGAAGCATTGTGCCATGTGTAAATAAGAATACTTAGACAACTACCTAAAAACTGTTATACAAAGATTTGAAGGCCTTGTCCTTCTAATGTCACTCGCATCTTATGAGTATCATACATACTTGAAATTTGTTTACATAGGCAGAAGGATGATCTGTTCTCAATACTTGTTGTACGTATTGTTTGTTGTTGATTAGTGAGTGCTCTGAATAGGTCATTCATTTATCATGCAAGAATCTTTTGAGAAACATGATATTTGCAAAAATAAATTTCAATCAATTTGCATGCTTCCAAATGTAAATTGTAATTAACTCATTTGGAAGTTAGGGTGTAAAAGAAACAATTATGCACCCTCAATGTAATTCAATTAGAGCTTCCATATTTTGGAGGTTTTGATTTTAACTAAGGAGAGTTTTAGCACTTGATGCTGTTTTTTTCGGTGTGGGAGCAACCAGATAATGAGTTCTTTGATGATTGCAGAAAGCTTAGATCTCACCTGTTGATATGCTCTGATGTGAGGTTGATATTTGTGGTTGGATTTGGAATGGATAGCTAAGATACCGCCGAAAACCTGCAAAAAAGCAGTTTTCCCTCCGACCGGCCCTCCGACGATCAAGTCGGGAACTTAGTAGTGTTAACTGGGTTTTAGTGGACAAAATGTTGATTACCCTTGCGATGGAGGGGAAGGGCTGTATTTATAGGCATAAGGTGGAACAGTTTTGAGAATATTTTCAAACTGATTTGGAATATTTCTCTAATAAAGGGATCCAATGAGTTATCATATTCCTATTTAGGGGGATTTGATTGTCAGCCATGATTGACTGGTCAATCTCCCTTAATTGGGCGACGAATCAGCCTCACTCATTGGTTGAGCCGAGATGGTGGGTCTGTGGGCGACCCATATTCTGGTCGTGGGCCTGTAGTTGTTGTGAAATGATTGTCTTGCCCTTAGGAACTTCGAGATTCGTGCATGAATTGTACTACCTCGATTAGATGAAATTTTCACCCACATTAGCATATGTACTTCTAGTAAGGTGTTCTACCATTTCATAATATATCTTATATGTTGGACACTTCTTAGACATTTCGCTAACATTTCGTAGAAGACACTAGATTTGCCCGTGGGCACGTGCCTACGCCACGTCTTCGGAACGATACATCTTATGAAAGTATTGTAAACAGTAAAACAACAATTATGTAGCTCAAGTTTGAATAGTAAAACAATAATTAGTTGTAAATAAAAGTCCATGTTTCCATTAGTATATGTTGAAAAATAATTATAAATGGGGGTGTAAAATCCAACTTCTTAGAATTTTGAGTAAGGAAAATGATGAAATTTAACTGTTGATGAGATATTTGCTATTTTCAATATAACATGAGCAATAAAAAAATGCATAAAAAATCTAAAAATTTACGAACCTGAACTCTGAAAATATAAATTTCTGACTAAATTGAGAGAGAATGAGTGAGAGATAAATAAATAAATAAAGGAGTTGTTTTGGGAATTTGAATTTGAGTTTTGGGGGGACTTTTGAGCGGGAAAATATGTTTTGTGAGGTTCGATCTGGACCATTGATTTCAACCCTATTGAATGAGTCACTTGATAGCTTTCTTTGTGTTTTATTATATAGATTATTAACAAATTTCAAACACATATTCATACTTATATTAATTAACTTTGGTTACTTACATACACATCTCCAATTTTATAGAGTAGTGAAGTATCATCACTTATAGACGATATATTTTTTTGTTTCGATGAGTGTTCTAAAAATTGAATTTATGTGCGCATATGCGCTACGCAGGGAGAAATCACTTATTTTGTGCCGCATATACCGTATTTTGTAAAAAAGATGATTATGCAAACATATATTTCTATATGCAGGCACATATTATATATGCGCCTGTATATTTCGAGTATGCGGATGCATAATTGTAGTGGATAATTGGGTTTATTTAAATCAATATGAATTTTTCTTTAGGCAGCCCTGAATCTGACCCTTTTAAAAAAGGCCAGAAAACGGGAACTGCTTATTTCTTTTTTTTTTCTTTCACAAATTCATGATTTCACAATAAAACACAACTAATTCTAGTAGTTGTTTTATGTCTTTTATTTAATGAATGTTACAATTTTCAAACTAAACCTAGTTTTTGTTCTATATTATTTTTTGTTCAATGAATGCTGCAAACTAATTTTTGTACTTGTGAACTTGTCTTTAGTTAATCAATTAATCTAAACAATTTTTACTTGCATTTATATTATACAGTTATGCTAAGTTTTATGCCCTTTTGGTTTTCCCCCTTTTCTCTGATTTTAAAATGATTTTTCCTGATTTTTTTAAATTTTCCATTACATTTTCTAATTTGTGAAGTTTTTTTTATTAAAAAAAACCCAACAACATGTGGTTTATGGGACTTGCAACAAAGAAACACATAATACCACATAACACCTTTTGTAAAACTGGTTTTTATTATGAGCAGTAAATTGTATTGTTCAATGCCATTTTTAGTAAAATTATATGTAATGAAGATAATATATATTATATAATATTATAGCCATGTTTTTGTTTCCTTCTTTTTTTTATAAATTTGGCATATCCCATAGCCGTATCCGTACCCGTACCCATGCTTCATAGAGTTTGTCGAATAATAATGGAGAATGTGTCCATATAGTGTTCTTGTAAGTAATTTTAATTTATTATGGAATGACAATTGATAAGGATTTTGCGAGTACCGTATTTTTATTTTTATTTTGTTTGCAAGGGAAATGCAAGGGTTTGTTTTGGGTATGTTATAATTAAGGATCTTATACTTGTTAGTTGCATCAGCTTGCATTACATTTAGATGTATGGGGAGGATTTCCTACTCATCAACTACTTGACTCTATACCACTAGTTTGTACAAAAAAAGCCATTTCTTGCTCTAGCAAATTTGGCTTGGGTGACCACAGTAGCCCCCAGAGAGAGAGAGACAGAGAGAGACAACTAGAAATTCATATATCGACCATCCAAAATGAAAATCCATGTAGTTAAATGTTATCTACAACTTAAAGTATGTGCATGAAAAAATTTCAAAAGAATATGACGTTCTTTAACTGTTTATCATGCGACCAATAAATTGATATTTTATAAAGGGTCTAAAATTACTCCATCTTTAGGTTGCATGATGAATGGTCAAAACTCGTCGAATTTATTTGAATTTTTTAATAAAGTTTTTGTAATGTTGAATTGTTGATCATATCCAATGGTGTGGATTTTCATTTTGGAAGGTCAAAATAATTTTGAGTTGTCGCCCTAGCTTAGTTGGCAAGGGAGACATTAGCCCTCCTGTACTCATATATACATATAACGAGTTTTATGAGTTTATTGTATTCTAGGGGTTGGGCTTGTGTTGGAAATGTATAGGTGAAGTAGTTCCATACAATGGTAAGAGTGTTCTGGCCGGACAGGGCTAGTTGGCAAGGGAGACATTAGCCCCCTTGTTCTCATATATACATATAATGAGTTTTATGAGTTTATTGTATTCTAGGGGTTGGGTCTGTGTTGGAAATGTATAGGTGATGTAGTTCCATACAATGGTAAGAGTGATCTGGCCGGCCAGGGCTAAGGCTGTACCCAATTTCTACAAATTGCTCCACATAGTATTACTGTTATTTAATCCTACTTAGAAGTTGGAAAGGGTGATTCCAAAATTTCTCTATTGTGTTGCATTGCATTAATCCAAAAAAATGGTTGAACTGTAATAAATCCATGTGCAACATGATTTAGTGCCCCTCTTTAATTGGAAACAAAAATCGTATACCCATGTGGATATATGATATTGTATGGATTAGCAGAGCCATGGGTATATGAGACGAGATCCCCCCACAACACCACCACCAAATTCCATATGATAGGTAAATAGTTATACATATGGATTTCTTTTCTTTATAATTAGGTTTCAATATCTATACTAGTCTAGATTTGTATTCAACCGTATTTCTCAAATTTTCTTTTCTCCCTTCCTTGATTAGGAACTTTAATCATTACCATGAAGCATAAAATAAACTATGATGTTCATTAATCATTGGTGTTCTTGGGGAAGATTAAAAAAACATCTATATAGATTTAAGTTAACTAAAAATATAAAAGAGGGGTAAAAATGTGAGGAATCCGATGATACCAACATCTAGTCACACACCTACATACTTGTTTTTCTCTAGCCTTAGAATGCCTTCTTATTTTTTTACAAGCAATACTAGTTAGATAAAAATATTCTACTTCACACATACACCTTTGTTTTTCTCTAGCCTTAGAATGCCAGTTGCATAAAATATACATCTTTTTTAAAGATAATTATTTAAAATGTTTAGTCCACTTTATGTTACTTATAAGTAGAACAGAAGTTGATTTGTTTTTAAGTGGTAAATATATTTTAATTGTAATGATTTGTAGTATTGCGAGATTGTAGATGACTAGATGGGGAAGACAGATATTGTTGATCAATTTCTCAAGAAAATAAGTGTAAACTTTTGAAAATTGTACTGGGAATTATGAATTTGAGTAGACTGCGTTGCTTTTATTTTGGCCCCCCTCGATATAAGTTTCTGGTTTCGCCCCTGGTTCCAAGCTGATCTCATATCTAGTATTTTAATGTGTCCTGGGGTAATTTCTTTTGTTTTCTCGTTATTTTTCCATGCTTTGTATTGGTTCATTTGTGAAGTATAATTTTGTTTATAAATCTGGAACCAAATTTCCTGCTTTAACACCTGCTGACTGCCCTACCATTTGTTTCTTATATATCATTTTTTGCTCACTCCTTTTCATTTATTTTTTTGCCAGGAAGTTGATTTTACTGTTCTTTGGGTGGAGGAATCTATTATTGAGAGTAACTTGGTTCTGGACACTCTGTTTCTTCTCTATTATGATAATCTTTGTAGCTGCAGTGGTGAGCAATGGAAAAGGTTGAGCTCACTCTTCAAGGTAATCAATCGTATCTTCCATGCTAAACTTATGTTGTTTGTTCCTTAACGTTTCTTAAGTTTGATTGTTTTAACTTATTAATTGCAGGACATATTATGCGGTTCATTTAGCATTGGAAAATTAGCGGTTTCACTAGATGCTAGGACTTCATTTGACCATGCAAAATCCCAACTACTTCTTATTCTTATTGAAACCTTGGATCTAGAGAATCTCCTGAGGATGGTCCATGATGAAGTTCCTTATAGGTTCTACTGACTCGATTTTTTTTAACATTACTTTTTTCTCCCATTTATTTTAATATTTGCTATACTTTCCCTTTCTCATGTTGGATTTCTGTTATTTCAGTAAGCAAGGTGGTTGTGTGTTTTCATTATCAGATGTCCCAGAGATGGATAATATAGTTTCAAGCATTTCAGTATTAGGTATGGCAGAAGCTGGTCCTCTTCTTCTTGCTTGGGCTGTATGTGTTCGCCTTCTGTTGTCGCTTCCAGATGGGACAGAATACGATATTCTCTTGGTAAGAACCACTTTTTCTTTCCCCTTAAGTGATAAGTTTAAGAGTCAAGTTTACTTTGGCTTTTGAATACTGATACTTTATAAATTTTCAGGATATTGATCATATTGCATATCTGCATCAAGCTTTTGAGGCCGCACCGGTTGACCATTTACTTGAAATTCTTCGTAGCTCTGCATTGCGGAACTCAGATGTAAGTTTGTAAAAAATTGTCAGGATTGTTATCAAGAGCGATATAATCTTTATATTACCCTTGCAGGTTCTTGTCTTTATCTTTTTGTTGTTTAATATGTAGGTATCATGTGCACGAGCTCTACTATTTTTGGTTTTAATCTTAGTGTTTTTAATTAATACATTAAATTCTCATAAGGGATCAAGAACCCTTAGATCTATATAGGAGGTCGATCTGAAACTAAATAAGGATGTATCACAAAATAAATGAGTAGAATCTAGATTTCCCTTCTTGGAGACTAGTTAAAGTTGTGCTGTAAATTTCCAGTCTATGCAACGACAGCCAGTAGTAGGCGCTACGACTTAATTGGAATTTTTTTAGCAGATCTTGAAGTGGTAGACCTATGAAAAAAAACCTTATCTAAATATGATCAGAATTTATGCAGAGTTGTGCAAAACTGATTCACCATTTTAGAACTTTTTGTTTGTCAAAAGATTGATAATGTATGAATTATCTGGATGATTATTTTTGTTTTATTTGTTTGAAACCCATTACTACAGTTTGAACTGTTGTTCAAGCGACAACATGGTTTGTTGCAGCCTTCAATGAATGAACTAGCAAATACCAAAGGATAGAAAAGGTTATCATAATATTGCAACCATTATGTGCGTGTCTGTGTGTGTATATATATGTATTTGATCAGTTAAGTTACTAATAGATCTCTAGTAGTATTTATCCGCATGGAAGAACTGCTGAGAAGAAAACAAAATTCACGTTTATTTGGAAGTATAGATAGATCACAAATTAAAGAAGCAAGTAATAATTTTGAAGTAAGATGTCGTTCAATCCTCGTCAATAGTGATTGACTTCCTTGAGACAGTAATGGATTTTAGTCCAATTTTAAACGCTAGAAGTCTTGAATTTGAACGTCTTACACATGAATACAGATAAGATATTTTTTTTTCTGAAAGGAAGAAAACCAAGACAATAACAGTAAAGAGCCCACAACGATTCCTCCATATTTTCAGTTCCTTAAACTACATGGAACACAGGTACGGGTATGGGACACGGCATGGCCTGGTAAGGGACAGAAAATTTGTAAGAATTAGGATACTGGGAGATGGCTATACTAAACTACCATATCTAACCATTTCATAGTTATTAGTTACGCTGCTTATGCATAAATTTAACCAACGGACTTAAAAAATTATATTTGAGCAACATAATCAAACAAATAAATTAATTGTCAGTACCCAAAATGTGTCGGGAACGGGTAACTGCTCCATGATAGACATGTCGTGCTACATACAGCCTAGGCAGTTAAAATCGGTTTTTGGAATTAATCGGTCTAGGAGCGATTTATGATTAATCGGTTAATCGGGAAATAATTGGGGATTAAATCAGAAAAATCATTATATATATATATATATATATATATATATATATATATATATATATATATAACTAATTAAAAAAAGATATACTCTCATTATGTAGCAACCCTAAACTCTAATATTAAACTATTATGAGATTATTAAATAGGAACATATAATTATAGAGAAAAAGAAGAGGTACTTGGTTTTAGCTGAGTTTGGATTCTGGATGTGGGTCGGATCGGATTTAATGGTCGGTTCCAACAAACAAAAATAATCGGGAAAGAGCAGTAGCATGAGCAGTAAGAGGAGGTACGGGTCGGGTCAAGTATGCGATGGCGCAAGGGGAGCGACAACGGGTCAGGTTTGGGTTTGCTTCGAGGAAGAAGAAAAGAATCAGTTTGAGTTTGGGTTTGTGAGAGGAAGAAGACGAGTGCGGGGTATGCGTGAGGACTAGAAGGTTTGGATTTTGGATTTGGATTTGAATTTGGGACAGAATGAGCCCAAATAATGCAAACGAGTATGAAAATTAGAGGATGAGATTTAATCGGTTAATCGGCCACTTAAAATCGGCCGATTAACCACTAATCGGCTGATTATACCCGATTAAATCGCTAACTATTGAAATATTGTAAATAATTAAAAAAATAATCGCTTAGCCTCCGATTAGCGATTAATCGGGGATTAATCTGGTGTAATCGGGGATTTTAACTGCTTAGCATACAACTTGCTACAGCGTGCTTCAAATTGTTTGGTACATTTTAGAAATCACACCTTACTGTATATCATCTTACTTACATTACCATTTCCTAGTCCTAATAGTTTGATATGAAACAGTTGGGTTTCCATAACTGCCATATAGGTTAGCTGTTCTATTTGTTTTTTGAAGGAAATTGATGTAAACTTAACTCTTAATAGAGAATTTCCAAGAATATTAAAAGATTAAGTATCAACACGTAATGAAGATTAAGTTAGAAATTAAACTATTAATTAGTTTGATGGATTTTCAAGATATAAGATAAGTTTAACAAGCCCAATTAAAAGTTCACACCTAATAATCAACAATTACACCTAAGTGCGATTAGCAAGTAAGATATTCAATAACGATTCATACCCTAATTACCAAGTAGAAGCACACACTCTCAATATTTTTGGACGACAGAAAATTCAAATAATAATCTAGAGACGACAAAGCAGTATCACAAATAATGGAGAAGTGGAAAGAGTTTACCGGGTTCGAAGCAAATCGCGCTAGTGCTCCGAGGACTGCGGTGGTGAGGCAGCGAGGAGGCGTCGCTGTGGTGGAGTTGGCTGCCGTCAGGGATGCAGCGAGGTGGACGGAAGGGGGTAACCTGAGGAGGTGTCGGGGTCGACTTCGAATGTGGTGGGGGGTTCGGTTGAAGGGAGAGGGAGGTCGGGTTAATGGGGGTTGGTCGGAGGGTGAAAAGAGGCGGTGAGGGAGCCGGGGAGGGTGATGGCGACGGGACTGGAGGGCAATGAGGGGCTCGACGGGGTGAAGGAGAGGCAGTAGGGTGGTCGATGGTGGTGAGCGACAATGGCGGGGGGGATTTGGCGGCGTGGGGGCCGTTGGGGTGAGAGAGAAGAGCTAAGGTTTGGGTTTGGATGCAGTGGAGAAGAAGAAGGAGAAGGGGGTTAGGGTTTTGACTTTGAGTCGGATTTGGGGAGGTCGGGTTGATGGGGGTTGGTCAGAGGGTTAAAGGAGGCGGTGAAGGAGCCGGGGAGGGTGATGACGACGATGACTGGAGGGCGACGAGGGGCTCGATGGGGTGAAGGAGTGGCAACAAGGTGGTCGATGGTGGTGAGCGATAATGGCGGCGGGGGGGGGGGGTGGTTGGCGGCGTGGGGGCCGTCGGGGTGAGAGAGAAGAGCTAGGGTTTGGGTTTGGATGCAGTGGAGAAGAAGGAAAAAGGGGGTTAGGGTTTTGACTTTGAGTCGGATTTGGGGATTAAGGTTTTGGGTTGAATTGATTTGGGGATTTGGGGATTTGGGAATTTGGGGTATAGTTTGAGTTTCACAAACCCTAATACTTTATTAAGATTTCTCACAATACCTAATAATTCTCCCAATTGTCTCACACAATAAGAGGGATGAGGAGCAACAACTCAACACAATAAATTTTGTAATCAATAATAGCATATTTTCTCATTATTCTCAAGGCCTATATATAGGTTTAGAACAAAATCTAAAACAAATCTCTCAAATAAATCTACATATGGCTAAATCTCAAAATAAAAATAAAACAGATTTGATGTCCTCATAAGAAATATCCTTTTATATCGCTTTAAAAACTCGTTTCACATCCCTAATCCATGATTTGCACCTTCAAGGAAATGTCCATAACATGAATTGTCAGGTAATGAAAAACTCACAATTGATCAAGTGGTTGCAAACTGAA
The DNA here is from genome assembly GCA_017893485.1 of Hemerocallis citrina. NCBI lineage: Eukaryota > Viridiplantae > Streptophyta > Magnoliopsida > Asparagales > Asphodelaceae > Hemerocallis > Hemerocallis citrina. The sequence continues at coordinate 346,052,936 of CM030358.1, read as the reverse complement.
CGGTTTTTCAGCAATAGAACTGGGACCTGTCAAAACATGTTCAAACCTCGTGGCAGTGTGTACCCTCCTAGTCCTATATTTTATCATGTGCAATGATGTGGATCATACATTTGAGAGTAGATAGAAAATTTAGCAATCCCGAGTAATTTTTTTTCTGTTCTCCCCCTATATCTCACATTATATATATATACTAGGTTTGCCCGTTGACGCGTGCCTATGGCACGTCTTCGAAACGGTACACCTTATTTGATCATATAAAATAGTTTGCGATGTCCAGCACATTAATTGAAGTAGCAAACATAGAGCAAAAAACATATTATATGATTTTTTTAAAAATTTTTTTGAATTATTTTAAAAGTTTTTAATTTTTTAGTTTTCTTATTTTTTAAAATTTTAAAATTTTTTATTTTCTTAATTTTTTGAATAGAAGAGGGAGGGAGAGAGAGCAAAAAAACAATTAAATAAATATAGGAGTTATTTTGAGTGGGAGATTTGAATTTGAGTTTTGGGGGGGGAACTTTTGGGGAGAAAATATGTTTTGTGAGGTTAGATCTGAGCCTTTGATTTTTGAAGGGATTGAAGGAGGGCCACTTGATAGCTTTCTTTGTGTTTTATTATATATATATATATATATATATATATATATATATATATATATATATATATGAGGTGATTCTCTCATACAATGCGATTGCAATCCCTTCGTGGGGTAACCTATGGATGGTCAAATTCGTTCATCATGTTTGTTATGCCATAAAATGCATGCTCATAAAAAATCAACCCATTTGGGGGTCTTATCCATGCATCATGTGATTACAAAATGAACGGTTTTCTATAATAGAACAAACCATTCATTTTGTAATCACATGATGTATGGGGGTCTTTTATCCATGCATCATGTGATTACAAAATGAACGGTTTTCTATAATAGAACAAACCATTCATTTTGTAATCACATGACAAACCGTTCATTTTGTAATCACATGATGCATGGATAAAAGACCTTCAAATGTGATGATTTTTTTATGTGCATGCTTTTTATGACCTACTTGCAGCTTTCCCATTTACTCCTGGTCTGTTCCAGTACTTACTTGCCCGCTATCCTAGGCATATCGGCGTGGTCTCGGTCATTTTTTTCGGGCATATCAAACATTATAATGGTGTTGATCGTTCATAATTGGCCTAATCAAGTGATTATAATATGAACAAACCGTTCATTTTGTAATCACATGATGTATGGATAAAAGACCTCCAAATGTGTTAATTTTTTATGTGCATGCATTTTATGACATAACAAACATTATAACAGTGTTGATCGTTCATAAGTGGCCTAAATAGGTGATTACAATACGAGGGAATCACCTATACAAAATATGAGGTCACATTTCTCTTTCTCTCTCTCTCTCTCTTATATATAGATATGTAGTATGAAGGTGGATAGTGCATTTGGGAGATGAAAATATGTTTTTTTGCTTGCCATAGGAGGAAATTTTCTCCGGTGGCACAAGATACCCCATGTATGATTTTATATAGCAAGTTTTTTTGAAACAAATCATTTTGTATAGCAAGTTGGAAACAAAGACGTTTCACCTTTTGGACTAGGATGCACCGATTCGGGTGCAGGGATGCGGGTGCGGGGATGCGGCAATTTCTAAAAATAATGGGATGCGGGTGCGGCTGGGATTCGGATAATATTTAAATAATTATTTTGTATTTTATATATTTATATTGATATTGATATTGTTATTTTTTTTGTATAAAAATCAAAATCATCGTCAATAATCATTCATTAACCAAGAGATTGAAAATGATAATATAGCACAATACATAAATGATAACCTTCAATGTATCATCCACTACCCAAAATGATATCAATACATAAACAAAAACAACTTAATAAGTGATCATTCTCCAAGCGAGATAGCATCATTATCATCATCCCCAACTTCATTCTCTACAAAAAGCAGGGCCTCCATTTCTGGCTCATCAAGATTCAAGAGAGATGTTTGCAACTTCAAGCTCACCGGCACCATTAAGATGGTCAAACGCATCTTCACCAACATCCCACATTTTGGTTTGTCCTTTCACATATGATTCACTCTTTCTTGAAAGGAGGCGAAGATTAGTGCGCACAAATACTAGGTCTTCGGCACGTTGTGGTTGAATTCTATTACTTCTCATTGAGTGAATAAAGGAGTACGTGCTCCAATTACGCTCACAACAAGAAGAGGAGCAAGGTTGCCCAAGAAGTTTCAATGCTACACTTTGTAGCAAAGGGGAAGAAGCACCTAACCACCAATCTTTTGGATCCAATTCCCATCTATCACTCAAAGAGTGAGTATTGCTAAACTCACTAGAAGCTTCGGAAAATTTGGCAAACTCAACTAGTACTTTTTTTGGTCTTCATTATTTGGGTAGTACCTTCTTAAGCATTTGTTTTTCTCTTCCGAAATCTCCAAATCTCTATGTGGAGGAACACGATTAGGAGCACCATCGAGCCATTATTTGCTATAATACCTGAATTAAAATAAAAAAAGCCACATTTAACACTTTAATTAAATTTGTATCTTATAAACCTTGTAACTTTAAAATTACCTTGGATTTAGAGAATGCGCCAAACAATGAAGTGGTGTGCTACTTTTGTTTTACCTATCAACTAGTATCTCATGCACAACTTCATAGAAGCTTGAAAAATCATTATCTTGCTTGCCTTCATGTCTATATATTGCTTTCTTCACATTCTCAATCATTGTATTCCACATATCATATATAAGATGCAAAACGGGCTTGTCGGTGTCGGCAAATCGAAGCATGTCATAAATAAGATTTATGAATGAAAGAATGTAGTCGATCTTGTCCCACTAAAGATCGTTAAGAATGAGCTCCTTCACAAATTGAGCCTTCCCAACATCATTCTCCTTATTAGAAGACCACTTCTCACCAATGACCATCTCTTGGAGACCTTGTTTGATCAATCCAAATCTCTTTAACATAATGATAATTGAAGCAAATCTTGTCTCGGCCACCGAAAGCAATTTTAAATTTACAAACTCATTATAGATAGCCAATCTCATGGAATGGTTTGTATTGAAAACCTTTATAGCCAATGCATCTCCGGCTATTTCGGTGATCCAATGACACATCATAAATGTGATCATTTCTTTCGGTGTTCTTTGCGGTGCATATATTTTTTAGAGCCAGATTTTGTATATGTACTACACAAGGAGTCCAAAAAATGTGAGAGAATTGACTCTCAATAATACTTCCCGCCGCTTTACACACCGGTGCTTTATCTGTTATAACATGTACAACATTTTGAGGGCCGACTTCATCATCACATCTTTCAACAATTGTGCAATGTAGAACTTGTCATTGTATTCACCCTCACAATTGATAGTTTTGAAGAACATGGGCCGACTTTCCAACATCGCCATAAAGTTAATAAGAGGCCTTCTTTGAGAATCCGACCATCCATCACTAACAATAGCCACACCGGTTTCCGCCCAATTTTCTTTTATCAAAGCCAACAATTTCTCTGTAATACCTCTAAATTCTTACAATATATATATATATATATATATATATATATATATATATACACATATATATATATGTATTGACATTATCTTTTTTTTCATACACTACACTATTATTTTTATGTAAGTATGGTTAATTTTTTTAAAAAAGAGCTTAATATGTTTTCTTTTAAAAGCCTAACACCTTCTTTCTTAGGCCAAATCCAATAAGATTTAGGGCTTAAGTGTAATTACATAAAGTTTAAGGGGTTAAGTGTAAAAGGTGAGGACACCTAAACCTTCTACACTTCTCCACACTCCTCTCCTTCTTTCTTTTTCTTTCTTTCTGCAGACAGCCAGCAGCAACATCAGTTTTTGTCCCCTTCTTTTCTATATATATGTGTGTTAACTACTACTACTACTACTTACTACCTTTTACTACTACTCACCACTACACTTCTCTCCTTCTCCCTTTTCTCTCTTTACTGTCGACAACAAACAGCAGCAACAACTTTTCTTTCCATCTTTTTTTTCCTATATATTTACTACTACTTCAACTACAACTACTTGCTACTACTTCAACTACTAGTACCTACTACTACTACTACTACTGTACTACACTACTACTACTACTACACGTCTTTTCTTCTCTCTTTTCTCCCTTTACAGCCGGCAGCAGCAATAGCAGCATATTTTTCCCTTTTCTCTATATATATGCCTATTACTATTACTTCTACTTAACTACAACTACTTCACTACTACCTACAACTCCTACTACTACTATACCACTCTACTGCTACTTTTGGATTGGAGCAAGAAGTCAAGAAGACTAAAGGTGCAAGGAGGAAAAGGAGCAACTTCAAGCTTGCAAACAATCAAAGTGGGTATTCTTCATACCTCTTGTATTACTATTATTATTATTTTTCTTCATATATGGAATGAATAATTAATGCTTGCTAGAAATTGTAGTGAGTGTTTACTTATGTGAATTTTATATGCATAAATATACTAGTGAATAAATAAAGATTTGTTCCTTGTGTTAAGAATGATAGTATAAGTGTAAAGATATGATTTTGTGATGTCTTGTGCGGTAATTGTCTAATTAGTAAATTGTTTAATTAAATTTTCATGTTTGAATGCTAAAAGTCCTTATGATTAGTAAGTTAGTATCTTGATTAGTAAATTTACATTGATAGTAAGCTACTAGCATTGTACTAATAATGTTAGTAAGCTTAGTTGAAATGATTAGTAAGTTAGTAAGTTAATATGTTAGTATGGTAGTGAATTAGTAGAATAGAATGCTAGAATGCCATGATAGTAAGAAGTTAGAAAGTTAGAAATGTAGACTTGACCTTGTAGTAACCCAATTGCTAACCAATTGTTTATAGTTAGTAAACATACATTGTTAGTAAACTACTAGTTTTGTATTAGTAAGCTACTAACATTGTATTAGTAAGCTACTAATGAGTTAGTAAGCTTAGTTATAATGTAGTAGAAAAGATTACTCCTCGAATGCTTAAATTGATGTGATTGCTGGAAACTACACACTTGTAGTAATCTGCTTAGTGGATGTAGTTGCATGCTTAGCTAATTAGAAACTCATGATAAAGTTGAGTAGATTGTAGTAAAGAACTATTGGTTGCATAGAAGAGATTGTAGGCATGAATACGGTGATTGATGGAATACCGTATGCTTGTGTATGCGGGTATGCATACTTGAATATTTACATATGGTAATGTTTTGTGCACATTGAGTGCACTAGTGTGGTGCATGTTGGGCCAACCTCTTAGCATGATTGGAAGCTAAGTTGAACCCAATTAAATCAAAATGAGACTTGTTGAGTTGGTGAATTGAGAAATTAAACTAGGATAATTGGTAAGGACATATACTAGTTGGGCGTTGTACTCTCCTGTTAAGGGGACACGTGCGGCGTGGTCTCGTCTGGGACACGTGCGACGTGGTCTCGTCTGTTAATTTCTGGGATTTAGTGATAAGGACTGTATGGTGGAAGTTAGGGGATGGACCTTTCAAATCCACCTAAGGTTCTATGTTGTTTAATGCGAACAGGGAGTAGAGCAGGGCTCTAGGACTCTTGGTGGAGCAGGTAGGACCTGCAGGGTCACCTTTATGTTCGTAACAATTTTTGGGTAAGATCCGGGAGTGGCGTAGGACCACAGGGGCCGGACGGAGTATGACCGGGGAGTGGCGTAGGACCACAGGGTCTCGGCATACATAATGGCATAACCAATGATACTGACTGCAGTGACGGAACTAGACCGAGCGACTGCAATTTTACCAGTCACTAGATGAATGTCAGAAACAGGAAAGAGTACAAGAGTAGGATGCATGGCGAGGGATTGAACCCTACCATTTGGAGAATACGAACTCGATTTGGGGAGTATGTAGTATGGGATGTATACGTTTTCAAATCAAGTTTGCATTAGATTAAGAGCATCATGTGCATATGAATTGTGCATTAGAATCTAGATTATGACATACACCGACACTTGTGGTTTGACTTTCACATTTTTCTTCTACATCAAATATTGATTGTTGAGGATTTTGGAGATTGTGGTTTTCATCCGCATTGCGTCAGTTGTATTTAACTGACGTGCCCACAGTTTGCTAATTGCAGGATCGCTGATCGTAGAACAGGAGACTCAAGCTGCGGAAAGCATCCAAGTGTAGGATAAAGTTTCCTTACGCAATGTAAGTTTCTAATTTGCTGTAATTTTTTTGTGTTGTGTACCAATTGAAGTAAAGATTCTGGGTAAGTGTCACGAGCTCCCAGTGTGTGGAACTCGGGGCGCTACATTCTCTATGTTTGTCCTCTCCCTTTGATGTAGTGTAGTCCTCAAAGCATTGTAGCCCGGTGGAACAAACCCGGAAATGTTGTTCGCCGCGAAAGAAAATGACTTCACATAATGTGGATTCCTTGCAAGATGAAATGGTAAGCCACCAGAGTTGAACATTCTCGCAATCTCACTTCTTAATTGCTCTCGAGCTTCCATATTGAATGCTTTCTCTATAGAGCTCTCCACACCCTTCCTTTTCTTTCCATCAACCCTCGGCATGCCAAATGAGAAACCCGTTCTTGAACTACCAATTGAAGTCCTAGAAGAAGGTGGGAGAGGAACTTCAATTGGTCTCAACCTCTGCCAGCGTCTTGCATAACTCTCTGCATTTCATCTATATTTTGGGGAGTAACCGCCGAACAAGTTTTTACTCCAATGTTTGCAAGTTTCAGAAGATGAGCTTTTACTCTCGATTACGATCCCGTAACCTTCTTGAAGCAACAATTGCACGACCACCTCCAATTTCCACCTTTGTCTCCAATCTTTGCTTCTTTCGTCACATAGCTTCAAGGAGGAAAATGATCGTCTTGAGTAGGATTAGATGCGGTAGGAGTTGCACCAGTAGAACTCATACTTCTTGTATTCATTTAAATGACCTACAAAAGTACCCAATTCATAGTCTATGTTATTCAATAAAATTTATCAATTAATCGATTTTTCTTTCTTCTAATATTTTTTTAGAAATCAAGACTAGAGCATCAAGAATAGCAAGCATGGAAAAAGACGAACAATAAGCATGGAAAAGAATAGCGAGCAAGATTTTTTTTTGATTCATTTAACAACAAGTTGTAATTTGTGGCATGGAAAAGAATTTAACTGCAAGCATGGAAAAGAACAGCAAGGAAAAAAACAATTTGTGGCAATTTTTTTTTCTAACAGCAAGCAAGACAGCATGGAAATTTTCTAACAGCAAGCAATTTTAACAGCTAACAAATCCATTCTAAAAAATCATTAGCAAAAAAATCATCCATTCATTCATTAGCAAAAAAATCATCCATTCATTCATCCATTTTAACAGCAAGCAAGCAATCTACATTCATTATCATCCATTCTAAAAAATCATTCATACCAGAGGCCAAAAAATTTTCATTAGCCAAAAAATCATTAATTCAGAAGATTAGCAAAAAAATTTCGTTCATACCAGAGGCGGTGACGGCTCCGGAGGAAAGAGGCGGCGACGGCAACGGGGGAGTGAGGCGGCGACGACAACGGAGGAGAGAAGCAGCGACGACAATGGGGAAGGGATGCGGCGACGACAATGGGTAGAGAGGCGGCGACGACTACTGGGGATTGAGGCGGCAACGACTACGCGGGAGAGATGCGGCGACGACTATGCGGGAGAGATGCGGCGACGGCAATGGGGTATTTGGGTATTTTTCGATTTTGGAATTAGGTTAGAGAAAGAGGAAGAGGGAGAGGGGCGCTAAGGGGGGATTTGGGTTAGTTTCGATTTGGGAATTAGGTTAGAGAAAGAGGAAGAGGGAGAGGCGGCAGAGTCTAGCTTTTTTATTTTATCTTATATTATGCACCCTACCTGCACCCTACCCGCCCCGTTTGAGTTTTTAATATAAAATAATGGGGGTGTGTGTCCCGCCGCACCCCGTACGAATCCCGCCGCACCTGCGCCTCACCTCAGTCCGATAAGAGTCTGATTGGGGTGCGAGTAAAGAGTCCGTGCTTCCTAGGATAATAAAGAAAGGGTTATTCCATGGTCACATTTGTCAATATTTTGCAGAACAGTTGATATTTGTTATCATCTTCAGCATTTTGGTCTCAAAGTGTGGATTGACCCATGCTGCAAACTCGACAGTGAAAAAGTAAAACAACCGCAACTCACAAAATATCTTTCAAGAGTTGTTAAAAACATGAGATAATAATAGGATTCAAGTGTAAGTTCACATAACAATTATTACAAAAAATAGAATGTCACACGATACATTGAAATTACAGATACAACAACCTAGAATTATAAACTTCTGTCAAAAGTCTACCAGAATTATGAAATTTTAAACTCATTGATTGGAGTCTTAGCTGGCCAAAATTACACTAAATTCTTTTACATGAAAATTTTAACATAAAGATCGCCTAAAATCTCAATGCATCTAGCGCTGAGAACAAAAAGCATTGGTATGATATAATTAAACCCCCATCTTCCTCTTCTCACTCTCTCACCCAAATGGAAGATATTCTTAAATCATGTCAATTACTGATCCCAGGCATAAAATTAGGACACTGAACTAAATTCTGGAAGTTAGCTGCTGGATTGTGTCCAATTTCATGAAAATTTGATCTTTGTAGATTTTGTCTGAAGGATCAAGTAGAAGATGCTGCTGGCTACTGCAGCACGTGCAGTGGCGTAAGTCGTGAAGCTCTTCATGTGGTGGCTTAGTGAAGAATGGGGCAGACTTGCAAGGTGGAGGGCAAAAGGGTTTTTCCTAGTTTCTAGGACTGGAATGGAAGGAGCAGGGAAGAGAGGGAAGTTAAGGGTCGAGCGATAAATAGAGAGAGGACATGGACAAAGTATGTAGAGAGATACTGAGATAGAGATGCACCGTTTGATATTGAGATGGAGATTGAAATCGAGTTGAGAGATTGACTGAAGAAGCGCTAAAGAGGGTGAGATAGATAAATGATTTATTAATTGATTAAGAAATATAAGTTTTCTGCAAAGATGTTTGCATGAGGGGCAGTATGCCTAAATTGCATTCTCATTCCTATTGCAATACCAATTTGCGAAATTTAGTGTCCACGTGAGCATCAACAGAAAAACTCTATGTTGACAGTCCGCACACACTTTCCTTATATATATATATATATAGGCTAAAATTGAAACCCCCCCTAAACTATCCCATATATGTAGAAAACCTCACTCACCTTTTTTTTATGCAGAAAACCACACTCAACTATTGTGCGAAAAACCACATCATGACTCCGTTAGGGTTCCGTTATACGGGTGGTTTTTCGCACCCATAGTTGAGTGCGGTTTTCTGCATAAAAAAAGGCGAGTGAGGTTTTCTGTATAAAAAAAAGGTGAGTGAGGTTTTCTGCATATATGAGATAGTTTAAGGGGTTTTTTTTAATTTTAGCCTAACGGAACCCTAACGGAGTCATGATGTGGTTTTTCGCACCATAGTTGAGTGTGATTTTCTGCATAAAAAAAGGTGAGTGAGGTTTTCTGCATATATGGTATAGTTTAAGGGTTTTTTTTCAATTTTAGCCTATATATATATATATATATATATATATATATATATATATATATATGATCAATGCTTCATTGCAAACCACTGAAGCCGTTCGGAACAACGGCTTCATTTATTTTGAACCTAAGCCATTGTTCTGAACAACGGCTTAGTTATATTCGGAACAACGGCTTAGGTTTATATCCGAAGCCGTTGTTTTGGAACAACGGTTTCGGTTTATAACCCAAGTCGTTTTCAACCATGGCTTTAGTGGTTTACATACCTATTTGCATGAGACCTGTTTGCAATGGAGCATTGCGCTCTCTCTCTATATATATATGAGAAATCTTCCATTGCAAACGCTACTGTAGTGTTTGCAAACGTGCAAACCACTTAACCCGTCATTGACAATTACGGGTTAAGTTATAATGAACCCATTGTTTGAAAATAATGGGGTCATTATAACTTAACCCGTTGTTGCCAATGATGGGTTAAGTGGTTTGCACGTTTGCAAACGCTACAGTACATATGCAATGGAAGATTTCCTATAATGGGGTGTCCTGTGCTATAGGAGGAAATTGCCTTCTATGACACCCGAAAAAGTCTATCCCCTCCTAAATGTGTGATTTAGACGGGTCAAATTGCCCAACATGCCATAAAACAGGATGAAATAATATCAGAGCTGAATAGGTTTCACCCATGTATTAAGTAGTGATCCCAATTGTTCAGAATTCATTTTTGCAAATTCACGATCAATGTGCAAACCATCTTCAAATTTAGTGATTTGACTTCACTCTGTTTTATGTTTTATGGTATGAAGATCAACTTGAACGGTTAGGATTGTGAATTTTGTTTGCGGAGATTGGGTATTTAATATGCAGCATTAGGAAATTTCTCCTATGCCATAGGACCCGACATATCATTATATATATGACAATCGTTGTTCCGTCATCGTGTCATGTTCGTGTCCCTTATTTATGTCTGTTTTTGTGATTGTTGTATTAATACCAATTATAATTTATTTTGAAATGTTGTTATACCTTTTGGAAACATGATTTAAATTTATTGTTTAGTAATCGTGTGAAATTCCCCTGCCGCTACACTGAAACTCCAAAGTTGTGGTGCTGCTTATTGGCTAATTTCTATATTTCATTTGTTATACTCGTGAATTAGACTATTGTCAGAATATAGCTATCCACTTAAAATAATCTGAGCATCAAAGATCTTTCTTCATTTTTTGTTGTCATGTTACAATTTGGGAAGATAAACTATTTTTTCATGCAGGGCCCAGTTTCAGGTTATTTAAGTATCTTGAGAACACTACTTTCAGCATTTATTGCATCCTACGATTTCAATTATAAGGTTTGTTTTTCTTACCGTTCTTCGATTGGAAAAGAACTGTTAATCCATATTTTGTTCTGTCATTCCGAATTTGCATTAAATTTCTTATAATAGTGGTCCTTTGACAGACTGCAGGCTCCACTTTGAACTTGATACTGGATATTCTCTCCGAAATTTATCATGGAGAGGTTTGAGCACATTATAGTTTCAATGCACAATTTTTCTGTACACAGTCAAATCTTTTTTTTCTTCCTTTTTTTTTCTATTCATTTCGTCCTCTAACATCATGATTTATTGATACAGGAGTCACTTTCTATGCAATTTTGGGACAAAGACAGTTTTGTTGATGGGCCAGTTCGATCTCTTCTTTATATGTTAGAGAGTGAATACCCTTTTCAAACTGTTGAACTTGTTAGCTTTCTGTCAGCCCTTTGCAGTGGAAATTGGTCTGCTGAATGTGTGTATGTGATTTCCTTTTGCTCTTGCTGTTTACTTTAAGAATTGCTAATGTATCCGTTATTCTTTGCACGTTTGCCTCCTGATAAAATTCTTGGAATTATTTTGGTGTATAGATTTCCAACTTGCTTGCTTCAGTGATTCACACATCGACACATTTTTGTTATTGGCATTTTGGTTCCTCTATTTTCAATCTGTGATTGTAATCATATTAAGTACAATATAAAAAGAGAGGCTATTCCTATCCAAGGCTAGAAATGTTTCAATACTAACCGCATTAGTACTGTCGGTGTAGATGTGATCCATCTTCACCTTGTGACCAGAACTTCAAATTATTCTCAAATAGGAATTTGAAGAGTTTTAATGAGTAATTTACCATCTGTTGCTGCTAATTTTGGTGTGGGAGCAAACAAATGATTTGTGAATTCTTCTAGAAACAATAAAAGCAAATCTGCTGACTTCTTGCCGGCGTTGACTGTTTTTCAACCCCTGCCGCTCACATGCAAAAAGTTCGAAACGCCGGGGTGGATCCCGGCGACGAACCATCCGACGCTCAAGTCAGTAATCAAGGAGATTGTGAAAGAGCGTTGGTGGGAAAAATACTGATTACCTGTTTATGGTGAGGGTAGAGGGTTATTTATAGTCGGCTTTAGAGACAGTTTAGAGATAATCATCTTTCTTTCTGTCCTGGTATTTTTGGATAAGAAAGAGAGTTTAAATCTTTTCATGATTAGAGATTTAGTTTAATCTGTCATTTAGAGATAATCATGAATTAAATCAATCTCTCACTGACCTGGGTTTGTTTGCGATGGGTTGTCGTCCAAATCCAGTAAGACAGACCCGTTTTTGGATTGTTGGGCTTGGAAAAGGCCCGGTTTTCCATTTTCGGACCTGTTTGTATATGAAATTACTGTTTTACTCCTGAGAGCTTTGAGATTCGTGCCCGATTTGAACGGTCCTGACTTGGTTCAATTTTTAGCCATGTCACAAGCCCCCACTCCCGAATACTAAGTTTCACAACCTTTGAGGAGTAGTTTGCCCTTTTTAGTGGCTTATAGTATCTATCGGCGTTCTTGGGGTTGTTTCTAGAGCTCGTTCGGAGTGTAACGGTGCTCTCCTGGGTTTGGGAGATGCTCAAATTATCCTTGGAATTTTCTGGAATTTTTGTGTTTTTTCTAGAATTTTTTGGATTTTTTTTTTCTTCCAATTTTCTCATTTTTTTCGAAATTCTTATTAAATTTCTGAGATTAAATAATTAATTTTCAAAATTTTTAATTAATTATTCTAAATTTAAAAATTATTTTTTCAGAATTTAAAAACATTTCCTGAATTTAATAATTTTTTAGAATTTTTAATTAATATTTTTGATTTTTAATTAATTTTCAGAATTTTTAAATAATAAATTCGAATTAATAATTAAATAAAGGATTTATTAAATTACCTGACGACGTGGCGAAATCAGGGCCGTCGATCATGATTGGCTTGGAAATTAGGAAGATCGAACGGTCAGGAAAGGCAAGAACGACACATGTCCTTTGACCATTGATCGTTGACCATTTTTGCGTGATTTCGCGTTCGGGGACGCGTTTGCTTGAAGTACGCCATCGAAGAGCTAAGGTGGCTCAATAGAGTGACACGTATCCTTTTTGATCATTGACCGTTGACCAGTCAACGGTTTTTGCGTGATTTTGTGTTTTGGAACGCTTTTGCTCGGAGTACGCCAGCAAAGAGCTAGGGTGGCTTAGCAGAGTGACACGTGTTCCCTTTGACCATTGACAAGTCAACGGCTTTTGCATGATTTTGCGTTCGGGGATGCATTTGTCCAGAGTACGCCACCAAAGAGCAAGGGTGGCTCGGCAGAGTGACATGTTCCTTTTGACCGTTGACCGATGACCAGTCAACGACTTTTGGCGCTGCATGAGATTTCCGCCTTTTCGAGTTTTGTCGCTTAGTATTCACGATGGTTTGGTTGTTTGGGCTTTCCAGTGGTTTTGGGGGCTTAAAGGTCTTAGAAGCCCAAATCATGCCCTCCTTCTCTATAAGACTTCACTCCTTCATTTCCTCATTCTCTTCTTTGTCTGTCGAAAATTTCTCTCTTGGGTGGTTTTGCTAGCGGTCGCCGCCAGGCGTTTGATTTTTCGGCGAACTATTCCGACCATAGGAGTCACGTCAAGGTAAATATATATTTTCGCTTATATATTTCATCAAAAGATGTTAGACCTCCACTTCGGACCGTGAAGGGGATCGACAATTGATCCTTCCCCTGACAGTGGATAAGGGGAAGAGGGTGGTAGGGTCGGTCATTGCCGAGACGGTAGTAGAGAAGGTGAGGGAAGCGGGGTAGTTAGGTAGGCTTCTGTGCCCTTTGACGAGCCTCGATGGAGTTGGAGATTATTCGGACAACCTTCTGTCCATTGTGGTATACGAAATGTCCCCTTCGTACGAGGAGAATATACCTCGGGAGCACTCCGAAGTCGACGACATTCCATCTATACTTTGGAGAGGGACTTGGTCCGCATTCGAGAGTGCTTCATGATACCGAGGGAGTTCGGCCTTCTCCTTCCGGGCCTGGGTGTCAGAGCCTGTTCGCCGACCTCTCCCGACTTCTGTTTTTTTTCCGTTCGGTGCATTCTACGTCGACCTTCATCTTCCTCTTCCTCCATTTGTGACCGAAGTGCTGAAGTGGTACTTTCTGAGTCCGATCCAGTATATGCCGAACATGTGGAGGCATGTCAACGGCTTCGTTCTTCAATGTCAGGCGGCGGGAGTCTTGCCTCAACTTAGTGTTCTCCGGAGACTACAAAATCCATCAAAAGAGCAAGACAGAGTATAGGTACTATCTATCGCCATGTCGGGGCGTGAAGCTGATCGATAACCCTGACTCCAAGTGTTGGAGGGAAAAATACTTCCTTATTCGGGGTAGCGGACCGTGGGAGATCCCCACGAGGTGGAGAGAGGAGGTGCCGAAGTGGGTGAAGGCGGAACCAGTTTTGAGCCCGGAGGAGGATAAGATTGTTTTGAAACTTCTAAGTCGACCTCCTCTGTGTTGGAAAGATGTAACCGAGGAGGTCCTCTTTGGTGGGGGTTTCAGTCCGATCGACCCTAGTATGCATCTTATATATATTTATTTGTTTTTTTTAGCTTATATATCTCCTTATGCTAATCCTTTAGCATCTCGCTTTGCAAAAGCAGCGAACATGGACTTCAAATCGATGGTGTGAAAGCGCGGGGGTCTAAGTAGTAAGGCTCCCGACGGGAAGAAGAGGACTGTCGCGGGACCCCTGCCTGCCGAAGCTGCTCGGGGTTCGGCGCCCACCCCTCCGGTGGTTAACTTGGAGTCTCCCCCTTCCGCTTCTCCTACCCCGTCTGCCGGGGAGTTCACTCTGGGTGGTTAGCTTGGAGTCCCCCCCTCCGGTGGTTAACTTGGATGGAGTCTCCCCCTTCCACTTCTCCTGCCCCGTCTGCCGGGGAGTTCACTCTAGGCGCTGCTCTAGCTCTGGAAGCTCCGCCTCTTACTGCAACGGCAGAAGCGATTCTCACCGAAGGAGCACAAGAAGCTCTTCATCCCTGACTGACGTGTGATGAAACACGACGGGTTTCTCGGGGATTCTGCCATTTGTATTTAGGCGGTGCAAAACTTGGCGACTTCGAAGGACCAAGCTGCCATGAAGGCAGGGTCGGTTGGTGACGATGTCTTGGAGATAGCTAGAGCCAACATGTCGGTAAGTTTTGTCTTGATTTTCTGCGGGTTAATAGATCACTTGCCACTAAGTAACTTAGATTTTTTTTTGTCTTTGTAGATCACTTGCCTCTTCGTAACTTAGAATTTTTCTTTCGTCTTTGTAGATCGCTTGCCACTTCGTAACTTAGAATTTTTCTTTCGTCTTTGTAGATCGCTTGCCACTTCAGCCACCTACGGGAGTAGTTCGCGGAGCAAGAGAAAGAGCTCAAGGCGGCGAGTGACAGGGACCGGTCGGAGCAAGCGAAGGCCGTTAAGACGTATGACGAGGCGAAGCGCCTATCGGAGACTCAAGCGACTCAGATCGGGTTGCTAGAGTCCGCGCTGGCGAAGGCGAATGAGCAAATCGCCTTGGAGAACGAGAGGGCGGACCGTGAGAAAGAGCTCGTCGCGAAGGCGATAGAGGCTGCTGCCAAGGAGAAGGAGGCGGTGGAGGTAGCAAGAGCCGAAGCAAAGGGGCACTTGCGCTCGAACATTGAGCAGTCGTACGCCAGGGTGCTTAAACACGTAGAAGCGCGCGTCCTTGGGTTCGATTGCTCGGGGTACTTTCTGTACGACCCCGTCGATGGCGAAGAGGTGGTTAGCAAGGAGGAAGAGGAGATTGTTGTAGCAGAACCCCAGTTTTCCCTAGTAGCGGTGTCGGACGCGACTGAGAGGAGCGGTCGCGAGCCCACACCCCTATAAACCATTCTGCCGAGGTGGACCCTTGACTTCTTTTGTAACTACCTTTTTTTGTTTGTTTTTTTTAACTGCTTTTGTATCGATGCCTAATAGTGGACTGGCCACCGCTTTTGTATCTTTACTTTAGCAATGAAAACTTCTTTTGGGCGCTCACATCATGTATGACACTGAAGCTCTCTTCTCCCTTTTTTTTTTGAAAAAATGTTATCTTGTACCTTTCACACTTTCATTTATAGTGATTTTGTAGCTTTCACACTTTCATTTAGAGTGATTTTGTAACTTTCACACTTTCATTTAGAGTGATTTACGCCTCTTTCTTGGGTTGGCAGGTCTTTGTATATCCCTAGTGTAGTTGAAGGCTCGCCTCAGGCTCAGCCTCAGGCTCAAGGCTCATGCTAATATCAGTTTTAGCCTCAAGCCTCGGTTAAGGCTCTCCCTTTGTTCGAAGCTTCACTCAGGCTCGAGCCTAGACGCGCCTTAGCAAAGGCTCGAGGCTTGCGCCTCAAGCAAAAGGCGTGCCTGAACATAACAGACCCGACTCGACCCGTTTTCACAACCCGATCCATCTTCAACCCTTCTCACATCCTGTAACTCCCCCAATTCTCTTTCACCTTCTCATCCCTAATTTCAAACTCTAACCCTAATCTCCACATCTCTAACTCCTCAATCTGCAGTCCTCAATATACACTATTCATCATTCTCCTCCTCTCCCCTCTCAACAACATCAGCGGCGTTGGCGAAGCAGCTCAGCGACGATACGACAGCATACAGCAGATCGGCTACGCTGACGACACTCCTACTCCATCTACGGACTCCACTCCTATTCTGGTTTCTTTCCTTTCTGATTTTACACTATGGTTTCTTTCTTGGGTTTTCATCTATCTTTGCTTATGATGTTTTTGCAAATTACTTTGAAACAAAATTGTGAAGCTAGTTCATTTCATAATTTAGCATTATCATAAAACCATGCTTTATTCAAACAATTGCATCATATCTCGGTGTATAGCATAGCCAAATTTTATGGTCGGCTAACTTTATGTTATTACACTAATATTTCAAAATATTTTAGTATTTTACTAAGACTGTAGTACTGTAATAATGTATGCTCATTACTGCAAAATTTAATTTGATACTATTGTAGTTTTATTGTATGCTCATTACTGTAATATTGTATGTTGTATGATAAGTATATTCGGTACTGTAATACTGTAATATTGTATGCTCATTACTATATGAAACTATGAATTAAAGGTTGACATAATATTATAGTAGTTTTACAGAGGACAACATTGTATCACTTCTTCTTTGGGGGTAAGAAACACAATGTAGTTATACATTACAAAGTTACACATTGTAGTTTTACAAAAATGACAACTTACACAGTTATCTTGGTCATTGTATGATATGTTTTGTCGCTATGATATCTTGTTTATATAATCTTATTTATAAATTTTAAAAACCCCAAAAAATAATAGTACGCTTCGGTTAAGTGAGGCTTACGCCTCAAATTGCGCCTTGCGCCTGAGGCTTTTTACGGGGTAGTGAAATTGCGTTGCGCCTTACGCCTTAGATTACACTGTATATCCCACACATGTTTCTCATGACAACGGGACGTCACAGCTTCGTACCAAGCTCCGTATTATTTAGTTGGGGCTTGCTCAGTTTAGGAAAGACTTTTGAAAGTTGAAGCGGAGCTTGGCCACTTGAGAAGAGTGTTATCCCGTCGAGAGATAGCAGCGCGGTGCGACGATGAGGCTTCGCGAGAAGTACCCCCTGTTGGGGTAGAATATAGTCTTTCGGGGGAGGCAACTACTCGAGAGTCTTCACGGGTTAAACTCCGTCTCTCCTTACTTTCGGCTACCACTGAGTGAGATGGGTTGAAGAACGTGGTGCTCGGGAGGAGCATGGAGGTTGCCCATCTTAAGAGGACAATTCTCAAATTTTCCGTAGGGAGTGGGCCTCGTTTGAAGTTTAAGGTGAAGGACAATTCTCTCAAAGAGAATAGTTGAGCTAGAGATGGAAGTTCACCGATTGAAGGGGCTTCTTGATGGTGGCAACGTCAGTAGCACGTCGTGCTTGCAAGAAGAGTGTGCCCAAGGAAGATCGTTTCATGAGTTGGCTTTTTGCTTGCCCGAAGCCCCGCGAATCCCAGTGGATGCTCAGAGCAGAGTAGCTGGTTTGTCTAGCAGGGCTTCAGTTGGAGGAGCCACTAGAACAGTGGGCCCCGCGGGTACGTCCTGTCTTGCGGGTCTAGAGATCCCTTCAGAGCCGACGAGAGAATGGCTAACGCTCGTCGGCCGCACGTATCTCTCAACAGGAGCGTCCCTCTTTCCAGAAAGAGTTAGAAATTTTTTTGTGGTTTTGTATCTCATTAAAACTTGTAATCCAAATTTTTGTTATAAAATAAGATCTTCCGAGCACTTAAGCAATGTTTTAGTTGGTTGCGCCTTTCTGATCTTGTAATTGGTTTCTTTATGAAGTAAAAATCCACCAAGTATTTGAGTGTTACTTTTGCTAGGTCGGATTACTGTAGTGTCGCGAGTTTTGATTAGGAGTTTTCAACAGTTATGGGAGCAATTCCGAATGGCGAGCTACTTCGTACTTGCTCGTTCGCAAGTGGTTGAAGTGGGGTCGAACGAAGTGTTGGACCCTGAACTTGTCGTTGAAGAGTTTTTAACAGTTGTGGGAGCAATTCCGAATGACGGGCTATTTCGCACTTGCTCGTTCGCAACTGGCTGAATTAACGTCAAACCAAGCGTTGGACTCCGAACTTGTCGTTTAAGAGTCTTCAACAGTTGTGGGAGCAATTTCGAATGACGAGCTACTTCGCACTTGCTCGTTTGCAAGTGGCTAAAGTGGCATCAAACCAAGTGTTGGACTCGGAAATTGTCGTTTGAGAGTTTCGTACTTAGTGTGTACACTTTAGGGTAAAACAATCATTTTTTAACAATAGTTTTACGGAAAAATAAACTATGTTTTTATAAAGGAGAAAATCAAGTGGCTGCTTCTAAGGGCTAAATTTGAAAACCTCCCCTTGAACTATTCCCTTTATACAGAAAACCTCACTGAACTATTTTTTATGTAGAAAACAACACTTTAGTATGGTTGCAAAAAATTCACTCCGATGGTGTGAGTTTTCTGCTAAAGTTGAGTGAGGTTTTTTGACAATAATGAGAAAGATGCATGATATTTTCTGAATCAACTTGTAAAGATGAATGAGGTTATCTAATACAAGTATAAAAGCTAGATGTGTTTTTTGAAAATATACTTCAGGGGTTTTTTCGAAAATATACTTCAGGGGGGTTTTCTGCGTAAAAAATAGTTCAGTGAGGTTTTCTGCATAAAAGAGGATTGTTCAAGGGTTTTTTTCCCTTCAAATTTAGCCGCTTCTAAGTTGCGAGCCTTTATTACATGGCAATGAATAAAAAACGACGGAAGTCAAAAAACAAAGGAATCTAACTCTCTTGGTATTTTATCAAATGCCCTGCATTCCAAAGTTCTTGGCACTTTCTTTCCCCCGGGTTTTCAAGTTGATATGCCTCAGGGCGGACAACTCTGGAGATCCTGTACGACCCCTCCCAATTTGGAGATAGTTTTCCTTTATTGGTAGGGAAGGAGATCGATAACTTTCTAAGGACCATGTCTCCTTCTTTGAGATTTGTGGGGCGGACCTTCTTGTTGTAGGACTGCTCGACCCTGTGCTGGTAGATCTGTCAGCGGATGAATTTTCTTTCTCGGATTTCTTTAATGCGGTCGAGATTGCCTTGGAGATGGTTGGAATTATGTTCTTCACTGAAGGCTAGCAAGCGGGGAGATGGTAGGCCAACTTCGAGTGGAATTACGACTTCTGACCCATAAGTCAAGTTAAACGGAGATTCTCCTGTCGGGGTCCGTTTAGTGGTGTGGTAGCTCCAAAGTACATTGGGAAGTTGATCAACCCACAACCCTTTTATAGATTTGTCGAGTCTTCTTTAGGCCAACGAGAATTTGCCGGTTGGCATTCTCTGCCTGACTGATGGATTGCAGGTGGAATATTGAGGAGAATCGCTGTTGGATGTCGAGATCCGCACAGAAGTTGCAGAAGGTTGCCCCTTTGAATTGAGTCCCGTTGTCAGTCACTTGGATCTGAGGGATGCCGAATCGACAGACAATGTTCTTCTCGAAGAACTACTAGACCCTGTTCTCCGCAATTGTCCCTAAGGGCTTGGCTTCAATCCATTTCGAGAAGTAATCGATCGAAACAAGGAATTTCTTCTGACCAGGTGCCGGAGAAAAAGGCCCGAGCAAGTCCATTCCTTACATAGCAAAGAGGATCGGACTGGATAAGGAAGATAGCTCGGCATGAGGCGTACGCCGAATGGATGAGAACCTTTGACAGTGAGCGCACTGGCGAACATGCTGTTCGGTGTCGCTAAGGAGTGTGGGGTAGAAGTAGCCATGATTCAGGATTTTGCGGGCAAGAGACCTTGCTCCCATATGGGCGTCACCGACTCTTTCCTGAACCTCTCTTAGGGCGTACTGGGCTTCTTCGGGGGAGTGACATCGCAATTAGGGTCTGCCGTCTACCTGGGTGTAGGAGCACTTGTACATAACTCTCTTAATGAGCGTATATCGCTTGTCTCTAGTTCTGACTTTCCTAGCCTCTTTAGGGTCTGGGGGAGAATTCCTTTTTCGAGGAATTCGAGCAGGGGCTTCAACCAATTTTCCCCGTGTGCTAGGAGAGGTATTTTCATTAGTTCGAGGCTTCCTTCCTCAATGCTCGGCCAGAAGAACTTTGATCAGAACAGTGCGCTCAAGCCCTTGGAGAGAAGAGGAAGCCAACTTTGATAGGACATCTGCCTGCCCATCTTCTTCCCGAGGGATCCGTAGGACTTCTGCTTCTTGGAAGGTGGTTAGCAGCTCTTTGACCTTAGCTAGATACTTGACCATGCGGTCATCTCCGGCCTCGTACTCTTCCGAGACTTGGTTTACCACCCGCTGGGAGTCGCTAAATACCTTGACGCGTTGAGCCCCAGCCTTGCGTGCAAGGAATAGACCGGCAAAGAGTGCTTCATACTCTGCCTCATTGGTTGACGCTCGAAAGTTGATGCGGAGCGAGTACTGGAGAATGAAGTCATCTGGGCTGGTTAGGTTGACCCCCGCTCCACTTCTCTCAGCGCATGAGGATCCATCGACATAAATGCTCCAGAATGGGGGTTCCTTGCCTTCCTTGCAAGGGTCGGAGATAGTGCTGTCCACTATGAATTCTGCTAGGGCTTGAGCCTTGATAGCGGTCCTTGACTGATAGCTGATATCGTGTTGGCTCAGCTCGATGGACCGCTTCATGAGGCGTCCCGAATTTTCAGGCTTGTGCAACACTTGCTTGAGGGGTTGGTCAGTAAGAACGACCACCAAGTGGGCTTGGAAATATGGGCGGAGCTTACGAGCAGCCATGACCAGTGTGTAGGCCATCTTTTCTATCTTTGAATAGCGGAGTTCGGCGTCCCGGAGGACCTTACTCACATAATAGATTGGCCTCTGGGCTTTGTCTTCTTTCCTCACTAGGACGACACTGAAGGTTTGTTCTAATGTGGCGAGGTAAAGGTAGAGGATTTCCCAGACTTGGGCTTACTCAGGAGTGGGGGGTTGACCAGGTATGCTTTGAGTTGGTTGAATGATTCCTGCTGTGATTGTTCCCACCCAAAGCCTTCTGTTTCTCTTAGGGCCTTGAAAAACGGGAGACAAGCCATATTCAATATGGCTTGGATCTTCTCTGGGTTGACTTCTCTGTCTCTCTGGCTAACCATAAACCCTAGAAATTTGCCAGATGATACCCCGAAAGCACATTTAAATGGGTTGAGCCTCATGTTGTGACTTCCAAGACATCGAAGGCTTTCTGGAGGTCGACCACATGGTCCTGCTTCCTAAGGCTTTTCACCAACATATCTTCCACATAAACCTCCGTGTTCCTTCGGATTTGTTCCTTAAAGACTTGTTGACGAGGCGCTGATATGTTGCTCCGCTGTTCTTTAGCCCAAAGGGCATGACGCGATAATAATATAGGCCTTGATCGGTCGTGAAAGAAGTCTTCGGAATATCAGGGGGGAACATCCTGATCTGATTGTACCTAGAGAAAGCGTCCATAAAGCTCAAGAGTTTGTGATCAGAAGTGACATCGATACTAGAAAGCGGGAACGGATCTTTTGGACAATTGGATATGCCTTGTTCAGATATGTGAAGTCGATACAAATTCTCTATTTTCCATTGGCCTTTTTCACCATTACGATGTGAGAAAGCCACTCGGGGTAATTAACCTCTTGGATGAACCGAGCTGCCAAAAGTTTATATACCTCTTCTTTGATGGCTTGTTGGCATTCCGGTGCAAACTTGTGATGCTTCTGTTGGATAGGTTTTGCTTCGGGAGCTATGCTGAGGTGGTGCATGAGTAATTCTTTTGAGATACCAGGCATATAGGTAGCGGTCCTTGCGAACAGGTCACAGTTCCCTCATATGCATCGGATGATGTCGGCTTTGACTGGGTGGGGGAGGACTTTGCTCACTTGGAACGTCCTGGTCGGGTCTTCTTCGGAAAAAAGCCACTTCTTCTAACCCATCGACCGGCTCCGAGACGGCTTGGTTGCTCCCTTGGGGGAGCTCAAGGGTTTCGAGAGAGGACCGGACCCCCTACCGAAGTCATGTAACATTTTCGGGCAGTCTCCTCGCTCCCCCTGACTTCTCCCACCCCTGCGGAGGTAGGGAATTTCATCTTCATATGGAAGGCAAAGGGTACGGCTTGAATCGCGGTCAGGCCGGGTCAGCCAAGGATGACATTGTATGCAACCTTTACATCAAGAGTTGGGGTCTTGCGAGCGATTACGTCAAGAGTGATAACTCCTTCGATGGTCATTGGCACCCCGGAGAATCCGTGGAGAGTGTAGCCGGCGGGTTTGAGGCAGTCTCAGGAAAACTTAAGGCCTTGGAAGGCCTCTAGAAAGAAGATATTGACAGAGCTACCGTTGTCGACTAGGATCTGGTGCACTTCGTGGTTGGCCTTGTGGAGGTTGATTACGAGAGCATCACAGTGAGGCGTTCAGACGCCTTCCAAGTCTCTATTTGAAAAGATCACGGGACCCCGAAGCCTTTGGGCAGAGGATGGTTCTATATTGAGTTTACTTCTCGGATGAAGGCTTTTCGGGAGGAGTTCGGCTCTCCGCCCATTGGGCCTCCGTGGATGAGATGCAGGATTGCCTCAGGTTCGGAGTCAGGGGACTCAGTAGGTCTTTCAGCTCGCTTGTTCGCCCCCCAGGGTGGAGGATTAACTGTGTTCTTCCTAACGAACTTGGCCAGTTGCCCTATCTGAATAAGGGCTTCGATCTCGTCCTTAAGGACCCGACAGTCGTCTGTGTCGTGGCCATGGCCCCTGTGGAAGCGGCACCACTTATCTCTGTTCCTCTTTTTGGCTGAGGTATTCATCTTTGGGGGAGGTTGGAGCGGCCCTTCCTTGCCGACCTCCATGAGGATTGCCGAGACACTGGCATTGAGAAGTGTGAGTTTTTCAAAACGGGGAGGAGGGCGGCGCTGGCCGCTAGTCTTACTGAAGCTTCTTCATGTGCACCCTTCCATTTGTTCCTGGACAGGGACTCCTTCTAGTCATGAGGATGGAGGGCTTCTTCCGCCCGGATATATTTCTCACTCCTCAGTAGGAGCTCCGAGAAGTCCCGTGGTGGCTTCTTGGCGAGGGATGCCTTTAGGTCGGTATGGTTGATGTTGTGTCGGAACGCTGCTGAAGTCACTGGCTGATTGAGAAAGGCGATAAACCGAGCCACGGTGGTGAAGCGCCGAACATAGTCTATAAGGCGCTCACCCTTCCTCTGATTGAGTGCCAACAAAGATGTGCTCGTCTTCTCTGCTCGACGACTGCTGATGAAGTGGTTGAGGAAGAGCTCCTCAAACTGGTCGAACGAGAAGATGGAGGTAGGGGACAGTCGGGTGTACCATTCTTTCGTAGGTCTTGCAAAGGAGCGCATCTGAGGCTTGGTGATTCATCATGAGAGTTTTGAAACTCTCGATATGATTAGCTGAGTCTGACTCCCCGCTGTAGGACTCGAAGTGGGGGGGGGGACTTGAAGGTCTCAGGGCCTGGAGCTTCCAAGATGGCCCTGGAGAAGGGACTGCTCGGGCGGAAATTCTTGGCCCGCTGTTCTTCTTCTAGGTTGAGTCTGCTAAGGCGCCTCTCCATTTCTCGGAGACGGCGATGGGCCAAGTCGTCCCTTTAGTCAAGTCGGATCGACCCTCGGGATTCTCCTTCGTGAGGGGTGGCATGACGAGGGCTAGGCACATGTTAATAATGACTCGGGGTATGGCGTAGGCTAGGTGCACGTTGATCATGACCTGTGGTAATGTTGAGGGCCCGCATGATGTCCTCTTTGAAGTTCTGGAACTTTGCTTGAGTGACCGGTGCCCCTCCATCTCGGCGGTCTCTAGGTGTTGATCGACTTGTCAGGGTGAGACTTCTCCGCTAACAGCGTGGAGGGGACTCTCTTCGCCTCCTTTGGGAGGGGGTTCTTCTAGATCTTGGCCTGTGGGAGGACCAGGCTCTCTGGGCCTTTCGGTGCTCGGGGCGAGGGACTTCATCAAGGGCTTGCCTCTCATTCAAGCGAGTTCGGAGGTCTACCCCTTACCGACGGTTAACAATGACTTGTTGGAGATCTCCCGGCCTTGGAGGACTTTGAGAGGTCAGGGAGTCGGTTGAAGGATTATGGACCGAGATATGGTCATGGTGAAAGTGTTGTCCCTGACGGCTTCGATCGGAGCCCCCTGGACCTGGGAGGAGCCTTTTGAGAAGGAGGCTGTTCAGGCTGTGGTTGCTGAACCTGTTGGTCTGGTTGAGGAAAAACATCTTGGAGTGGAGGAAGATGATTGGCTCTTCGGCATCCACTGGATGCCGATGCCTTTCCTTTTTCCTTCGGAGGCATGGATAGAAACTACTTTCATCGGGAAAGTGTGGTTGCATCGCTTTTTCTGGTTCCCACAGATGGCGCAAATATGTTGCTACTAATTTTGGTGTGGGAGCAAACAAATGAGTTGTGAATTATTCTAGAAACAATAAAAGCAAACCTGTTGACTTCTTGCCGGCGTTGACTGTTTCTCAACTCTGCCACTAATTTGCAAAAAGTTCGAAACATCGGGATGGATCCCAGCGCCGAACCCTTTGACGCTCAAGTCAGTAACTAAGGGGATTATGAAAGAGCGGTTGTGCGAAAAATACTGATTACCTGTTTATGGTGGGGGTAGAGGAGTATTCAGGGGCGAAGCCAGAACAAATTTTTCAGGGGGGGCCAAGAATTTTTTTTATAACTATATATAAATATATAGGTATTTTTTTCATAATTTTTAGGGGGGCCATATAATAAAATTTAATAGATTTAAGGGGGGTTTTTAAAAAATTTCAAAAATTTTAAGGAGATTTTTAAAATTTAGGGGGGGCCCGGGCCACCCCGGGCCCCCACATAGCTCCGCCCATGGGAGTATTTATAGTTGCCTTTAGAGACAGTTTAGAGATAATCATTTATCCCTATGTCCCGGTGTTTTTGGATAAGAAAGAGTTTAAATCTTTTCATGATAAGAGATTTAGTTTAACCTGTCTCTTAAAGATAATCATGAATTAAATCACTCCCTGACCTGGGTTTGTTTGCGATGGGCTGTTACCCAAATCCAGTAAGAAAGACCCGATTTTGGGTTATTGGGCTTGGAAAAGGCCCTGTTTCCCATTTTCGGATCCGTTTGTATATGAAATTACCATTTTACCCCCTGAGAGCTTTGAGATTCGTGCCCGATTTGAACGGTCCCGACTTGGTTCTATTTTTAGCCATATCACCATCTATCCGGTGCATGTCCAATATTTTGAAAAGCAGTGTTCCTTTTAGCAGTTACGAACATCCAGTATGTTGGAAGTTATAGGGAAAATTTTATATCCATCATTTGTCATCTTCTTCATTTTTCATCTATATATTGCTATAACATGTCAGAGGAGTATCTATTTCATTGACACTGCTAAACGTACACAACCACAAACATGCGCAGATACATTTCAACTCCCCCCCCCCCCCCCCCCCCCCCCCCCCCCCCCTATCTGAGTTAGTCAATGTAGTGTTGTAAAAAGTGGTCTAGGCAGCGGTGTAAGCAGCAGTGGTCCCCTTGTCCGCTCAGTTCTCACCTAGGTGCCACCTCACACGAAGAAATATAAAATAAAATAAAAGGGAGCTCAGAAATGAAGATAAAGAAGTAAAGAAAAAGTTCTAAGGCATATCTACCTTCTGCTACAGTCAAACACTATGCTTTTCTTTGTTAAAGTCATTCATCTTCTTAAATTAATCTTCCTGGCATTGTAAGACATCCAGTCCTTTATAAAAATATTTTTTCTTGGTGTTTTTATCCTGTTAGGTTCAACTTCCTAGAGAAAATGACTGGTATAACAATGTTGTCTGAGTTCTCTGGTGGGTCCCAGTTTCTTAACTCAAATGATGTCATCGAGGCAGAAAATCAGTTAGACTTCCCTGCAGTTGAAGGTCTTGTTATTCCTAAAGGGACTCGTGGTCAGATTTTAAAGGTTTTTGATGCAAATGTTGCTCTTGTTCGTTGGGAGGTAATTACTTTAGTTAATCTGTACTTTAGTTGTTTTTTATCTTTTAATTATTGCTAATGCTTTCGTATGGAGTTTTGGTTGCTTGATATTGAAGACCTTATTTTCCTTTGCTTAATCTTTTATATCATTTTTATTATATCATATCTATAGGAAAACACAACAGAAGGTCATTGATTGTAATAATTGGTGGTTACATACGATTGTTTATATCCATCACATGTCTCCGCCGAACCAAATTTATATGTACGGATATTGATAGTGCTTTCTTCCTAGAAGTGCATTTTTATTTTTTAAGTCTTATATGATAGATGTCTTTTTACAAGTGTACTGAGAAGCAGTGTTATAGAAGGCGGTACGCGTAACTATGCAATTCTAGGATGCATATGCATATACCGCATATGCGGTTTGGGTTTTTTATTTTAAAAAAATTCAAAACTTTGAAAAAGTTATTTAAAAAATCAGAAAGAATCGAAAAAAGATCAGAAAAAATAGGAAAAAATAAAAAAAAAGTACTTAAAGTCTCATAATATGAAAAGTGGGAAAAAGTAAAAAAAAAGTAAAAAAAAGTTGAAAATGAAAATGAAATAAAAGATACTTATAAATAACTAGCATAAGTGCATAATATGATAATCTCGTAATATAATTGAACAAAGACATAAGAACAACTACTAGAATTTGTTTGCAACAGTACTTAAAGTCTTCTTGCTAAGGTACTGTTCTTTTTTTTGCCATAAGAGATTTACAGTAAGAGGCTCTTGTAAGAGCCTCCTTTTGAGATGTTCTTTTATATAAAAATAGCCTCTTATAAGAACCTCTTATAAGAGATTTCTGTTCTTTTTTCACCTCTTACAAGAGTCTTTTCTCTACTTTTAGACATTTTTGCCCTTACTATATAACTTCTCTATTTATACCAGCATTTCATATCCAAAATTAAGTAAATCGTCAATTCTACCACATTTCTCACATAGTAGACAAATTTGGTCATAATCCATAATTATCGTCATTCTTCTTTCAACGAAAAAAACCCACATAACAGGCGACATTCCATCTCCTCCTGCAATTTCACCAATTGAAGCCCCAACAGCAGATTCACCTCCAGCAAGCGATGCGGTCCCCAGTGCATTGGCGATAGGCATGGCTGTCGATTCTGTTACTTTTGAGGGGATGCAAGCAATTTTGTGTAATTTGATGGCAAATATAGACTACTTGTATCAGCGCATTGTTACAAATTTGTGTAAACTACTTCTAATATTTGATTGCGTGTGTTCATGGAATATCATCATTAGTGTTGAAGTTTCCCTACTGATTAGTTTGGCTTCAAAAATTTATCCATGCAACTTCATGTCCACTTTTGTATTCTGTTGACTTGTTAAAGAGAAGGTAATAATCATAATAAATTTGCTAGAGAATCATCTTTTTCAAGGAGTATTGTTCTCCATGGTTGATCTTGTTTTGATTGAATAAGGCTTTAGATCATAATGAGAGCTGATGCCAAGTTGATCTAATAGTTGTAGAAGCAGCTCAAACCATTTTAAAAATATACTGAAAATGGAAAAACATGAATTTTCACAGTATTGGTTAGAGCATCTCCTCGCCTGATGACCTCCTTTTGGAAGGCATCTTCTTGCTTACTCCTTTTGGATATTACCATACTGTAGTCATCTTTTAAATATCAGTCCCATTCTGCATCCCCTTCTTTACTGAAATTGCTACTCCTCTTCACTGCAAGCAATGAAATTGTTCGTTCATTCTAAACTAATAACACAACTTCGGACTTGCCCCACCAAGCAAACTACATAAGGAGTCCACCACACTGAAATTGGAAAACAACAAATACTTAATAACACATCTTTCAACTGTGCTTGCAAATTGTTTCCTGATCCTATGTATGTATCGAACCATCATCTACTCAAAGCTGAAAACAAAAATATATAAGCAAATAGGGCAGCACTAATGGTTCCCCATTTACACAAAAGTGAAAATACAATCATTTTGTGCTTACAATCAAACTTTAAAATTAACACACTTCAAAATTTCTGAAGTTGATTAACACATTGCAAAACTTCCACAAACTTCAAAATTAACAAACACAACAAATTTTGAAGTAAAAAAAAAGAGAAAAAAACACAATCTAGAAATCAACCCAAATAATTGCGCCCAAGTTGATTAGCAATTTCATCACGTACGTTCTTCATAGCCAACATTCCTGAAGCCCTGAATATGTCACTGTTATCTTCATCCCTGCCTTCTCCTTCGCCATTGTTGCCTTCATGCTCTTCCACACTATTGAGAACCGCATTCTCATCGTTAGCCAATCGAAATAATTCATCATTTAGAACGACACGACGCAAGTAATTATGAAGACACATACAAGCTATGACAATGTTTTTTTGTGTGGGAAAATCATAGGAAGGCATTTTAGTTAAGATTGGAAACCTCTTCTTCAACACGCCAAATGAACGCTCAATCACATTTCGCAGGTGGGCATGAGCATGATTGAATCTCTCTGTTTGGGTTGTAGGTGAATCTCCGTATCTATGCCAATCAGATAGCCAATACCTAATACCGCGATAAGGAACCATGAAACCCCTCGTATGTGTATAAGCGGCATCACACAAATAATATTTGCCTGCAGATAAATGCAATCCAGGTAATAATATTTGGTCATGCAATACTAGTATTTCACATGTTTGAGAATATATGTAAATCAATGATAGGAATATTTGGCTCATGGCTATCATGCAATTTCTTTCATCTTATTGTTTCTTTATAATCTGATAATGTAGCAATATCATGAAAAATATAATTCAGTAGGATTATAGTGTATTAGAATTTTTTGACACGTGTTTGTCAATATATGCCAACATTAGAAATTGGTGATTATTGTCATGTATTTTGGTTTACTATGAATTTTTGATGGCTTTCTGTGCCTCTAGATACGAAGTAATTAAAGCCTCATCCATTTAGTCTCAGTATATGCATGTCATTGACATGGAAGCAAAAGTAGTTAGGAAAGACAGTATTCAAGTGAGGTACATGGAAGATACTTCTATTACAAGCAGATAAATGAGCTACAATGAATTTTTTGTACAAACAATAAATAATTAAAATAAGTTACCTGGAGGAGGATGTGGGAATCTCATATCAGGATCTCGCACTGCAGTAGTCAACTGCTTTGCATCGTGCGTGGTTCCTTCCCATCCAGCCACCACATATATAAACTTCATATCGAAATTACAAATTGCTAACACTGCTTGCCAAGTAGTTTTTCCGCCTTTTGCACGATAAGGTATAGCCTCATCCGGACGAACATAAGTAGAGATAAGTGTACCATCCAATGCCCCTACAGCTCCCTTGAATGGCCCTTCCCTCAAATGTCTATAATGTCTTATCTATCCCTGAGGCGCATTCCAGTCAGGAACTATCATCTCTTTAGAAAACTTCAACATAGCCCATAACACTTCGTGAAAACAACGACTAATAGTTGAACCTGAATGTTGAAACCTCCACTTCAACATTCTATTGATCCAACCATGACTCACAGCTTGTAAGAAAATAATCATTTTCTCTTCTAACTTGACATGCTTACTATCATGTAACCAATTTCGTTGTCGGAAATGATGACATAACTGAATAAAGTCGTCCTTTTTCCATTCAAAATGATTGATGGAGTTGAGTGGAAGGTCCACCTAATTCTCCTTCATTAAGCCATCTCCCTGTTAGAATTGAGATGCACAATTTCTGCCTCATCCTTCTCATATTTGCTTGCCTTCTACGCATAAATAATATTATGAAGATTATCACTGTAGTGAAGAATAGTTGCCGTAACTTGTTCATTTACCTACACAAGTAAGAGTTTCAATTAGCGAGCATCAATTATGAAAATAAAGAAAATAACAAGTATTGCAATATAAAGATGTACACATCATAATGAATCTGGAATCCAGCCCAAAAGGTACTAATATTATATCAAGCTAGTCATAACCCAATTCCATCCAAGTTCAACAAAATACAAAATAGCATTAAAATAAAAACCTACTTCAAATAACCAAATCCTTTAATTCATCACATTCCTAATCCTTTTACAAAAAAGTTGTTTGTCCTTAATATTTTCCATTGCCATCAAAGCTTTCCTGAACTCCTTCATTTTTGCCAACTGCACCATTGCCTTGCAACGTTCCACCTCGGTGACCAAATCCAAATTCTTCATCACAGTCAATGTTGCATTACATTCACTAACAGAATAAAATTCTTCTTCAAGCTTTTGTGCAATTTCCTTCGCATGTTCAATTTGTTTCTCTTCCTTCATTAATTCCATTTGACCCTCAAGTAATGTTATGACCTTTGCAAGGTCAGCATCATGGTCATGCATCTTCTTCCGCTTCTTTGACCCACTTGAAGCCGAAGGCACTGCAGAAATGCTTCCATTAATAGGTTGGGTTTGTGGTTGGGATGGTGTCTGGGGGCGTTCTCCATCAAAGCTGAGGTCTTCCTAATATGAATCCTCACCATGAAAGGTGTCATTAAGGCTTTCTTGCACCTGTTTCCAGAATTTCATTTCCTTCCTTAGGCATTTCATCTTGAGCAGTAGCATACCTATTTTACCCGCTTGTAGTCACTCCCTGGAAGATTTTGTGTAGCAATTCACAAATTTTTAGTGGATTCCCTCTAAAAGTCTTTGCCTTGGGATTTTTCTAATCAATAGAAAAACACAATAATTAGCTTCATTGTTAAGTCCACAAAAATTCAGTTCAACAAAGTATGAATTAGGTAGTTAAATAAACAAGAGTCTTGCCTTTATCGCTTGAGCCCATGTATAGTCATCCCAATTTGTCTCTCCGGTCGAATTATTGATTCCACCGCCAGTACCTCCTGTGATGTCTTTCTATATATGGAATCTTTTCTTCTCCAAGTCAAAACGGTTTTTCAAAGCTCTTTGTTCAACTTTTATCCCATAAAGAACCCATAAGCATCTTTAATACCAACGCTTATGTTCTTCCATGATGTCGACTTCAAAGATGCACCACTAAGGCCCTCTTTTCCAATCTCAGCATGACACAACTCAAGAAAACACTTCGCTAAGCCTTGTGTATTTTCCCACCAGCGTGTCTGTTTGTTAACTTCTTGAGAGCTGACGTTTTCGCTCATTTTGATGTTATTCTAAGTCATAAAGTTATAACATTTTCATGAGTTAAATTTTGATTCAAATAATGGAAGAACTACAAGAAAATTATTATTTTTTCTCCTCATTCATCTGTCACTCGCATTAAAAAAGAAAATGATAGTGAAATTATTCTCACTTTCAAGATTATCGCAAGTACGAAATCACCCATAAAATATTTCCAAGGGAATTCACAAGAACAAATAGTATATTAGCAGGTTACCAAGCAAAACATTCTGATAAAGACCCAAACATATGATATATCTAAGCAATAAAGAAAACTATATATATCCAACTACTTATTCAAAAAATAACCGTAAGAAGTTATTCTAGCATATCATGTACAAAATTGAAATGAAGTTAAGAATGAAGCTCCATGTGAAGTTATTCAAAAAATGACCGTAACTCCTTATTCTAGCAATTCACAATGAAGTTAAGAATGAAGTTTATACACAATGAAGTAAAATATCAAACTACCAATTCTACATTAAAAAAATTGAAATATCAAACTACCAGTAGGTCTAAACCTAAACAACTATCCAAGTATATTCTCAAACTCTTCATAAGAAAAAAACCCAATTCTTTACATTATTGTATGTTCAACAATTTCATACAAGCATTTTAACAAACACCTTGTGTTTTACGATTCACAACAAGTTAGGAGATTGCATCTTTGATCAAATTACAGCCTTTAAATAATCAAATTGAAAAATTGGCCACTTTTACCTTGAAAAAAGTCAAGCAGCAGATTCCGAATCCAAGCAACCAAGGAAGGTGTCAAACCCTTCAAGCTCCAAAAACCCTAGATCTGATAGTTAAGGTGAGTGGGGAAGAATGGAGAGGGGATAGATAGTAGAAGAGTACGGGCAATCGAGATTTATAGCTAATTTGGCGCGCCAAACTTCTCTTTTTCCCAGCTTTGTCTCTACTAATCTGCCGCTTTTTTCTCAAACCCGGTTGATATCCTTCCATTTTCAACGAAGTGCTGTGGGAAAGGAAGATCTGGAAATCATTAATTTAGGGGTAATATAGTCTTTTTAAGTGATAGAAGACTTTTAAGAATTTGAAAGAGGCTAGTAGAATTTATAGCTAATTTGGCGCGCCAAACTTCTCTTTTTCCCAGCTTCGTCTCTACTATTCTGCCGCTTTTTTTCTCAAAACCGGTTGATATCCTTCCATTTTCAACGAAGTGCTGTGGGAAAGGAAGATCTGGAAATCATTAATTTAGGGGTAATATAGTCTTTTTAAGTGATAGAAGACTTTTAAGAATTTGAAAGAGGCTAGTAGAAGCCGTTTAGGTTTAGAAGCGATTTTGGGGGAAATCTCTTATAAGAGGTAAAAAAAGAATGCTAAAAAAACTCTTGTAAGAGGTGGACCACCTCTTACAAGAGGTAATTCACTTATAAGAGGAGAAAAAGAACACTACCTAAGTAAAAAATTACTTTAGAGGCTTGCAAAAGGACATAGATGCGGTAGCATTGTTGTTCCTACAACAATGGAAAATATATATAACTAATTGACTATAGGTAATAGGTCCATGACGAAACATAATCGATCGGAGTTCTCAAAATGGTTCGAAGGATAGTGTTCCTCAATATTTACTTCGGAGTCGGTGCTATCAAAGTCCTCTACGTTCTCTTCTCCTACACTCCCTTCTGCTACACTCCCATTTCTAGGAATCATCGCCTTGTCCTTGTTACACAACCCTTGACCACTTGTTGAGTTCTTTCTCATTGCATAATTGTGCAATTGTGAAAGAAGCGATTTGACCTTTTTTAAAACTTAAAATCGGTAGCATTGCAGGTCGGGTCCAAAAAACCTATTCATATTAATATAAATAGACCTAACTACCCACTCAAAGTATGTAGACTCTTACTCGATTAATGCAGGTGCATATCAGATATGCGATCGCATATTTCAATGCGGTCGCATAATCATATTTTTGACTAAATAGACTATATGCGGCCTAAAAAAGTGAATCCTCACCGCATAGTGCATGTGCGCCGCATAAATTCACATTTTAGAACACTGCTCTCATTTAAGTAATTTTGGGACACATCAATTGTCAACATGGTTATCTCCTAGGTTTTGATGTAAAATATGCTATGAAGCATGGATAAGGGTACAACTATGGGACACCAAATTTGTAAAAAGTAGGTTGGACATATAGATACGACTATATTGTAATATAACATCTATATAATAAAACACAAAGAAAGCTATCAAGTGGCTCTCCTTCAATCTCCTAAAAAATCAAAGGTCCCGATCTAACCTCACAAAACATATTTTCCCTCCAAAAGTTTTTCCCCAAAACTCAAATTCAAATCCCCACTCAAAACAACTCATATATTTATTTAATTTTTCTCTCTCTCTTTCCATTCCTTTTCTATTGAAAAGGTTTAAAAAATTAAAAAAATTTAAAAACTAATTTTTTTTTAAAAACTTGATGCTGCTTGTTTTTGGTCGCAGTGTGGGTGCACCAGGTGTGAGTTCGGACTCAATTTGTAATGAGGGAAGAGTACGGTGCCGGACGGTGAGCGAGGGGCTCGCTTCGGCGCTTGAGGATCGGCTCGGTTGGTCCTCGCCTCGAGTACCTGCAGACGGTCCTGAAACACCGGGGTTTATCCCGGTGGCGGACCCTCCGACGATCTAGTCAGTCTCTGTGAGAGAGTAGCAGTAACTAGGGGAATTTAGGTGGCAAAGATTGATTACCTGAAAAGGTGGGTGAGGGTCTGGTATTTATAGGGAATCCCAACCGGGTTTAGATCCGCTTGGGGGCCGGGTCTGAACCCGAAAGCCCATGGGCCTGACGTGGCAGGAGGCCCAGGGGGTTTAGGGCGGACGTGGCAGTGCCAAGAGTGGTATAGGGCTGACGTGGCAAAGCCCTAGGTGGTATTTGGAGCTGACATGGCTGATCATGGGGCTCCTGTGCCTCTGGGAGAATCGGATGGCCTAGGTTGTGCCAGGTCATCCTCATTCCTTGCCAGGCTGGGCGGACGGCCCGTGGGGCTGTCGCGGATCGGAGGCCGAGGGCCATCGAGGCTCGCCGAATACGAGGAGACCAGTTCTGTGGGGGTGAACTTACGGCTCGGTGCCGAGGCTGTAGTGGTCCAGGGCCGAGCCGGATTATTGTTTTTTTTTTCTTTTCGAGTGAGCCATCCTGGGCCTTGGCTGGGCCCCAGGCCATTTTTACCCCACCACACAAGCCCCCCACTCCTGTGGGGATGCGGGAGTTAGCCGTGGAGGAGTGTTTCATGGTCGTGGAAATGGGATGGTGAATCGTTGGGCCTTCGTGAGAAGGCTACCCTAGTGCTAGACCGAACCTCGAGCTGGCGAGGGATTATGGGTCGGCAAGTGTGATGGCGAACCGTTGAGCCTTCCTGAGAAGACTACCCTGGTGCTAGACGGAACCTCGAGCTAGCGAGGGATTATGGGTCGGCAAGTGTGATGGCGAACCGTTGAGCCTTCCTGAGAAGACTAGCCTGGTGCTAGACGGAACCTCGAGCTGGCGAGGGATTATGGGTCGACAAGGGTGATGGCGAACCATTGAGCCTTCCTGAGAAGACTACCCTGGTGCTAGACCGAACCTCGAGCTGGCGAGGGATTATGGGTCGGCAAAGGTGATGGCGAACCGTTGAGCCTTCCTGAGAAGACTACCCTGGTGCTAGACCGAACCTCGAGCTGGCGAGGGATTATGGGTCGGCAAGGGTGATGGCGAACCGTTGTGCCTTAGAAGGTTTGAGCGTGGCGGCCTGCTGTCTTCGCGGAGCATTGAAGGCGCTCCGGGATCTGTGCAATGTTCCAATTTCCTAGGGACATTAATGGCGCCGTCTAATAAATGCATGATGCTTAGGCTTTCGTCGTTTGGCTTTCCCAATGTCATAATAGCCGGTCTATGGGGGAAGTTATAAATATCCCTCTCCCCACAACGGGTTTGATCACAACAAGGGTGGTCCATCGGCCACCAAAGGTGTGCTTTGGCGGACGTCTGTCTCTTGCAAAATTTTGACCCTGAGAGCGTTGGACGGGTTGTCACTCTATTGCCTTGTTCTTCTCCCATTCCTGACGGCCTCGATGTGAGTGTCAGGGTCGGGGGAGAACAAGGCAGAAGAGATGGCGGCCGTAGCCCGGGCTCGGGGGACAAGGTGCTGAAAGGTTTTAACCTCGGGAACCTCGGACTGGTGGTGACTTTGCCGTCCGGATCCTTTTTCGGGTCAGACGGCCCTGACACGGCTGTTTGCCCGAGAAAGATCCGGACGGGAGGGGTATCAACCGAATTCCGGACCTGGGGCTGAGGAGCCTTGGATAGATGGGTCGTCTTCGATCTCTGTCTTCCTTCTGGTGCTGACGGTTTCTGATAGTTGTCCGCCCAAAGGAGTTAGAGATGGGAGGTGGGCCGATCTGCTTTCCGATAGGGTTCTAGTCGATGGTGGCTTTTCTCCCACCCTCGAACAGTTTGGGGTTTCGGTTGCCGAGGCCGTAGGCCCCGAGTTGTTCGCGGGTGAGAGGGGAGCCGACCGAGCCCTGGAGCTAAGGCCGGCGCCTGTCTAAGGACGGCGCCTTAAATCTTAAGCAAATTTTTTTTCCCGCTAAATACTTCATCCGAACCGACCTCTGTGTGGTCTCCAACCAGTGCTAGGTGACGTCAGCAGCGCCAGTTTCGAGGATGACGTGGCGCGATTCTATTGGTGGCAGACGTGCGCTATTCGAGGAACAGTAATGCGAAAATCGAGGCGTCACCTCTCCCTCTATAAATATCCCCCCCTCTTCCCCATTCTGTTCATTTCCCTCCTGCTGTCTTAAAAAGAAATCAAACACTTCAACGCTCGGCTTGACTGTTTAGCGGCACCGGCTCGTCAGTCCGAGGCATCCCAAAGGTTAGTTTGTAAGTTTCTTTTGTTAGGCACAGATGTCTAGGGCTCAGTATGGCTCGTCGGCGTCGACATCGAGGGGGGAAGGGAACCCTGCCTCATAATCGACTTCGTGGGAGGAGCCAGTGTGCGAGGAGTCGGTACATGATGTGAAGCCTTCCGATTCGACTTCGTGGGAGGAGCCAGTATGCGAGGAGCCGGTATACAATGTGAGGCCGTTACGCTCCCGGAACCCTTTCGTGGTGGAGAGTAGCGAATCTGAGGAGGCAAGTGACAGCCCTGACGTTGTGGAGATAGTGGGTACGGATTCCGAGGGGGAAGATAGTGAAGGAGAAGGTGAAGCAGCCAAGGCTCGGACTAAAGGCACAGGGAGGGGACCTAAGGTTCGGGGGGTAGGTTCGTCCTCCACGCCGGCCGGCCTTGAGCGTTTGTCCACCCCCTCGCCAGAGAAGGCTCGGAAGAAGAGGGTGCCGAGAAAGAAAGGGCTCAAGGCCGAGGGTTCGAGCAAGGCGCCCGTTGTTCGGAACCTTGTGACGGGGTCTCCAGCGCAGCCGGACCACTTCAGGCGGTACCCCGATGATCTTTCTGACACGGTGCTGTTTGGGGTCTAACCTTCTTCGCCGAGTCGGAAGATTGTAAAGATGGACTCGATTCCGACGATACTGGAAGATGGTGACTTGGATGTTGCACGGTCGCATTTCCACATCGGGCTGGAGTATGAATTGATGCTGCCGAGCCCGACCCTTCGTCCCACCGATCCTCTGCCGGACTGGTACTGCGTCTTCCCTGTAAACGCCTTCGGCTCCGGACTGAGGCTGCCGATGCATCCGTTCATCAAGGAGGTGCTCAACTGGGCGAAGATGGCCCCGATGCAGTACGGGCCGAATTCGTGGAAGCAGATCATCTGCTTTGTGCTGCTCTGCGAGGAGCAGAAGGTACCCCTCCGGCTGAATGTGTTCCGAGCGATGTTGGAGATCAGCTCGTCGGGAGAGTCGGAGGGGATATACTATATCTCCCCTCGGGGTAAGGGGAAGGTGGTTCACGGCCATCCGGACTCAATTAAAGAGTGGAAGCGGAAGTACCTTGTGATCCGGAGCGAGGGGCTTTGGGACATCCCCACTCGGTGGAATTATTACAAGCTCAGTTCAAAGCGCCGAGGCCGAGGGATATGTCTGCCGAAGATTGGGGGTTTGTCTGCGGCTCTCGCATAGCATCAGCTGGCCGAAGGTGACGGAGGGTCACTTGGCGAGCGTTGGATTGAGCCCGGCCGTGCTTTGTATGTAGTTGTTTCTTTCTCGTTTTACTATTCTTTTGCGCTCATTGTTCTTAATGGATCTTTTCGCAGGTATGGATCCAGAATCAATCAAGGCAAAGAGGCTCGCCATGAAGAAGCAGAAGGCCGAGGCGAAGGGGGACGCGATGAGGACGAGGGGGTCGTCCCAGGTGGTCTCCGAGGCCCAAGACGAGCCTCCGGCCAAGAGGACACGCTCGGAGACAGGCAATGTGGTGGTTGCTCTGAAGAGCTCGGACCAGGGCAAGGTTGCTGATCTTGATAAGGGGAAGGGTCCCCTGGTGGGGTCAGAGGAAGAGGAGAGGTTGCGGCGACCGTGGGTGTCGACTTGGTCGATCCGTGAGGGTGACAGCTTAACCCGAGGGCGCCAGGCCGTCGAGGTGGCGGATAAGCTGGCGACCCCCCGGGATCGCGCGGAGATGAGGGCCGAGACCCTGGAGGATGCGTACACGTGCCTCGCGCAGGCTAATGTGCTGGTAAGTCTGCCGACCCCGCTTGCCTCGTGATTACGTCGAAAAGGAGGTTTTCTTAGTAGTGCTTGGTTACTGCAGGCGACCGTGCAGGGGGCCCACGTGAGAGACCTTTATGAGGCGGCCTTAGAGCGGGAGCGAGACCGGGCTGACAAGGCCTTGCAGGAGATGAAGGAGATGAAGATAGAGCTCGAAGGCTCGCATAAGAGGGAGCAGAAGATGAAGACCGAGTTCGACGCCAAGGAGGCGGAATGGGGGAAGAAGATGGCGGCTCTGAAGAAGAGGTTCGCAAAGGAGAAGGAGGAGTTGACGGAGGTGGGTCAGAACCTGGTGATCAAAGCCCAGGACGAGTGCTATGCGAAGGCCCTCAGTCATGTGAGGCACTTCTACCCGACCATCGACCTGTCCAACTTCGACTACGACATGGAGATCGAGGGGACACCGAAGACCCCTAATGAGGAGGGGTCCCAAGTCGAGGGATCGGCTGTCGACCCTCAAGTGAATCCGGCCGAGTTTGAGGTGGGGAAACAAGATGTTTAGCTTCGTTTTTGTTTTTTTCTTTTCCTCCCATTGTATTTGCCGAACGCGGACTGGCCACCGCCTTTTTGTACGCCGAACTTAATTTATAAAAGAGGATTTTTTGACTGGCCAAGTGTTTTGACCTCGGATATTTCCGAACCTCTTTGCATATGTGTCTTGAGTGATGGCTGGTTCTCTTGTAGATTACGGCTCCCCTTCCCGAGGTGGACCCCCGTCGCTCAGATGTGGCGTGGCTCCGGAGTAAGATCAAGGCCTTAGAGGCCACGTTGGTTCGCTATCGCAAAGGGGCTCGCGATCAGGATGCCGCCTTCAATTATTATCGGGACAAGTCTGAAGCCCTAAGTGCAGAAGCGAACCGGCTGAAGAGAGCGATGGTGGATCGAGACCTCGGAGGCACCGGTCTTGGATACACCATGTCTAGTGCATCGGTGCTGAGGCCCTCGTCTGAGAGGCTCCTCTGCGACGTCATAGTCGAGAAGGAGATGGAGATACACCGTTACAAGAGGATGCTCGGAGTGTCAGGGACGAGGACGGCCTCTTGCTCGGGAGGCCTGCGAACGAAGGGGGTTCCCTCGGCGTTGCTGCTGCTGGAGCGTGTTCGACCGGGGGATGCCCAGAGCTCCGTGGCCGGTGGGTCGACCGTGGCAGCCCCCAAGGACCATCTTGACGAGGAGAGAGATCCAAGTCGTTCGATCGGCGTGGGATTGCCATCCGTCGGACCCGAGGGGCCCTAAGAGTGATTTCCTTCTGTTGGAGATGAGTGGAGTGGTCCTGTAACGGTCTTGATTTGTTTTTCAGAACTAATAAAGGAGTATGAATAAGGAGTTTCTTTTTCATTCTTTGTGCTTGTCGATAGCTTCTTGATTGATTGTGGAAATGAGGTTTGGCACAGCCGATTCGTGAGGGATCGGCGCCGGGTGAGGTTCCTTGGAGGCCGGGAGGTGTTAGGGCGACTCCCTGCCCTGAAGCCGGTTCCTTCCTACCGAGACGTTGGGGGACGACACCGGAGTGAGGACTCGGGTGCCGAAGCTTTTGAGAAAGCGATCCCGTTGTCCG
Organism: Hemerocallis citrina; assembly: GCA_017893485.1. Taxonomy (NCBI): domain Eukaryota; kingdom Viridiplantae; phylum Streptophyta; class Magnoliopsida; order Asparagales; family Asphodelaceae; genus Hemerocallis; species Hemerocallis citrina. Next base: position 346,013,154 of record CM030358.1, on the reverse strand, counting down.
GTGTTAGGTCGGACCTGCCGAGGCGTTTGGAGTTTGACAAAAAAGATCTCTTGTACACTGTTTTAAATTTCCTCCGATACGGCCGAAATTTCGGCCGATATTTCGTTTCGGCTAGCTTGCCGACACGAAATCACATATTTTATACTCTACATCGTTTGGGACCGAAATGTGAAGATTTCAGCTGAAATTACCGAAATATCAGCCGAAATATTGCCGATATTGGCGAAATAGCAGCCGAGATAGACACATGTTATTGCGAAGATATTAAAAAAATTGTTTTAATTTTTGCATATATGTCTTTCAATATATGACCTTAAGCTAAAATAATGTGAGGATTCCATATCGCTATTGTTTGTATATATACAAAATCAAGTAAGTTTATTAACTAATACATTTTTTCTAATCAATGCTAATTCAATTTAGTTATATACTTATATTACATTCTCTTCTATATTATTGTTAAATTATGCGAAGATTTACCGTAATTGATTCATGTCATTAGTTACATTATACAATATTTTATATCATAAATGACATGTAGGACATATAATATCTTATTTAGTAACAAAAAAAATATTTATTGAGTATAGGAAATGAACATCCGATATAATCACATTTCCCCGAGATCTCCTCCGATATCTCCGATCCGAGACGAAACACCCTTTGCCGAGACGAGTCCGAAATCCGAGATTTAAAACCATGCTCTTGTATATATGTTGAGAGTGGCGCAAAAGGCCTTTTTACATATGAGAGCTTACAAAAATTATTATTTACATTAGCCGAGCGAGAACCTATGTTCGCTCTTCCAGGAACTTCATTAGGTGCTCGGCGTTCCAGGGTCGGCTGATCGGCCGGCCGTCCATATCCACCAGTCGGTACGTACCAGGGCGTACGGCCTCGACTACCCGGTGTGGGCCTTCCCAGTTGGGAGCCAATTTCCTCTTCTTGGTTGGGTCGGAGATGGACAGTTTTCGTAACACGAGGTCCCCCGCCTTGATGTTTGTGGGGCGGATCTTCTTGTTGTAAAACCTCTCGATCCGTTGTTGGTAGATGCTTCTTCGGATCGAAGACTTCTCTCTGACCTCGCTGACGAGGTCCAGGTTGGCCCTCAGGCCGGACGAATTGTCAGCTTCGTCAAAGGCCATGATACGGGGAGAAGGCAGGCCGACCTCGACGGGGATAACTGCCTCTGTCCCATAGGTCAGACTGAACGGCGTCTCCCCCGTGGGGATCCTCTTGGTGGTTCGGTGCGCCCATAGCACGCTAGGCAGTTCTTCGACCCACAGCCCTTTGGGGGAACTGTCGAGGCGCTTTTTGAGGCCGTCGAGGATTTACCTGTTCGCGTTCTCCGCTTGGCCGTTGGACTGAGGGTGGCAAATAGCGGAGAAACGTTGCTGGATGCCGATGTCTGCGTAGAAAGTTTGAAAGTTCTGACCCTGGAATTGGGTCCCGTTGTCCGTGACGAGGATCCGAGGGATTCCGAACTGGCAAATGATGTTCTTCCAAAAGAATTGTTGTACTTGGCGCTCGGTGATGCTGGACAGGGGCTCGGCTTCGAGCCACTTGGTGAAGTAGTCGATGGCGACTATCAAGAATTTCTTTTGCCCCACCGCTACGGGGAAGGGGCCCACAAGGTCCATGCCCCACATGGCAAATGGCGTAGGACTAGCCAGGGATCGGAGATTGGCTTGAGGAAGCCTCTTGATAGGGGAGAACCTTTGGCGTGGGCCGCACCTCTTGACTAGGTCTTGCAAGTCTTGGAGCATGGTCGGCCAATAGTACCCCTGATTCAGGGCCTTCCGAGCGAGTGTCCTGCTCCCCATGTGGCATCCACCGATCCCCTCATGAAGATCTCTCAGCGCGTAGCTGGCCTCGTCGCTGGTGAGACAGCGGAGGTACGGCTTGCCGTCGGCCAAGGTGTATGAGCGTTTGAAGAGGACGTCGTCAATCATGACGAACCTTTCAGCTCGGACCCTGACCCGTCTAGCCTCGGCCCGGTCTTTAGGAAGCTCGGCATTAATTAAGAATCTCCGGATGGGGGTGGTCCAGTCGTCTGGACTGGCAACGCCTTGCACACACATTGCCTCCTGGCCTTGGTCATTGATACTTGGCTTTAGGAGGATTTCTATGAGTACCGTCTGATCGAGACCCTCGAAGGAAGAAGAGGAGAGTTTGGACAACGCGTCTGCTTGAGCGTTCTGCTCCCTAGGGACTCTGGTAACCGTGGCGCAGCTGAAGGACGCCAGGAGTCGCCGGACTACGGCCAAGTACCGTATCATCAGGTCGCCGCGAGCCTCGTATTCCCCGGTGATCTGATTGACCACGAGCTGAGAATCGCTGTAGGCTCGGATTTGCTGGGCACCGGCTCGGTGTGCTAGGGTCAGTCCGGCGATCATGGCCTCATATTCCGCCTCGTTGTTGGAGGCCAGAAAGTTGAGGCAGAGGGAGTATTGAAGTAGGAATTGGTCGGGGCCTTGGAGGATGATGCCAGCACCACTCCCGGTCTCACAGGAGGATCCGTCGACAAAGACCTCCCAGGTCGGATCCGACCCCTCGAGGTTGGGCTGCTCGGAAATGGTGCACTCGGTTATGAACTCGGCGAGGGCCTGCCCTTTGATTGCCGTCCTCGGCTGATAGCTGATGTCGAACTGACTCAGCTCAATTGACCACTTGACTAAGCAGCCGGAGTTTTCGGACTTGTGGAGGACAGTCTTCAATGGCTGGTCAGTCAGCACTTGGACGGAGTGAGCCTGGAAGTAAGGGCGGAGCTTCCGCGCTGCCATGACCAGAGCATAGGCCACCTTTTCTATCTTCGCATACCTCGTCTCGGCGGGGAGCAGGACTTTGCTCACATAATACAATGGTCTCTGAACTCCTTCTCGGACGAGGACGGCGCTGAGGGCGCTATCCGAGGTGGACAGGTAGAGCCATAGTGGTTCGCCCGGCTCGGGCTTGCTGAGGAGAGGAGGGTTGGCGAGGTACTGCTTCAGCTGTTCGAAGGCTTCTTGTTGATGGGTACCCCACTCGAAGCCCCCTTTTCCGCGCAGGGCCGTGAAGAAGGGGAGACACTTCTCCCCTGACTTGGAGAGGAAACGGCCGATTGCTGCCAACCGGCCTGTAAGCCTCTGAACCTCCTTGACATTCCGGGGCGGGGCCATGTCAATAATAGCTTGGATTTTCTCGGGGTTCGCCTCGATGCCGCGCTGGCTGACGATGAACCCCAGGAATTTCCCAGTGGAGACGCCTAAGGCGCATTTAGCCGGGTTGAGCCTCATGTTGTGATGCCGGAGGACTCCGAAGGCTTCCTCGAGGTCGGCGACGTGGTCCGGCCCGGCCCGGCTCTTGACGAGCATGTCGTCGACATAGACTTCCACGTTTTGGCCGATCATGTCTTTGAAAATTCTGTTGACGAGCCGTTGGTATGTGGCTCCGGCGTTTTTCAGCTCGAAGGGCATAACGCGGTAACAAAAAAGACCCTGGTCGGTGACGAACGAGGTCTTGGAGATGTCCGGTGGAAACATCCGGATCTGATTGTACCCCGAGAATGCGTCCATGAAGGACAGTAGCTCATGCCCCGAGGTTGCGTCGATTAAGGCGTCGATGCGGGGGAGGGAGAAAGAATCTTTCGGACATGCCTTATTTAGATCCGTGAAGTCGATACAGATTCGCCAGCCCCCGGTTGCCTTCTTCACCATGACGACATTAGCCAACCACTCGGGGTAGCTGACTTCCTGAATAAATCGAGCGGTCAAGAGTTTGTCGACCTCTGTCTTCACAATTTGTTGTCTCTCCGGGGCGAATTTGCGCCTCTTCTGGACGACCAACTTAGTGTCCGGGATGACGCTCAGCCGATGCATAATCAAGTCTTCGGAGATCCCGGGCATGTCGGAGGGCTTCCAGGCGAAGAGATCAACGTTGCGGCGGATGCAGGCAATTATGCCTGGCTTCAAGTCCTCGGGGAGCGAGCGGCTCACCCAGAACCATTTTGATTCGTCCTCGGCGCCGAACGGGACCTCCTCCAGTTCGTCGACAGGCTCGGGAGCGGGGCCGTCCCTCTCGGGTTCGAGCTCAACGGCGTCGAGGGGGAACACACTCCCTCCGACGGCGGTCATGTAGCACGACCGCGCTGCTTCTTGGCTATCTCGGACTATGCCGACCCTTTGTGGGGTGGGAAATTTAAGTTTCAGATGGTAAGCCGAATGTACCGCTTGAAGGGAGCGCAGTTCAGGTCGGCCGAGTATGGCGTTGTAAGCCGCCTTGACGTTTACCACCATGAAGTCCATGGACTAGGTCCTCTTGACAGGTGCCGATCCTGCGGTAACGTCGAGAGTAACAATCCCTTCTATTACGACAGGGACGCCGGAGAACCCATGCAAAGTGTATCCGGCCGGTTTTAGCTTGCCTCTGGGCAGCTTGAGATTCTCGAAGGCTTCGAGGAAAAGAATATTTACTGAGCTGTCGTTGTCGACGAGGATTCGGCGAACTTCACAATTAGCCATGTGGAGGCCAATGACGAGGGCGTCGCAATGAGGGAGGCGAACGCCTTCGAGGTCTTCTCCGGAGAAGGAGACAGGCACCGGTTGCAACCTGGGTGAGGGGTTGTCTTGGACAGCATTCACCTCTCTGATGAAGGCTCTCCGAGAGGTATTTGACTCTCCCCCCATTGGTCCTCCATGGACACAGTGTAGAATGGCCGGCGTGCCTGCAGCTCCTTCGGGCGAGCGATCCCGATTCTGGATACGGTTCGGAATGGGGGTCGGAGGCGAAGGCCTCCGGTTCCTCGTATCCCGCCGATCCCGTGGGCCTTCTCTGGTGAATTCTCGGTGGTACCCTCGTGAGATGAGGGCCTCAATCTCGTCTTTCAGGGCCCGACATTGGTCAGTTTCGTGCCCATGATCTCTATGAAAACGGCAGTAGAAGCGTTGGTCTCGCTTCTTGTTGTTGTTTGATCGGGGAGGTAGTCGGACAAGACCCTTATCCTCGATTTCTAAGAGGATGGCGGACACGTTGTGTCAAGGGAGTGTACCTTTCGAAGCGAGGGACCAGAGGTGCCCTCTTCGCGCCGACCCCTTCCTTTGCTGTTTTCTTGGTAGGTTCGGCCTCATCGACCCTGCGCTTGCCCTTCCCCACGACTTCTTTGTTGCCCTCTGGGTTAAGAGCTTCTTCAGCTCGTATGTACTTCTCGACCCGGTTGAGAAGGTCAGGGAAGTCCAGAGGTGGCCTCTTTGCCAAGGAGACCTTTAGCTGGTTGTGTCGGACATTGTGTCGGAAAGCTGCCGAGGTGACCCCTGCGTCGAGGGCAGAGACGGATCTGGCCTCGGTTGTGAACCTCTTGACGAAGTTACGGAGCGACTTCCTCTCCCTCTGGGTGAGGTCGAGCAGGGAAGCGCTCGTCTTCTCGGCCTTCCGGCTGGTGATGAAGTGGGCCAGGAAGCTGGCTTCCAGTTGGTCGAACGAGAAGATCGAGCCAGGGGAGAGTTTGGAGAACCAATCCGTGGCCGGACCCCGGAGGGTGGCCGGGAAGGCTCGGCACAGCAGGGGATCCGAAGCGCTGTGAATCATCATGAGGGTTTTGAAGCCCTCCATGTGATCAGCTGGATCACCCTCGCCGTTGTAAGTCTCGAACTGCGGAGGCCGGAAGTTCCGGGGGATCTCTGCTTCTATGATGTTGACGGAAAATGGAGGTCGAGAAGGTCCACGACCTTGGACTTGGTTGGGATTCCCGTCGCCGATGCGCTCGAGGCGATTCTCCATCTCTAGGAGGCATCGGAGCACCTCGTCTGTGCGCTCAGGAGGGGGGGTCGGCGCACGAGTGTGACTCCTCCCTTCGCTCATTTGAGGGGGTCGGCCATAGGTCGCGGACCTTGGCGCTCCATGGAGGGCCTCCATGATTTCATCTCTGAAGCTTCTGAATTCGGCCCTGGTGACCGCGCCATGGTCGGAAGGGTCGGGTCGGGGCGTAGGAATTCGGCTGATGCGGCTGAGTGCCGACGGCCTGTCCCCTTGCGCAGGCCTAGAATGGTTCGGAGCCGAGTTGGAAGCGGTCCCTCCCCTAGCTTGGCTAGCCCTTCTGTTCTGAATGACCCGACGAAGGTCGGGTTCGGCGACGCGTGAAACGCTTCGTTGGGGTCCGGGGTTCGCCCCCGGATTATTGGATGCTTGCCTTCCGTCGAGTGCCCCCTCGGGAGGAGGCCCGTCTGGTCGGGCGGAACGGGCCGATCTTCGGGCTCGGGGAGCCATGGGAGATCGGGTCGAGGGAGAGCGTCGGTGGCGAGGCTCGGACTGTCGTCCGTACCGGATAAAGGTTTCCCACAGACGGCGCCAACCTGATGCTGCTTGTTTTTGGTTGCAGTGTGGGTGCACCAGGTGTGAGTTCGGACTCAATTTGTAATGAGGGAAGAGTACGGTGCCGGACGGTGAGCGAGGGGCTCGCTTCGGCGCTTGAGGATCGGCTCGGTTGGTCCTCGCCTCGAGTACCTGCAGACGGTCCTGAAACACCGGGGTTTATCCCGGTGGCGGACCCACCGACGATCTAGTCAGTCTCTGTGAGAGAGTAGCAGTAACTAGGGGAATTTAGGTGGCAAAGATTGATTACCTGAAAAGGTGGGTGAGGGTCTGGTATTTATAGGGAATCCCAACCGGGTTTGGATCCGCTTGGGGGCCGGGTCTGGACCCGAAAGCCCATGGGCCTGACGTGGCAGGAGGCCCAGGGGGTTTAGGGCGGACGTGGCAGTGCCAAGAGTGGTATAGGGCTGACGTGACAAAGCCCTAGGTGGTATTTGGAGCTGACATGGCTGATCATGGGGCTCCTGTGCCTCTGGGAGAATCGGATGTCCTAGGTTGTGCCAGGTCATCCTCATTCCTTGCCAGGCTGGGCGGACGGCCCGTGGGGCTGTCGCGGATCGGAGGCCGAGGGCCATCGAGGCTCGTCGAATACGAGGAGACCAGTTCTGTGGGGGTGAACTTACGGCTCGGTGCCGAGGCTGTAGTGGTCCGGGGCCGAGCCGGATTATTGTTTTTTTTTCTTTTCGAGTGAGCCATCCTGGGCCTTGGCTGGGCCCCATGCCATTTTTACCCCACCACAAAACTTAAAAACTTTAAAAATAATTCGAAAAAATAAAAAAAAGTCATATAATATGTTTTTTGCCAGACCCCAAAAGTTTCTCATATAGTATGTTTGCTACTTCAATTAATTTGCTGGACCTCCAAAACTATTTTATATGATCAAACAAGGTGTATCGTTTCGAAGACGTGCCGTAGGCACGTGTCAACGGGCAAACCTAGTAACTTAATATTATCCAAATTATGTAACAAAAATGACGTTAAACAACACAAAATGTAGCTCATAATCAAAATAAAAATATATATTGTCCGCAAAAAGGGATAATGCTTCACCATACATGCGTATGCAAGTAAATGGAGTTAATTATTATAAGAAAAATGAATGTGTTTTAGAATTGTTAACGTGTGTTCTAAGATATCGTTGAAGAAGTGTCCAAGAAGTGTCCCAACATATAAGATGTATTATTAAATTTGGGACATGCATGTATGACAAGTGTCCATGAAGTGTCTATGAAGTGCCTGGTGTTTGACTTGTGACCGGTATGTGAACTTCTCCGTGATAGAAGTATCCATGCTCCACAGGAAATATGTTTTTTGACGGTGAGAAATTTGCATTTTGAACTTTCTGTTCTGTTGTGATTGTTGTATTGCTGGATTTTCTATCTTGTGTCAACTTATACTTATTATCGATGCATTTATGCTCCTTCTCCAAAACGGCTGAATTTGAAATCAATGTGGTGGATCCTTCTCATTTATGAGTTATCCTCTATAACGACCTTTTTTAGTGGAGTTAGAAAGATATATTTGTTTGCAGATATTGCATTCTTGCGTTTGTTGGTCTTATGATTCTATAGCTGTATGTTAAAATTTTTTCTTATGGCTATTTATCATTTTGTGAAAGTAACATCTTGCAAATGATGAAAGATAGTGTTTAATGTTTGTTGTTAATGAGTAATTGTGTTTGATCATCTAGGCAAGCATGTTTATACTTCATAGTACTGGGTAGAAGTAATAATGGCATGTGTTTGATCATCTGGTTTACACATCCTCATTAATTTTTCTTTGTTTTGCTTAGGACAAGTAGTTAGTTAAGCTTTCGAGCCAGTGCAGTGTGAAAAATGCTACGTTGGTTATTTGTGATGCTAAAGAAAGAATTACACTAACTTAGAAGTAGTTAGCACGGGAAATATTTTCTAAGCTCAACAAGGTTTGAGTTACACATCTCTATGCAAATAAGGACTGTCCAAAATTGTCAAAACTTCCAATGGTTCAGAAATAGTTCACTAGTTCAACACTTCAACTAATCAAAGCTTGACCAATTCATCAATCTTGCATTTTGTTTGTATGGTTTTGAGTAATATGCAAATTTAGTGTTTATTTAGTATTTACTGCATATTTCTGGTTATAGTGGATTCTAACCACCTAGCTCTTCTATGGATGGATGATTATTTTTAAAAAATAAATTATTTTTAATATTTGAAAAATCAATTGGTCAATTAACTATTAAAAATTTAATCTAACTTAGATGATTGTGCATGCTAGTCACATATAATATGTACTTTAATTATACAAGATGTAAGTGTGAAGTCTACCTCTCCCAAATGTGTGAAACCAACCTCCATATATGATATACAAAGTTTGTGGGAAACCACCTAATTTCTCTTGTATGTATTTATATATAGTGTGCTATATTGCAAGTTCTAAAAAAAATACACAGATTTTTTGCAATAAAAACTTGTAGGGACACTATCCTGCATAAAGATCATGTAAATTTCTATATCTTAGGTTTTATTATTTCCATTTGGTTTCTTTGTTCTCTCTCTCTATCTCTCTCTCTTATTCTTTTGATTTATCCTCTTTCAGATATGTTTGATAGACTAAATCACATGATCCACATTGCATCTCTGCGGATCCCCAATTTGGATCGCTGATCCCGGTAATCTGGAGGAGGTTCAGATCGCCCCCTCCAACACCGATTTGGCTTGGGATCAGCCGATTATTTAAACTATGCATACAATTAGCTATTGAATATGAAATGAGGTCCAATAGGTTTTGTAATCTTGTAATTATTGTGTGAAAGACTGCTAGTATAGAAAAACTCCAAAGTCATGGTAAGGATTGAAGGTGTTACACTTGTATTCTGACATGTCTCCACAGGATGAGTGCCCGTTTATTTCTTAATAGTGCCTTTTTTGCATTGCGACATGGTTGTGTGCAACGTTATATATCTTTAACTCTGTGTTAACCTGTGCATCCAGTCGGATTTGAATCTAGGTTGCTCCAGTGTTATGGTAAGGGTTGAGGGTTTTGAACTTGGATTCTAACAATTTGTTAGGTAATTTTGCTGAACAGCTCCTGAATTTGTTGACCATTTCTGAATTACTAACTTTTTTTCTCATAAAGTTAATGCCGTCATGTGTAGCGCATGCAGCCTTTCTCTGTGTAGCTATTGTAGATTAAGCATCCATTTGGAGGATTGTGGTCCGCTTATATGATAAAATTTAGTAAATTCATTCATTTGAATTATTATTGGTTTGTAATTGACCTTGGATGTTTTGATGGGAAAATTCCTTTTAATTTGACTTTGATCTCTAGATGGTTTGTTTTGCTTGTTTATGATATTATTTTTGGTTGATGTGTGTGAATTCCTTCTTTTTTGTGTGTGGGTATGATGGATATATGTAGCACATGCCACTTCTTTCCAACAACACTGATTGCAGTTGCTGCTTCTTCCATTGCACAGTTTTTAAGAATAATTTGCTCGACATTATCTGAAGGTTTTTAATCTGAGTATTTATGTTTAGTTCATCTTTGCCAATGGTTTTTTTTCTTCACATTTCTGTTAAAATTTTTGGTGGTGTATTTTTTAAATTGATTTTGTCAGTTGTTTTTTTTTTTTCATCCTAACTTGGTTTTCTAATTCTGTAGTTTGTGCACTCGGGGATATTGTTGTTGCTATTGCGCATTGCTCAGATGTCCAATATATGTAGTTATGATGAGGTCTCTGTTATACTTGACTTGCTGGATCGGATGGTTTCGTCTAATACGGTAAATAATTTTTATGTTTTCACGCAAATAATGTAATTTTCTCTTGGTTTGTTATTGAATTTTATATTTTTTCTTCATGTGAATGAAGCCACTTCGATCTAATTCAATGTGTTCTGAATGGTAATTGGTCCATCAAGTGGTACAGTTTTCTACTTTCCTATATAGTACTAGAGTGGCCTAGTGGGGTCTTCCTTATAATCACACCAATTGAACTATCTGGTTCGCTCTTACCTTGCTGAGTCTGATGTGTGAACGTGTATGTAGTTATGTAGATATTTACAGATAGATCTGTGTTATACTTGAGATTTTAAATACTCCCTCCGTCCCGTATTAATTGTCTACTTTGTCATTTTTGGATGTGCCAAATTATCTGTTCTCTTTCTTAGTTTGGAGAACTTTTTACCCCAACATGCCAATTATATCTTTATTAAAAGTTTCAAGTTTCAAGAAACTTAACGTGAGAAGGGAGAACCACTATAGGTGAAAAATGAGAGAATATGAGTGCATTTAAGAAAGAGAGAGAGAGAGTTGAAAGTAGGATAGTTATTTAATAGGGGTAAATTAGTAATCTTGCAATGTTCCTTAATATGCGTGAAAATGGTTCCTTAATATGCGTGAAAATGGCTAAGTGAACAATTAATATGGGACAGAGGGAGTATCTGATAGTGGTATTGAAACAGATGATAATTTTTCATATTGGATATTTGGTTATCGGATATCAGGTATATGTCGACTATATTTTGGGTTACCATGTAAGATGGATTCTTTATGCATTGTAGGTAAAATTTACATACTTGACATTATATTTCACAAATAAAAACAACCTAAGTTTCAAGCTAATCGTCCAACCTAACCGTTCAAAAAACTACGATAGAAAATTGAAATGGAGAAGGGGTAGCTATAAAGATATCCCCTCAACGCAAAATTTAAATTGCAACTATACGTTCGAAGTCATTTAAACAAATAAATAACGCACAATAATAACTTCTTGACTTGAGGATCTCTCGGTAATTTATGTTGCATTTCTTCTTTTTCTTCTTTCTTTCTTTGCATCTCTAAGTAACTAAATAATTCAACAAAAGCAAATTAAGAAGTAAAAAAAGGCCTTAAATTCAATCAATGTCAAGAAGAAAACAGGAAATCCACATGCATGAAAACCAAGTCAAGAAAACACAAATTCTATACGCGGACTCTTTAATGCGTACTTGTCGAGGTCTATGCATCCCACTCTACATAGGTTCGGTGCAAGCCCTTAACGTCTCCACATCATAGGGTTCAATCCCCCGCTATGCAACTAATCTTAACACGATGACTACTACGAGATAAAGATAAACTGTGAGAATTAGCCCATGCCCGATAATTCCGGAGATCAATCCCACACGACAAGTAACTACCGTGATAATTCCGGAGATAAATCTCACACCACAAGTATTCTACCGTGATAATTCCGGAGATATATCCCACACCACAAGTAATCTACCGTGATAATTCCGGAGATTAGATCCTACACCGAAACATTGACACATCATCACACGAATACCACATGTGCTTCGCCTCGACTCCGATAATTCCGGAGATCAATCCCACACCGAAAGCAACTACTTGGATAATTCCGGAGATATATCTCACACCCAAAGTAAAATACTTGGATAATTCCGGAGATAGATCCCACACCCGAAGTAAGATACTTCGATAATTCCGGAGATTAAATCTCACACCGAAAGCCATACTGAGGTACTTGACTCATGTTCTCATTCATCATATCACCACTAGTGCCTGTCCTTACTATTTTTGGATTACTTAATTACTCAACGAATCTCCTAGAGTGGTGTACCATACCGGTCTAAATTCAAAACTGAATAACTGAAATGCCTCAACGGGCCTCAACAAAATAACTCAACACTGGTATACTAGGGTCACACACCTCTAGAGACTCAAACTCAAATGTCTAAATCAAATTTCCACTAAACAAAAGTGGCTCAACTGAATATCTTAAATCAAATATTTAACTGAATATCAAGTATAGACTGAATTATCTGAAAACCAATCATTCGAAATAACACTCAAGTTTACAAAAGCTCATCAGTACCAGTCGACTTATACTATAGTTAGTTGACTGTCCAGAGGACAAATATCCAAAATTTTACAAAAATAAACTAAGTCATAACAGTCGACTTGAAAGCCGTCAGTCGACTTAATCGAGACAAAATTCAATAATTCTCAAGAAAATATTCTAAGTACATAAGTCGACTTAAAGAGGTCATGGTCGACTGTCCAGAAAGGACTGTAATAAATTTTACAAAATAAAGTCTCAGGACCCCAGTCGGCTTCATAAGAGTTAAGTCGACTATCCAGAACGAATTTTCAAAGGAACTAAAATACAGTAGCAGGGTCGTACCAGTCGACTGAACAGTAGACCAGTCGACTGTCGGCCTACAGTTTTCCATAATTTAGATCTGAATACAAAATCAAACTGGAGTTTTTTCTAAAGATTCCTTGTTCATGAAATAATTCGTATTCCGGAAAAATGACAAATCTCAACAATTCCTCATTATGGATACATTACTCAAAACATCAATTACCTCAAACTCAAGTTCTCAAGTTCTAAGTTACTAATTCTTCCATTAGGGTTTCTCAATACTAAATTTCTTTCACAACTCTTAATCAAAATCTGATTTACAAATATAAGATCCAGATGCTCATCATCCGATCATAACCATGCTCAAATCTTAACATGCTTTTTAGCAATACAATTTCATAAATCAAGATCTACTCAATATTCTTAAGTTCCACAAACATGGTACAAACAACAAACTTTGCATCGTTATCATGTAAAAATACTAAATAACATACATGCCAAGCCAACAACATAACAATCGATCACATCAATCAACCACCATACAAAGTTCATATCTTCATATAACAAAACAAAACAATTTCATATCACTCACCTTTGAATTGAAAAAATCCAACGAAAAAGCCTTCCTTTTGGCGAGATCCGAATTCCTCTTCTTGATCCTCCAAAATATCACAAAATTCTGTATATTGCAGCAAATGACGGCTGCCAAAAATCCTTTTAAATATCCGGAATGAGTTTAGGGTTTCCAAATACTTTTGCAAAACAATCCCTTCAAAATACAACTTTACATATATATATTCCTATTCTTGGAAATTCAATCAAATTCATTTAAATTAGGATTTAAAAGTAAAATATACTCATTAATCTCAATTGGTACTGTTCAAAACGTCCAGAAAATACATTTTACATTTTAACCCCTAAAAATGACAAATTTGTAAAAAGGTCATTCTTTTCTCAAAATTTGCAAATAGTTCCAATTAATTTCAGAAAAATCTGGAAAAATACTAAATAAATCCCAAATATTAAATAATGATTTTTCATGAAGAAAACTTGACTTTCAAACTTCTCAAGAAAGTATTTGCACGTGTAAAAAGATAAATCTTTTAGAAAATATTAATTAAATCTCCAGAAAATCATTTAAATTCATTTTCAAATATTTAAAATAATATTTGAAAATACGGGGTTCTACACTTTTACTGAGAACATAGATGATACCTCAACTAAGAAAAGAACGCATGTGAGATATGATGGTGGAGATAATGCCATTGACTTGAGGTGGTGAAAAAAGACAGGCAGATAGAGATGCATTGAACAGTGCGAGGTAGAGGTAGAAGAGGCATTGGAGAAGAGAGTTGGGGGGGGTGTTGGTCGAAGTAGTGCGAGAAGAGGATACGGGGGAGATGAGAAGAAGAGGCTGTGAAGTAAGTCGTGAACGAGCAAACGACACGCAAACAAGTGGTCATGTCTAAATGTGGAATGGAAGTAGATAGACATGGGAGAAGATATTTTTTTAGGGTTTTTTTTTTGCGTAGACACTACTCAAGAATTTTAATTTTGTGATTTTGCCACCTTCAATTTTGCATTTGTCTAAATGTGACACAAATTTTTGTATTTGTCTAAACACCACCTTCAATTTTGCATTTGTCTAAATATGACACAAATTTTTGTATTTGTCTAAACACCACCCACAATTTTATATTTTTCTAAACACCACTGACAAATTAAAATTTGTTTGAACACCACTCACAAATTAAGTATTTCACCCTTAACAATATGAGACACCAATAATTAGTCATATTTAACTATAGTTAGAGTTTAACCCGTGGATAACTGCTTAACTATAGTTAGTAAATAGTAAGAATATATATATATATATATATATATATATATATATATATATATATATATATATATATATAGGCTAAATATAAAAAAAGTACACAGAGTTTTGGGCCAGTTTAAAAAAAGTACACTAAGATTTTTTTGTTTAAAAAAAGGACAAAAAGTTTTAAAAAACTCCACTGGGTTAGTTAGGGTTAGGGTTTAAAAAAACCACTTTCATCTTTCATTTGTGTTTAAAAAAACCACATTCATCTTTTATTTGTGTTTAAAAATACGTTACTTAACTAATCAGATGTTTAAATACCCCCCCTTCCCGAACTAACCCTAACTAACCCAGTGGAGTTGTTTGAAACTGTCATTTTTTTAAACAAAAAAACCTTAGTGTACTTTTTTTAAACTAGCCCAAAACTTTGTGTACTTTTTTTATATTTAGCCATATATATATCTGAACACCACTCATAAATTAAGTATTTCACCCATAACAAAATGAGACACCAATAATTAGTCATATTTAACTATAGTTAGAGTTTAACCCATGGATAACTGCTTAACTATAGTTAGTAATTAGTAAGAATATATATATATATATTTAGTAATTAGTAAGAATATATATATATATATATATATATATATATATATATATATATATATATATAGGGCAGTGCTCCATTGCAAACGGGTCCCGTGAAAACAGGTATGAAAACCACTGAAGTCGTTGTTGGGAACAATCGCTTCAGTTATGTTAACATTAAAGAGTGTTAACATAATTGAAGCTGTTGTTCCCAACAACGACTTCAGTGGTTTGCAATGGAGCATTCCTTATATATATATACACACACAGAGAGAGAGAGAGTAGGAGAGAGAGAGAGAGTGCTTCACCCATGAATGGCTACTTCGTGACTAATGACGTATAGTATCGATAACGGAAGAATACTTTATTGATTAATTATAACTGAGTACAATGCCTCATATATATATGAGAGGATAAAGAGTAAAGCTAATACATTTTTCGATATGAGACTAAACTAAGCACTACTTGAACACTCCCCCCCTCAAGTTGGTGCGTAAATATTATCGAAGCCAAACTTGCTCAAGAAGGTTTGAAAAAGCTTAGGAGGTAGTGCTTTAATTAGGATATCAATAAGCTGTTCATTGGACTGGACATACGAGAATGAAATCACCTTCTCCCATTCATCATGTACGAAGTGACAATCAACTTCGATATATTTTGTGTGCTCACGAAACACTGAATTTCCAGAAATATGCATAGTTATTTGGTTGTGTAGTAGAGTGGAACTGGAGATGATAATGGGATTGCCAAGTCTCGAAGAAAAGATTTGAGCCACCAAACTTCAGAGACCAAATGCCCAATGACTCGGTAATCAGACTCTGCACTTGATTTAGCTACAACGGGTTGTTTTTTGCTTTTCCAAGATACCAGATTTCTTCTAAAGAATACAAAGTACTCACTAGTTGAGCGCTTATCATCAACCGATCCTATCCAGTCAGCATATGAATAATTTTGTAAAGAAAGTCACCGGGCTTGAAGACAGGTCCTTGTCCTGGGGCCTTTTTAAGGCTTTATTATAAGTGATGGTCGGTGCATGCATAAATTGGCTAACTCATCCAACTGCATAGGCAATATCTGGTAGTCAACGAGAGATTTATGAGTTTACCAATCAGCCTGCAATGTCGTCCTGGATCAGAGAGCAATGCATCATTGGGAAGGAGGATAGCTTAATATTACATGTCATTGGGGCGACATTCCAACATTCCTGTCTCAGTAAGAATATCAAGAACATATTTCATTTGTGAAAAAAATATGTCATCCTTTGTGCATGCTACCTCAGTGCCATGGAAGTATCGGAGCGGACTAAGATCCTTTGTTTGAAAGGTTTGTGCTAACTGCCGCTTGATGTCTTCAAAACCTTGCGAGTTACTGCATGTGATAATGATATCATCAACAGAGACTAATAGAATAACAATGTCTTTACTTCCTTTCTTTGTGAAGAGAATGGTTTGCCTTGCTTCTAGAAAATCCATAAGAGCACACAGTTTTGCCGAACTTTTTAAACCAAGCTCGATGGGACTGTTTGAGGCCATAAAGAGACTTTTTGAGTGAACATACAAGATTTTTTTCAGTCGCTCAAAACCAGGAGGCTGCCACATATACACATCTTTCAAGTCTTTATTAAGAAATGCATTCTTGACTTCAAGCTGTTGAAGTGGCCAAGAACAATTTGATGCACAAAAGATAAGAACCCACACAGATGTGAGTTTCACAACTGGAGAAAATGTCTGCGTAGTCGACCCTAAATTCCTGTGTATATCCTTTAGCTACAAGGTGAGTTTTGAATCGTTCAACTGTGCCATTGTGTATGTTTGACTGTGAATACCCACTTACATCTTACTACTAGGGGTGTAAAATAAACAGGACGGTCCGTCGTCCGTCTAAGTCCGGCTCGAGAAATGGTCCGACCGTGGACCGTCCGAACTGTTATACGAACCGAACTCGAACAAATTATTAGGTCCGATTTTTTACCGAGCTCGAGCCGGACATAAGTCCGTCCGCGTATTATTGCGGTCCGATGCTTTATCGAACCGAGTCCGGACTATAAAATTTTTGTCCAACCTAGACTGAGCCGGACATAAGCCCATCCGATTAGAATTTCGGTCCGAGCTTGAACATATGGTTGTCCGATCCCGTCCGGTCCGATTTACAGCCCTACTTACTACCTACATGCAAGCAAACCAACTGCCAAGTCCCATTCTACTTAAGAGCCTGCATTTTCTCTTTCATGGTTGTTCAATCAGGGTGCTTGAGTGGTTCTTGAGTATTTCTAGGAATAGAGATGGAATCCAAAGAAGAGGTAAATGATGGAAAAGATCTGTTTAGTTTATAAGAAGGAACAAACTTGGTAATATGATAGTGAACACAAGAACATTTAGCCCTACGTTGACCGATAGGTAAACTATCTTTGTTAGGGATATTACCAACATAAGTGGTTGGCACCGGTTGAACAAACGAGGGTACTTCTTGGATGACCGAGTCTGAATGATTCTTTCGTTTCAGTAAATAAATCCGAAGTGGTGGTGGTAGTGGTGACGGTGGGAAATCAAGATTCTCTACAACTACCCTTGGTAAATCGGAAGTTTTGAAAGGAGTTTGTTGAAAAAAAGGTTTTTATTCAAAAAATAAAATATTTACTGAGGTAAACATTTTTTTCATGACGGACAATAGCAAAGATAATGTTTGTAAAAACGTGAATATCTAAAAAAACGCTTATTTAGTAGCATGCGGGTCAAGTTTATCCGTGCTTGGGTTGAGATTTTGAACAATATATGTACAACAAAAAACACGAGGTGATAGTGAAAAGACACTTTATAGAAAAATACCAGTTTGAATGAGGATTGATTTTGATGAATAAGTGAAGTCATACGGTTGATGAGAAAACATGCAGTGAGAATCACAGAACTCCAATAAAATCTTGGGACCTTCATTTCAAACATTAGAGAGTGAGCATTGCTAAGTAAATGTTGATTTTTACATTCTGCCACTTCATTTTGTCGAGTAGGCACAAGAAGTATTGTGTATTATTTCATGTTGAGAAAAAAATGTTGAAAATCAGAACTCACGTATTTTGTCATTATCAGAACGAAAACTTTTAAGAGTAGTGCCAAATTGTGTTCTTATCTCGAAGATTTTTTTTTTGAAAAACTTTAAACACTTTAGAACAATATTTCAAGAGAAATAACAATGTCATGCGAGAGAAATCATCAATAAACGTAACAAAATAACGATAATTATTCAACATGGAAAAACCAACAGTCTCCGAAACATCAGAATGCACTAAATCAAACAAATGTTCATTACATTTATTGACGCGTCCTGTTTAGGGTACTTGATGATATCTACCTAACTCACATGGCTTACAAGTTACCTTGACAGAAGGCTCACAATCGGAAACCAAGTGCTTGAGAGTAGTAGAGCATGGATGTCCCAGTCACCGGTGCTATAATTCAGGATCAGTAGAAAAACTAAAAGCCGAGACTGCAGAATTCAAGATGTGCAACTCATGTTCTCGACCGGCTCTAGTCACCTTCCTCCTCGTAATATCCTGAAACACACAATGTGAAGGATCAAATATCACTGAACAATTTAAATATTTACAAAGTTTAGGAACTGATAATAAGCTGTTAGGAAAGGTAGGAACATGCAAAACAGATTTAAGAGAAACATCTGGACAAAGAGAGATCTCACGCCATCAACAGGGACATGTGAGCCATCAACGATATATAATTTGAAAACAAAGAATATGAAGAAAGAGAATCAAGCGATAAAGGAGATTGTCACGCCCCGTTTCCCAAAGAAACTGGAAATACGAGCACGTAACTAAGACCCTACGAATGATTTGCATCATTCTTAAGCTGTACAATTAACTCAACAATATAAAACATAATCACAACCACGCATGAATAAGTAATCACATAAACCATGAATAAACTTGAATAATCCATGAAATAAATTCATAAAATAATATTCAACATCTGGAAATAAATCATGGGTCAACGCTCGGAAATACAATGGACTGAAACAAATGTAAAACAATAACCAGTCTACTAAGATAAAATGTCGATTAGAAAAAAAACAAGGGAATAACAATGAATCGAGTACTAAGTTATGATTCCTCTAGAAAGTTTGTTCACCAAGTCCTTCCGGTAACTCATCTTCTGTACCCGCAAACTCATCAACTTGAGGCGGGGAAAAACAGTCCGTAAGAGTAAGTTACGGACAACAAGTAGTAACATGCAGTGAACAACTAACAGGACGTAACGAGAAACAAGTAACAAGAACAAGGAATCACATAATCAAGTATGGGACAAGTAACAAGTATAATATGTAAACGAGCAACGGGAAAGTAGGTAACATGGATCATGTAACTTGTAAATGGTAATCATGTAACTTATGAACATGAACCATGTATGTGCTTAGTGTTAACCTGAAGTCTACCAATATTTTATCAATTCTGTTTAATGCACGCAATCCTGCGTCCCATACCACAACTTTGGGTGCATACAATTAAGTAACGTTTAGACTATAGTGGTGAATTCTATAGGTTCATGTACTGGGGTCTTGCAATAACAATGGTCAATGACCAATGACCAATGACCAATACACGATAAAATCGGGATACTGTAGTTAGTAATCCACAATCAATCGATGACCAATAAATAATAATATGTCTAATACTAATGACCAATACGGGAAACATGGGCCCCCTTCCGAGTACGCTCTTCCATATTGTCCACTACTAGATCTTTCCTTTATTACCCGGTTTGTTAATATTTTATTACACAAAAATGTGGACATGCGATGGGTAAGGAGGTTTCGAAACGATATCAAAGAGATGTTGAGGCTATGCAATGCATGATTAACTAATTCTATTCCCTAGATATACAATTAAACATGATTATACTTAAAAACACAAAACACACATTCTGGACAGCAAGACGTTGCTGTACAAAAATCAACTTTTCCGTTGCTACAGGAAAGCAAATCAGATTCCGTCAGAGATTCTGGAAAGTAGACTCTGCCAGTTCCAATGCATATTTACACGACATATAATCACAACAGAAACTAGGCGAATAATCTCGATCTTTACTGATTACATGAACAGACAGCATGTTAGGGTCAAAATTCTTGTATATAAAAATAGATTGTAAAATCATTTAAAAATCTCATAAAAATCATATTTTAATTCCTAACAATGTTTAGTAAAAACACAATTAGTCTCAGATTTATTTCTTAAAATTAATCTACTGTTTTAATTAATTAGACAGAGTGAAGTATTTTCAAACTGCATTCTAGAATTCAGACGTCACTGTAAGTAAATATGGATTTCTTGCAATCTGTAGGTTGGATTGAAAAACCGTCAGATGATTTGGATTCCTGACACAGAGAGCTACAATTCTTATTCAATAAGTTTTGATTAATAACAAATGGAATCAGGTTAAAAGTGTGGTTTTTTACTGAACTAGTGTTCTAACAGCAACCTGGGGTCAAGTTTTCATATTTATAAAAGGTCTGGAATGTTATGAAATAATCTTATAAAAATAATAATGTGACCCCTAGTCATGCCTAGTAGCAGCATATAAAATTTTAAGTTCAACTTCTACTGTTAACAATTTATTTTAATAGAAAATTACGTCGGTGTAACTTTAGACAGAAATCTGGAAATTGAAAATATCGCAGTACTTAAAATATGATATCTTTCAGTTCCTAAATCGGAATCTATTTATGTAAAAAGTTCTGAAAATTAGATTCAAAAAGCTACAGGTGATGTTTACAAAGTTATATTAAATTATGACTTTGTAATAATTTTTCAGAACTTTTTATTAAAAGACAACAAAATAAATACATATTCATATAATTTCAATGCAATAATTTGACGGAAATCATACTTAATCTTTAGGGGGAATTTCTACCATTAATGAGACAAATAGCATGATGATCATATTCAATCGAAAAGCCTTCAATCATCAATTTCTATATGCAAGTTTCTAATCTAAGTATTTGTGTCGTGTATGCATATGACAATATATAACTGGGCTTGGGTTTGAATCAAGGGAATGACACGAAAAGAGGACTACTACTTGTTTTCGCCAATGAATCTGTAGTAGTCTCTTTGAAAAGTATCAAACAAATAATATATGATAATTGAAAAAGGAACTACTTGCGGAGATCAAAGAAAATTCTTGAACAAGAAAATTAAACTAGTTCAATAGAAACTTGCCTTAAAGATGACTCTGAACACGGAAGAATAACGGAATGAGAATCCCGATGACAACAATACACGTGCAAACAACGGACGACACCCACGTGCAAAGCACGTAATAGTAATACGTGCACACAACAACAGCATGTGCAATACACGTCTACAACAAAAATAACGGCAGCGGCAACAACAGCAAAGAGACTGCAGCAACACAAGTGACGACGACAACAACTTCGGTGCAGCGGGAATGAGCAGCGGTTGGGGGTGATCGCAGATAAGGTTCAACACTTAGTTCGACGCCGCTTTAGCCACTTGCAAATAAGAAATTGCAGAGCAACTCACCATTCGAAATTTTCCCTACAACTCGTTGATAACTCTGTAACAACTAGTTCGAAGTTCACAATCATGGTTCGAAATTTCCCTCACAGCTTGCATGTATGTGGTTTTGGGGCTCAAAACGACCATTCATACTATCACTACTGGTTAAATTTTGCAACAAGTAAGTTCGAAGACCAGCTCTTTTTCCAGGCTGTCTCCAAAATTTTACTCGAATCTAGAGCCCAACTCACCCATAGAGTTGCTCACTCACCTCCTGAGTGGCCTTCCTCCCAACTAGTTCGGAGCTCAACTCTTCCATAGAGTTGCTCCTCAAACTCGACTTCCGAACGGCTTTCTCCTAGAGCTCAGCGATGCACTTCGTCTCACTCGTCTCCCGAGCGTCCTTCCAAACGAGTTAGGAGCTCAACTCTTTCCTAGAATTGCTTCTCAAACTCGCCTCCCGAATGACTCTCTCTCCTAGTGCCCGGTGATGCTCTTCATCCCGCTCGCCTCCCGAGCGTCCTTCCAAACGAGTTAGGAGCTCAACTCTCCCCTAGAGTTACTCATCAAACTTGCCTCCCGAACGGCTCCCTCCTAGTGCCCAGTGATGCTTTTCCTCCCGCTCGCCTTCCGAGCGTCCTTCCAAACAAGTTAGGAGCTCAACTCTCCCCTAGAGTTGCTCCTCAAACTCGCCTCTCGAACGGCTCCCTCGTAGAGCCCGGTAATGCTTTTCATCTCGCTCGCCTCCCGAGTGGCCTTCTTCCAAACGAGTTAGGAGCTCAACTCTCCCATAGAGTTGCTTCCCAAACTCGCCTCCCAAACGACTCTCCTAGAGTCCGGTGATGCTCTTTGTCCCACTCGTCTCTCGAGTGGCCTTCCTCCGAACTAGTTAGGAGCTCAACTCTCTCCTAGAGTTGTTCCTCAAACTCGCCGCCCGAACGGCTCTCTCATAGAGCTCAGCGATGCTCTTCGTCTCGCTCACCACTTTCCAAGCGAGTTAAGAGCTCAACTCTCCTCTAGAGTTGCTCTTCACATTCGCCTCCCAAATGACCCGCTCTCTTAC
This sequence comes from Hemerocallis citrina, assembly GCA_017893485.1. Lineage (NCBI taxonomy): Eukaryota > Viridiplantae > Streptophyta > Magnoliopsida > Asparagales > Asphodelaceae > Hemerocallis > Hemerocallis citrina. The sequence goes on along the minus strand of CM030358.1, from coordinate 345,990,686 downwards.
AGCTGGGTGATGTTGTTCGTCGCGCTCGCCTCCCGAGCAACCTTCTTTCAAACAAGTTTGGAGCTCATCTCTCCTCCTTGCCGAGCTCAAAATCCTTCGCCGAAAACTTCCCCCTTCACAATCAAGCTCCTTTTGCCGAGCTCGAGCCCCTCCTCGCCAAGCCACAAAAACATTCGCTGAAGCGCGCCGAACAGATGGTGATCCGAGCAAAAAACGTGAGAAATTGCGTTGACCGGTCAATGGTCAATGGCCACGTGTCGCCTTGCTATCGTTCGCCACAATCACCATGCTGTTCGCCGAGACACACCGAGCAAACGAAGAACCGAACGAAACAAGGCCAAAATCGTTCGCCAGCGATTCGCCTATTCGTTCGCCAACGCTCTTCAAAATGTTCTCCAAAGGTTCTCCACGTTTGCTGAACTTTCGCCAAAAACGTTCGCTGAACGATCGCCAACCGTTCGCCGTGATCGCCAGATCGAGTCGAGCAGAAGTAGATCCGAACGAAAAGAGAAAAAAATTCTCCTCCTGATTCGCGCTCAAATCTAGATCGACGGCTGAGATGGCACACCCAAAAGGTCAATGGTCAATGTTGACCGCCACATGTCGGCGTGCCAGCATTCTCCGCTTGAGCCGAACAGAAGTGGATCCGATCGAAATGGAGAGAAAAAGTCTGCCTCCTGATCCATGCTCGATCGTGATCAACGATCGCGATTAAAAAAGTCAACAGTCAACATTGACTGCAACGTGTCGCGTTGGCGAACGTTCGCAGCGCCGTTACCCGCTCGGGCCGAACGGAAGTGGGTCCGATCGAAATGGAGAAAAAATCTGCGTCCCGATCCGTGCTCGGTCGTGATCAACGGTCGTGTTTAAATCAAGGTAATTTCTTTGAATTAATTCTTTTATTTAATTATTAAATTGAATTAATTATTTAAAAATTCAGAAAAATAATGAAAAATTTGAAGAAAATTAATTAAAAATTTTAACAATAGTTTTTAATTCGGAAAATAATTTTTATATTCCGAAAATATTTATTTGATTTTTAGAATGATTAATTAAAATTCAAAAATTTATTATTAAAATTCAGAAGTTAAATAGAAAATTCAAAAAAAAATGATTAAAAATTGGAAGAAATTCAGAAAAGTCTGGAAAAAATCACAATAAATCAAAAAAAATCTAAAAATAATTCTGAGTATTTTACTAACTGAGGAAAACATCGTTACACTCCAAGCACGCTCTAAACGTTCCCGAGAACGTCGATAAATTCTATGAGCCATTAAAAATTGGCGAACTAATCCTCAAAGGCTATGAAACTCAGTCTTCAGGAGTGGGGGGCTTGTGATATGGCTAAAAGTAGAACTAATCGGGACTGTTCAAATCGGCTGCGAATTTCAAAGCTCTCGGTGGTAAAACTGTAATTTTACCTATAAACGGGTTTGAAAGTGGGAACTGGGTCTTTTTCAAGCCCAATAACCCGAAAACGGGTATGTCTTACTGGGTTAGGGTGACAGTCCATTATGAACAAACCCAAGACATTTAAAGAGTAATTCAAATTTATGATTATGTCTAAGAGACGGTTTAAACCGAATCTCTTATTATGAAACAATTTAAATTCTATTTCTTATCCAAAAAACATCAGGAAGTAGAGATAAATGATTATCTCGAAACTGTTTCCAAAGACGACTATAAATACCCCTCTACCCCCACCATAAAAAGGGTAATCAGTATTTTTTTCAAAAAAGCGCTCTTTCATAATCTTCCTGATTACTGACTTGAGCGTCGGAGGGTTCGTCGCCGGGATCATCCTTGGTGTTTCAAATTTTTTGCAGGTTAGTGGCAGCGGTGAGAAACAGTCAATGCTGGCAAGAAGTCAACAGGTTCACTTTTATTGTTTCTAGAAGAATTCACAAATCTTCTGTTTGCTCCCACACCGAAATTAGCAGCAACACGTGTAATGTTTATTCTTGAGATTTAGTTGGATAACTTGAACAAGTATTTTCTTAAGATTACTTACTGTTTTTTTTAATGCACTTACTTACCTGTTTCTGAAGTATCCTAGGAATGCAGTAACTGAACGAAGCATTGATGACTTAACTGCCTTTCTCAATGTATCCACTTGTATGCATATGCACGTTAATGTCTGCCAGCCATGCCTCATTCATATACTAATGGCAGGATATTTTCTTTTTGCCTTATTCTCACATCAAGTAGTACTGCTTCCTTGTACAATCAGACCAATTAACTGTCGCTGATGCCAAGTGACATTTTAAATAAAAAATTACTATTTGCATTGCGGCCTTACTTTCCAAGTTTTTTGGGAAATTACAAATGTCCTTGTTTTTTCTTTGAATGATTTATCTTTCATTTTCTTATTATTTTACTTAGGAATCCTTATTTGATGAATCTTTAAAGCTGATCTTGTTTCTTTTGTTGTAATCTTTTGTAGACGTTGTGTTTCACTTTATTGTTTATGGAGAAATCACTACCTACTCATGGTGTTCAGAAAAACCAACATGTACAAGTGAATGTGCGGTAGGTTATATGAGTTTGATAAATTGTAAGTGCACTATTTTTTTTCCCAAGCTTACTACATGTTTCTCTTCCTAGGATTGATTTTGTGAAAATCATCTGTGGGTTGGCCTTCAATTTGGTTCATGATGTTAATAATGCACATGTTGTATCGATGTGTATCCACATATTGGCAGAAATTCTGAAGTGGTGAGCCTGAGACTTTTTTCTTTAAAATTTGCTGATGCATGTCTTTTAAGAATATATTATTTTTATTATTCTTATGTCCTTTACTTTATGCCTATGTATATTGTTGGAATTGTTTTGATCACTTCCTCATTTTTGATTCTTTTAGTGCCTCATTTGTAAATTGAGTTATTCTTTGGTCAAACCAGTCACTAACTGTATTATTTTGTAATTTTTTAGACTGCTCCTTCCAGTCCTTAGTCCTAACAGTTTGGTGTTAGTTTTTAAACTTCTTTTTGTGCAGGGTAAATTTGTCTAAAGCTGCATAACTACATCTCATGATCTATCTGCAATTTTTGAAAAAATTCCTTTCCTTGTTGACCTCATCATGATTTAGAGACCATCATGGCTTCCTCCCCCTTTCCCCACTAAGGCACCAACTCCATTGCCATTAAAATCCATATTTAAATCATTTTTAGATGAACCCAGAGATCCAACTATTACAACACAATAGATAAGATGCTAATTTTGGGCCATTTTTTCTCTATCAAAACCGCATTGATAAAGGGGGAAATATAATTTTTCTGAAATCCTTTTTTTTTCTTCTTCAGTTGGGTTGAAATGAGACCAACTACCACTACTGCCTCCATATACCACCATTACAAAAAACTGTCACCGTCATTGCTCTGATGCACCGCCGCCGCTCCTCACCACCATTTCATATCAAATTTCTTTCGACTATAAACTCAATATTAAGCTGGGTGAACCCTAACAGAGAGACGGAACCCTAAACAGATGTTCTAATTCCATATTACTCACTCACAAATCACTATTTCCATATTACTACCTTAAATAATTCTAAAAGTGATCAGCTAGAACTTCAGTTGCAAGATGATGAAAATTTTGATCCATTGAACTAACTTTAAAGAAAATAACTTAACTAGAGTATGAATTTTCTTCTGCGTAAGATTTTTTATCCAAAAGTGGTTCAATGGATACAAATTTTCATGATGTTGCAATTGAGGTTATGAGTGATCAATTTTGGAGTTGGTCGTGGTAGTAATATGGAAATACCGATTTGTGAGTGAGTTATATGAAATTAGTACATTTGTAAGTGAGTAATGTGGAGAAAACCCTAAATTAAATTGGGTGGAAAACCCCTAACAGAGAGGGTGTGTAAGTAAAATAACCATAATTACCTTGGATTTACAAATTTACCTACATAGCTTTTAAAATGGTATATGATAAATTAAGGGGCATTTAGAAACAAGTTTATAATATAGTGCAAAATAAAGAACCTGTTAGTTTGGAGAAAATTAAATATAAAAAATCTTATGTCATTTTTTATTTTTATTCGGAAAGACAATTGTAATGAAGGTGTCTTGGACTGTCACAACCTTTCCTTTCATATTTTTTTGTTTCTTGATTCATGAAATTCATTTGCTAAAGGTTATACTTTAGTTGATTTGGTTGATGATTGCTTGTTTATTCTGCTTACATATTTTACATATAATCACTATATTTTCATCCATGGCCATTTAATCTCAAAGAGGACAACATTAAATTTCGTAATTATGTTCATTATCACTTCTCATTTGATGATAAAATACACTTCTAATGTTTGTTCCATACTCTTCTGAACCATAAAGTTATGTCAGTTTAATATTTAAGGAATTAAATAAATGTATTTTATGAAAAATTTATTAGAACCAACGGGATGCGTACTCCCTTTTCATTCCATTTACTTTTTTGGGTTGATGGTGGATTCTCCAGTATATATTTTTCATTTTTGTACTGTTTTCAGATCACAAAGGTTACATTTTCCATTTTAATTTACGTAATTCCTACTCGCTATATTCTCATTTCTCTATCTTCTGTGTTTCGCTAGTACTGTTCCTTTTTCTACAAGTAGTATATAAGCTAATGTAAATTCAATATCCTTTTTTGCTTATTACCTTACCATGGTTTCTACCCGTCTTTAATGATATGATCTGATCAGAAAAAGGGCATAACTTGGTTTTGTTTAAATGACAAATCAAAAATATCATCAATAGATTTTAGATTGTTGAATACAAAGAAAGTGAAAAGCAAATACTACTTGACATGAAAATCTGGGAGAGGTCATGGTGATCTCACCATTTGGCTCCCTTGTGATTTTTCTGTTATTGTTAAGAGAGTTAATGGAGAAGGCATTGAGATTCCCTTGCTATCTGTCCCTTGGTTCTTTCACCATTGCCGATGCTTCTTACTCATAAAGACAGCATGCTGGAGGCATTTGAGCCAATCAACCACCCTTTTGTAATATTGTCGTTATAGGTGAAAAACACGTTCATGGTTTGATGCCATTCAGGAAATGAAGTATTAGATGGTTTGGGTTATAAAGGAAACTCAAAGTTGCATAAGTAATCTAACTTTGTACATAGTGGGTTTCACATTTAAGGTCTATTTGGTTTGCCACAATGGGAAACATCTTTCAAGGTAATGTTCTGACACAGGATGTTTGGAAATTTTATTGCAAAATCTATGAATTAGCAAATTCAATGGTTGAGTATAAAAATAAAAGAACAGAGAGTGCTGGTCATAGCCTAAACAACATTTTACTTCCCCGATATTCTGTTCTGTTATCTCAATGAATCTCATTCCACATATCACATGTGCAGTGATAGATAATTGGTAATCCTCTTAGCCACCCAACCCTGACCACCGCACCACTACACATACACACAACACAAACTATTCGAAGGTTCTCATATTCAATTCTTACATCCTCTATAGCAATGAAATGTAATCAATTTTTTCCTTGTGGGCTGCTGTTCTTTTTAAACTTTTAAGTGATTAGTTTTTGTGGCATAAGCAAGGCATGCTTAATAAAAATATTATGATTAGTTTGAGGGGCATATACACAGGATAGTTAATTTGTTAGTTGAGGTTACATGAATCGATATTTAGTATCTAATGATATTTGTGATATAATTCTTTTAATATAAAATAATTAAAATTTTGTTTGGTTCTGTGAAATTTAGTGCTCCTTGCCATGTTATGGAGGTGGTTTCGAGATCAAACATATTTGGAGCAGGAAATAATTCTATACCAAGGTAAACTTTTATACTTGATATCATTGGCCATTTTCTGCATCATGGTGAACATTAATTAAGTCTCTTTCTGGAACAAGGTAAATAGTTAGTTTTCTACTTTCGATGTAATTTTTCTTTTTATATGTATATGTATATATTACCTCTATATGTATGTGTATATATATTAGTCTTCTTTTTTTTACGCTTCTAAGTGTCACTTTCTCTCCTATTTGATTATTGCTTATGGGAGCTAAAAAACCATCTTTTGGGAGGGTTTAGTTGATGGTTTGTTTGAGGGATTGTGTGATCCTTGGAAGTTACTGGGATTAATGATAAAAGATAGAGAATAATTTATTGATGATTAACTGGAGAGTACATGGTCTCCTTATATAGAAGTTAGTGGAAAACAATACTATTATCTATCCTATGTTGGACCAAAGCAAACCACTACTACATGATTCTTTCATAGAAGTTAATAGTTTGTTACTTCTTTTTATTGAAGATGTTGAAGGAGGAAATAATTGATATAATAAAGTTCTTAGATTAGTGAAAAATTGCTTGGTATAGTTAACCATTGAGGCTTCTTTATGCACCGATCTTGGAACTTTTCAATCTTGTGGAATGTTCTTCATTTGTAGTATACATGTGTAAGCCATTCTTTTCCTCCTCCATCTTGTGACTTGTATGTTCTGGACTTCATTTCATTTCTCTTCATACAAAGTCATTTAAGCTTACCATGGATATCTCATTTCTTGATTAAGATTATCTTGTCTTAGGCTATCAATTTTTAGTTTCATTCCCCTTTCTCTAATGACATCCGTGACAACAGCATTGAAAACTGTAATTCATTCTTGTTTTCTCAAAGTCACCATCTTTGATTTCTACTCTTATCGTCACTAATGACTTCCATTGACATTTCCATTGACATTTTCATTGTCATTAATGAAAGTTTACTACTGTTATTATGTATGTAGTTTTTCTGATTTCCTTTACTACTGTCATTAACGAAAGGCCTCCTTAATATTCTTAGGTTCAAGTATAGAAACGAAAGCAGAAAAACACATGAAATTTTGAGCTTGTGTGCGAGTAATTACCCCTTTCGACATGTCGCTTCGTATAAGATTTGGTGGATGGTTGGACATGATTTTCCATGCTGGGCGCCTTTTATTTGTAGAAGGTTGATGTTGTATAGGATCATCTTCCATGACATCAATTGTTTGTGTAGGCATTTCTTCTATTTGGGATTTGGATGCATCTTCATTGTAAGGAGGCTTATGATTTTGTAACTCCTCATTTTGTACTTGGTCTGTGTACTTGTTTTTTTTCAACATGAACACCTGTCTCATCATCATCAACAACATGCAATATTTCTTTGGTGTAGGGATTAGTTTTATCAAATATAACATCAATTAATTCTTGGATGGTGCATCTTCTTTTATTAAATACACGATAAGCCTTGCTACTGAGAAAATATCCGAAAAATATGCCTTCATCACTTTGACGATCAAATTTTCCCAAATTATCAGGAGTATTTTAGATAAAAACTTTACATCCAAAGACGCGAAAGTAACTTAAGTTGGGAATTTTGCCATAATATAGTTCAAAAGGTGTTTTCTCAAGATATTTCCTAATGATTACTTGGTTAATTGTATAACATGCTGTTTTGACAGCCTCTGCCCAAAATGATTTAGGTAAATCTTTTTCACTAAGCATGGTTCGGGCCATTTCTTGAAGAGATCGATTTTTTCTTTCAACAACCCCATTTTGCTGGGGAGTGCTAGGACAAGCGAACTCATGTTTTATTCCCTTTTTGTCACAAATTGATATGAAGAGTTCATTTTGAAATTCTCTACCATGATCACTATCAATAGTAACAATGGTGAGGCTTTTCTCATTTTCCACTCTACGACAGAATTTTTGAAAAACATACAATGTATCATCTTTTTGTGGCAAAAAGGAAACCCAAGTAAATCTACTATAATCATCAACAATTACAAAGACATCGTGCACCTCCATTACTACGTGTTCATGATGGTCCAAAATGGTCCATGTGCAAGAGTTCAAGGGGTCTAGAAGTTGATACCATTTTCTTGGGCTTGTGAGAACTTTTAGTTTGCTTACCTAATTGGCACGACTCACATGATTTATCTTTCTCAAAATTGATTTTAGGGATTCCCTCACAAGCTCTTTGGTTACAAGTTTGTTGAGATTATCCATGGTCGTGTATCCAAATCTTCGATGCCATAACCAACCATCCTCATTTCTAGCAACAAAGCATCGCATATTTTCCTGTGCTAATTCATTAGAATTTATAACATATACATTGTTGCATCTGTTAGCGAGAAGTAAACAAGATTTATTGCTGTCTAGTACAGTGCATGTATTTTTATCAAAAGTAACGGTGTAACTTTTATCACATAATTGGCTGACACTAATTAAATTATGTTTTAAACTTCTTACCAATAGAACATCCTCAATGGAGCATGAAGAACCATAGTTTATTTTACCTTTACCAATGGTTTGACCAGTGCTATTATCTCCAAAGATGATATCCTTCCCTCTTTCTCTTGATAGTGATGTAAAGTGTCTGTTGTCACCTGTCATATGATTTGAGCATCCACTATCAAGGTACCACCGATCTTTAGTCTTGATACGCTGGGGTACCTACATCAAGATTAGTAGGTATAATTTTGCGTGCCCAAGTTTGTTTTGAACCTGCATTTACATCATTTCTTATCCACACAAAATTAGTCTTCCTTTTTAATGGACAATTATAAAAAATATGCCCTAATTTACAACAGTAATGACATGTGATACGACTATGTCTTGAGTCATGCACACTTGCATAGTTTTGAGTTGGTTTGTGATTATGTTGGTGATTGTGCAAGTGTGTATGACATGATGATTTAAATTTTTGATGGTGTACTGGCTCTTCGTAACCAAGCCTTCGATTATCGTGATATGATCTTGAATTTTTTGTAATAAGGTAACTGGGCCCTTCATATTTTTCCACAATTTTTTCAAGCTCAATTACTCTTTTACAAAGTCTTTTTCTAGTCATCTCATCATCTTTTGTGTTCCAACGAAGAGTGTCTAGTGTAGCATCGAGAATTCTATTTTGTTCAAGAGCTTCATTACATCCTTCCACTACCTCATCAAATTTTCTTTTGCATTCTTTTAAATCATCTGTGAGTTTAGCGATATAAATAGATTTCTCATGAATTTCTCTTAAGTGTTCACCATGTGTTGCTAAAAATTCTTGAATTTGTTGTTTTAAAAGTTCATTTTCCTCCAGCAATACATCATGATCTTTTCTAAATGACCCGATTTTTTTCATGATCAAAAGCATTTTTATTTTTCAGTTTTTGTTTTTTAGCGATACAAGAGTCGTGTGTTTCATTTGAAATTTGTTTATATTGCCTTAGTTCACGACTCAGTTTCTTAGCAGTCTTTTAATCCATTACACATGTTTACTAGCTCATCATAAGTAGGTTCTTCGATTACCTCTTCTTGAGTGGTGATTGCACCTCACCATTCCCAAGAGCCATGAGTCGACATCGTTGTAATCTTGTTCTTCCTCACTTGAATCCGAGTCTAGCCATGTTGCTTTCAACGCCTTCTTTTTTAGACCAGGGTTTGAACGGTAGTAGTCCCTATTCTTGTCCTGTGAGACGGGACAATTTGCACGGATGTGTCCGAGCTTCTTGCACTTATAGCATACGTCATCTTTATTCTTTTCTCTTTATCCTTGGTACCTGCCATATTTGTTATGTTTGAGATACTTACGAAATTGCTTAGTCAATAGGGCGATGTCTTCGTCTGACTCACGGTCTGAATCTGCTTTTGATGGTCAGGATTTTTCTGCTTTTAGGGCGATGGTCCTCTCTTCGGTTTTTGGTGCAATCCCGATGTTCTGTCTATATCTTTTTGTTTCTGTCATCTCCATCTCGTATGTCTTCAGCTTTTCTTGGAATGTGTAGTAGTCGAATCCCTTTTCCTCAAGAGTCTCTCCCATTGCAGCAGCTTTTACCTTGCATTCGGGCGTGAGACAGCTTATGAGTTTTCCGACCTTTCGGTCATCATCCAACCTCTTACCTAAGCTTTCAAGTTCGTGTGCAATGATATCGAAGTTGGCGAGCATTTGATCTACATTTTCTCCTGGCAACATACAAAACACATTAAACTTATAAAATCATAGATTTACTTTAGCTTTTACCTCAGAGGCGGTTCCCTCATGCCGTTTCAGCATGTTGTTCCAGATTTCGTATGCTGTCTTGCAGTTTTGCCTGCATCGCTTTAATTCTTCATTATTCAACCCTGCATATAGAGCTGTCATAGCTTTGGAATTTGCGGTCTTGAGTGCTAGCTCTGCTTTTGTGAAGGCTGTCTTTCCGTCGCTGACCGGAATATCTGTTTTATTAATGCATACATTCCACACTTCTTCCCCAAGCATCTGTAGAAAATGAGACATACGAACTTTCCAAACATCATAGCATTTTCCATCAAAATATGGTGAGCGTGTAAGACTTGTCCCATTGGAGACGAATGGCTCCGATGAGTACAAGTTTTCGGGAGGAGGGATTTCAGCCATCGGACCTTTTGCTTATTTAAGCTTTTGATAAACACTTCGCTCTGATACCACTGTAAATCACCCTAGGGGGGGCGAATAGGGTGATTGTGTGGAATTAAAAAAATTTAAAATGTATAGTAAAGTAAATAAGGAGAGATAAGAAAATTAAACACAAATAGCACAAGTGACACAGCGATATAGCGTGGTTCGATCCCCAGGTCTACGTCCACACCACCTACTTGTAACAATTCTCCGTCACAAGCGTTCCACTATACTCAAACCCTTGTACAGTGATTCTCGGATTCAGGCCGAGAGACCTATTACACCCACAGGACTTAATCACAAGCCCAATCAATCTCACCGAAGTGGAAGAGAAGAAAAGAACTCAAGATCCTCATTGATCCTAACTGAAGAATACAAATAGTTATCACACACACTCGGGTTGATTGTTGAAAGATTAGTTTAGAAGATTTTTCTCAGAAGTAATAGGTGAGGAATACTCAGTGGGTTTGTCCAATTATATAGACGAGGAAGTGTAACTATCAAAATTGGAAACGATACAATCCAAAAGAGTGAACAATGCAAAGTACGGTCGACCGCAATTTAGGTGCAGTCGACCGTTCATCTCTCTGATGAAAAGTCGAGAGATGAATGGTTGACTGCTTCATTATATTGCTGTGAAGTGCAGTCGACTGCGATGTGGTTGACCGACATGAGGTGCGGTCGACCGTTATCGTGCTGTTCATAACGAATTCACTTTATATTCTTACCATATACTAATCAATCATCAATCAATCAAATACAGATAAAATCTCACAAATAAGGAATAGTAACAACCGGTATTGATAGCTTTCTTGGGCACTAATCAACATGTGCTCTTTTTGAATAACTTCTTCTTTTGCTTGATCTTGTAATCTTTCTTTATTGCTTTCCTTCTTTGCTTATTCTTGAATCTCTTTTGAATCTCATATTGATATTATTTTAACCTGAAATCTGAACAACTTAATTTAAACTTATTAGTATTTATGGACACGTTTTGTGCACACCAAACTAAGAGTCAACATTTAGTACGACGACTATATGATCATCTATGCTATAGAATTCAGTCCATTGAGCTATAAAAAAACGTACAAAAAGAATTTAGTGTAGTGGAGATAAGGTGTTATCAACGAATTGCAAGATACTGCAAAGAGAAAATTAAATAGGAGTTCTTGCTGAGTTTGACCTATTTAATAAATTCCAATGAGTGAAATCATTTTAGTTATAGGTTGGTAGCTTTTGGGCTTTCTTCTTGTTGTTGTTATTGTTGATACAAAACACTGAAATTAAATTGTGTAATCTACATGATTTATTTGATTACTAGGTTTGCCTGTGGGCATGTGCCTACGACACGTCTTCGGAACGATGCAGCATATGAAAATCCCTGTAAACAATAAAATATATGCAATCCATTGCAGGAAACAGTGAGAAGACATACAGATGCTGTTGTTTAGTTCTGATGAAGAACTTGCTCTGTACCTCTAGGAGGAAAAATATTTGACGATTAACTATAGTGTTCTCAGTATATTCTAGTATCAGATGTTAATATAATTTCTAAGATGTACACTATAATAATTATCATATATAATACTAGATACATTTATTTTTCAGCCTTTCGGATGCATGAATTTCCATCATGGAGTTTATGTAGTTCAAGTTTAAATAGTAAGAACAATTAATTGTAAACAAAAGTCCATGTTTCCTTCAACATATGTTGAAAAATAATTATAAATGGGACTGTAAAATTCAACTTTTTAGAACTTTGAGAGTGCAAAATGATGAAGTTTAATTTTTGAGGAGATATTTGCTGCTTTGAGTGTAACTTTAAAGGTTGAAATTTACCCAAGTGAATACCCATTTAAATCTTCTATTGCATTTGAAATCAGTCAGGGAACTCGGTGAAATTTTCTACCTGAGTAATAAAAAACATAAAAAATATGAAAAATCCGAAAATTTACAAACCTGAAATATGAAAATCTAATAAATTTCTAGGTTGAGAGAGAGAGAGAGAAGTTGAAAAAGTGAAGAGAGGAGAGAGAGAGAGTAATAAAGTGAGGAGGTTTTTTGTTTTGGGGGGAGAAAATGTAGTTTTGGGAGGAAAACTTTTGGGAAAAAATATCTTTTGGGAGGGTGAAGGTGAGCCACTTGATAGCTTTTTTTCAAATTGCCTTGTGATTTATTATATAGATATGATTTTATAATACTAAATCAGATTGTGAAAGATCCTACAAATAGACTAAAAACTCCGAAGTTGTGGTAAGGGTTAGAGGGTTTGGTATTTATATACGAACCTGCACCCACAGGTTGAGGGCAATCGTTTTGGGCCAAGACTTGATTTGTACGCAGCAGTGTTTTTAAATAAAAATCCACATTTAATATTGCGCAGCCGTCGGGTTCGAATCTAGGTTGCTCCGATACCATGTGAAAACCCCTATCAATAGAGTGAAAACTCTGAAGTTGTGGTAAGGGTTGAGGGTTTAGTATTTATATTCTAACAAAGTTATATTGAATAAACCATACTTTTTCTTTATATGAAAGATCTTTTATTTAAAATATTGAATAATAACTATGTTACTGAACAAATCAGTACCAATCTTCCATAGTCATTACTGCATAATTGACTAATAATATCTTTTCTTACTTGAACCGGTGTCTTTTAAACTTGGATATATAAGAATTTAAATGACTAGGCCTTTTGTTTTTGACTGTAGTTGTTAAGTTACTTCATACCAGAAGAAGAGCCCATACGATAAATAAAAATAATTAAAAACACATTATTCTCTAATTCTCACCTTACCCTCATGTCATCTAAGGCACATTAATGTGCCACCTCCTTACCTAAGAACAAAGAGAGAGAAGATTAACTCAAAAGATTGAACTCATTGGAGACTTTCCTTTGTTTAGTTTTTTTCTCTTTCAATGTCTGAAAGGGAGAATTTCTCTTGCATTGACCTTTTTTATTCGCCATTGTGTGAGTAGTCTATATATAATAAATTAATGATGAATTTTTAGTGTAGGATTTCAAGGGTTTTCTTGGTTTTAGGTCTTGATTGGCTACCTACTTAGAATACAGAGATGTGAGTCCTTGACAAAAGCGAAAGCAAAGTGAAATGGGTACAGTGGGATGAGTTAAACTTCTATACGTGTATTAGTGAAATAGAATAATACAATATGATATTTGCTGAACTTACATATTTTATGCCTGTTATGCATTTCAATTTGAGTTCTCGAAAATTGATGTATTTTTGTCTATTTAGTAACGCATGTCTGTTCTCTGGAGAACTTGCTCGGATGCTATTGGCCGACTGTGAAAGTAACGAAGATTGTTCCCGGCTGACATTGTCAGGTATTTTAAGTCCGTACGTGCTCTCTTTCCAACCAATAGTTTTATTAATTTATTCCTTTGAATTAAACTCTGTATGTAGGTTGCAGTATTTATTGTCGAGAGTGTTCATTTTAAAACATTGTTTAATGTGTTAGGTTGAATTGATTGATAAAATATCATGAATGTTAAGAATGGTTAAAAACCCTCCATAACTCTATCAAAATCGTATTTATATCTTTCTCTATCCAGCTGCTAATACTGAAGTTACAATAGTTTGGTTAAAAGTACATTCATTCTGATCACCTTTTGCTTTCTTATCTGTATTGTAAATTGAGCTCTTTTTAGCGAATGACAAATACAAAATTCTTTTGACATGATATTAAAGGAAAATGGGGTTTTAAAGTTGTTGTCTTCTAATCAGTTTTCTAACGTTGGCTGACACAAGTACACAATGAATTTGTCCCCTGACATGTTTTTGAGGAAAATGACCACAATTAGAAGTACAAAAGTTTCTTGTCATTTTTATACCACAATTGACGATATGTTGGCTGGTATCCAACATTTTGGCTGACATTTCTGTTTGAAGTTACCATGGACATTGTGTGTATCTTTTTTTAGGAAATAATATTGAGTTTAAAGTTGAATTAGACATTTCTGTTTGACGTTACCTTGTCTGATGCAGTTGTATTACTCAAATATAATTGATACTAGTTAATTGTTGAATTATATGTGCTTCTGTAAATTTTATGACTTGTTCATTGTCTAATTGATGGTACTGTTCTTTAGAATGCAGAACCATTCTGTTATTTGTTCTGATTAGGTTTTTTTTTCTTTTAATTTTTTTCTTCTGACATCTATACATATACATTATAAATATATTATTTCTTTTAGTTGAATGATAACACATGATGAATCTAATAGGCTATCACTAATAAAAATTTCAACTCCTGATTGAGTTTTTCCCGTTAGAACTTTTTTGTTTGTGAAGCACATTTCGTGGCCAAAATTCTTCAAAATACAATTTCCCAAGTAATCTAATTACTTAAATGGCTTTCAACCTATTGTAAGCTAACTACTTGATTCTGGACTCCAGGATAAGGCATCATATTTGAGTGCCATAATCCCAGAAGGCATCTAACTGACTTCTTTGATCATGTAGTTTATGCTAGTGCAACTGGGGTGCATATGAGTAAGTTGAACCTTCTTCAGTAGAAAGTTAATTCATCTATCAAACACAAATCAAGTACAGAGAAAAATGAAGCTGCATTTCATTTATTCAGTTTTTATAATGTCCCTTGTAACTTGTAAGTTTTTATTATGAATTGTTCTATTGTCCCTGTTTGTGTAAATGCTTGTTTTCATTGCCATTCACATGAAATTATTTGAGTGAATATGCATGAATTTGTACATGAATGATCCTTTAATTTACATGATTTTGCATTTCAGTGTTGGATTTTACCATTCAGCTTGTGGAAAAAGGTGGGGAGGATAATTTGGTCTCTGCTCTTGTCGTGTTTTCTCTTCAGCATGTGTTAGTTAACCATATTCATTGGAAATACAAGTGTAAATATGCTCGCTGGCAAGTGACACTCAAGGTATCTGTTAATTTTCTATCCTTCAGATTAAGTTTTTTCTCCTTCATTTGACCTACAGACAAGTTAAGCAAGTGCTTATGAAAGCTAGTTTTTAAAATCCTGTCCATTTTTCGTTTTTTTGTCTAGCCAAAGAATAATTTATTCAATAAAACCTCTATATTCTATTCCGTGCTATTTCCCGAGTAAATTGCTGTTATTTTGATTGTTATACACACAAATATGCTTACCTTTTTCGTTCATCAGTTACTAGAAAACTATTAACGACACTGTTTCTGTGGTCACCGATTGATTATATCTTCCAAAATTGTCTTAACCTGGTAGAGATAAAGAAATGTTTCTCACATGATGCTATTGTTTTAGGTGTTAGAAGTGTTGAAAAGCTGCATAACAGCAATCCAGGTTCCTCATAAGCTTGCATCCATGATTCGGGGCATTTTATTCTTTGACTCCTCAATCCACAGTATTCTTTGTCAGATTCTTTGTATTTCGCCAGCAGAATTGGAGGTCTGTAATTCCTTACTTGTAATTATCTAGTTATATTTATCTCTGATAACAATTGATGATACCCAGAGATCAAATATCAACCGCAATTATGAATTGAAAGACATAGAGTGCTTCCAGTTGGCTGTTTGTTCTGTATTAGAAGTTGTTTACTCTATGGTGGCTGATTTCTCGAAGGTACTTTGTTTGATCAGAGAGACTCGACCAAGTACTTGATTAGTTTTGCAGTGTCGAACTTAACAGCTAACATCCTTAGTTACTTGTGCAATATGTCTGTTCTATGTTTATGCAACCATAACTATTTATTGATGTGTCATCTTATACATGTATCAGCATAGGTAGTTTTCACAATTTTCACTGACGTGCCTGATATTTACGGTCACATGGTTTTGGAGGAAAACTACCTCCAACTTGATGAAAATAATTGAACCTCCTTTTCTGCCTGGCATTGGTGATATACCAGACAATATTTGTTAGTTTGGACAGTAAGTCAATTTGAAATGTTGAAAACATGGTGTATTTTTTGTTTAGAGACTTTTGGAATTTTAGTTTGTTTAACTTGCCATACTTAAAAAGTTCGTCTTATTATGTACGGATTTCGTTAGTTGTTGAATCAGCTACATTCTTCTGAATTATCTGGCTTGACTTGGTAATTGCGATGCTGCATTTCTTTTCTTACTACAGTGCAAAATTATGCTGCATTTCTTTTCTCACATAGTGGTATATCACTAAGTATGCTGCTGATCAACAAATAATCTCTGTAAATTAGCTACCATTGACAAATTGGGTTTTTTTAATGGGATATTTTTGACAAATTGGCTTTTTTTAGTAGGATATTTTTTAAATTAGCTACTATGGACAAAAAATAATATCTGTAAAAATATTCTCACAGTGTTATCTCACATAGTGGTATTTTTAAAATTAGCTACCATTGACAATAGTCTACCATAGGAAACATTCTCTAATAGGCTTTTTTTAAAGAAAAGTTGATGCCAATCAAGTATATTTTGTGGTGATAAAGATTGCATATTTTTGATCTCTTGAAGTTTTTTCTTAAAAAAATATTTTGGCATCAGTACTGCCCCTGGTCTAGAGGCTTATCTCATTAAAAGATTCACTGAATGCAGATACTATTTAAATAACTGATAGTGTGTTTTCCCCTTAATCTCAATGCTTTCAGGAAACAGCTCTAAATGCTCCAACTTTCCTCCTGACAATGCTGTCATCTACAGCCAAGCCAATTCCTATTGTTAGAGCTGCAGTAGCTTGGATAAATTTCTTTAACAATTCTGTGAGATCAATTCTTTCCTTACCTGCTGTTTTTTTTATATTTATGTATTACAGTACCTATCAAATTCTTGAATCAATTCCAACTAAACTTTGCATACTAAAATCTGTAGAGATTATAGATTTTTGCATGTAATGCCTACGAAGTAGTCCATAATGTAATTGCCTAAATTGTGAGTTTTCCTTCTGTTGCTCATTACTAAACGTATTTCTATAAATTACATTTAATAGGAAGTTTCACTACCATTTACTTAAAAATTTGCAACTGCTTTCCACTGCCAGGCGTAGTTGTCAAATTGTGTATTAAATCCTGTATCATGTTGATGGTTACTGTATGGCATATCTAATCATATTGTGTATCATTAGTTTTTTTATTGTCACATGCACAAAAACTTGCATAAATTTACTAAAACACAAACTGTTAGAAATGAACAAATTTATAATAGGAAATGGTAGACAACAAGGAGTATGATATGAAGTTCTTGATATGCAATCACGAAGGCACATATAGCTGTTAAAGTATGAAAACTGAAATTAGTATTTTATTGGATACTCATAACTGAATACATGGCCTCCTATATATAAGAGAGTACAAAGAGCATTCTAAGTTTATTTCAAATGTGGGACTAATACTAAGATTACTTTAACACACCCTCAAGTTGCTTGGTGTGTAGATATTGTCGAAGTCAAGCGTGCTCAAGAAAGTCTGAAAAAGCTTAGGAGGTAGAGCTTTAGTTAAGATGTCAACAAGTTGTTCACCGGACCGGACATATGAAAAAGAAATAACCTTCTTCTCCCACTCATCTCGAATGAAGTGACAGTCAACATCGATATGTTTTGTACGCTTATGAAACACCGGATTTTCAGAATTATGCATAGTAGCTTTGTTATCACAGAAAAGAGGAACTGGAGAGCCAAGTCTCGAAGAATTGATTTGAGCCATAAAACTTCAGAAATCAAATGCCCAATGGCTCAGAATTCAGATTCTGCACTTGATTTGGCTACCACAGGTTGTTTCTTACTTTTTCAAGATACAAGATTTTCTTCGAAAAATACAAAATACCCACAAGTTGAGCGCCTATTATCAACTGATCCTTCCTAGTTAGCATCAAAATATTCTTGTAAAGAAAGAGAATTACCAGGCCGTAAGAGAAGCTCTTGCCCTAGGGTTTTCTTAAGGTAGCGAAGAAGATAAACCACTGCTTCTCAATGAGTAATGGTTGGTGCATGCAAAAATTGACTGACTTGACTAACTGTAAAGGTAATTTCTGGTCTAGTCACTGAGAGATATATGAGTTTGCCAACCAACCGGCGATATCATCCTGGATCAGAGAACAATGCATCATTGGAGAATGAGCACAACTTAATATTGGGATCCATAGTTCTGTTGTTGTAGCGACATCCCAACATTTCTGTCTCAGTAAGAATATGAAGGACATGCTTTTTTTGAGAAAGAAAACATTCTTTGTGCGGGCAACCTCAATGCCAAGAAAATATCGATCTAACCGTTGCTTGATGTCTGCAATACCGTGTGAATCACTGCCTGTGATAATGATATTATCAACATAGACTAACAGAATAACGTCTTTACTTCATTTCTTTGTGAAAAGAGAATGATCTGCCGTACTTCTTGAGAACCCATAAGAGCACACAATTTTGCCGAACTTTTTAAACCAAGTTCGAGGAGACTATTTGAGGCCATAAAGTGACTTTTTGAGCGAACATACAAGATCCTTTTCTTGTCACTGAAAACCAGGAGGTTGCTGCATATACATTTTTTTAAACTCTCCATTTAGAAATGTATTCTTGACATCAAGCAGATGAAGATGCCAAGAACAATTGGATGCAAGAGAGATAAGAACACGAACAGATGTGAGTTTTGCAACTGGAGAAAAAGTCTCGACATAGTCAACCAAAAACTCCTGAGTATATCCTTTAGTGTCAAGACAAGTTTTGAGTCATTCAATTGTGCCATCAGGATTGTGTTTAACTGTGAATATCCACTTACAACCAACTATCTTACCTCTTACAGGGAGGCAAACCAACTGCCGTGTACCATTATGCTGAAGAACCTCCATTTCTTTTTTCTTGGCTGTTGTTCAACCAGGGTGCTTGAGTGCTTCCTGAACATTTTTAAGAATAGTAATGGAATCCACGGAAGAGGGAAAGGCTCGAAAAGATTTGTTCAGTTTAAAAGAAGAAACAAACTGGACAATAGGATAGTGAGCACAAGAATGCTTAGCCTTATGTTAAGCAATAGGTAAATCATCTGAGTTAGGAATATTACCGATAGAAGTGGTTGGCACTGGTTGAACAACACAGGATATTGCTTGGATGGTCGAGTCTGAACGAGTCTTATGCTAGGAAGCACAGACTCTTTACGGAGGTGCTCGCACCCGAGTCGGATTCGTATAAGACTCGGGTGCGGCGCGGGTGCGGCGGGATTCGTACAGGGTGTGGTGTGAGACCCATTATTTTATATTAAAAATTCAAAATGGGTGCTGGTCGAGTGCGGCTAGGGTGCAGGTAAGTCATTTTATTAAAAAAAAGTAAAAGAGGCACTGACAGAGCGTCTTTCTCTCTTCTCACGTTTCTCTCCCTCTCTCTCTAAAACCTAATTCCCAAATCCCTCAAAACCTAAATCCGTCGCCGTCTTCTCTCACCTCTGTCGCCGTCTCCTTTCTCCGCCATTGCCGCTTTTGATTCCCTCCGCCGTCGCATCTTCCTATTCTCTCCGGTGTCGCCTCTTCTCTACGCCGTCTCCTCATCCTCTCTCTGAGGTTGTTTCTTCCTCCGCCGTCGTCTTCCTTTCTCTGCCGTCACCCACCGCTGCCACCGTCACCCGCCGTCACCTATTCCTCTCTCATAACAAACCCTAGGTATGAATTTGATGTTTGTTTTGCTTGGTGCTTCCTTGTTAGATGATGAATTAGATGCTTGCATGATGCTTCCCTATTAGTTAACAATTTTTTTCACTGTTACAAGATACTTATTTTTCAATGTTTCAAGATGCTTGCTTGATGCTTTTTTTCGCTTGCTTGATGAATTATTTTCCACTGTTGTTGAATTTTTTCCATGCTTCCTTTTCCATGCTTGCTGTGAATTTTTTCCATGCTTGCTTGTTGTGAATTGCAGTTTTTGATGGTTGCTGTTACAACTTACCATGCTTGCTGTGAATTTTTTACATGCTATATTATCATTTTAAATCTCTTGGTTAATGAATGATTATTGACAATGATTTTGGTTTTTTATACAAAAAAATATATATAAATATTAATATAAATATATAATATATAGAATAGTTATTTAAATATTAGCCGAATCCCAGCCGCACCCACATCCCACTGTTTTTAGAGATTGTCGCATTCCCTCACCCGCATCTCCCGCACCCGAATCGATGCTTCCTAAGTCTTGCGTTTTCTGACATAAACCTGAAGTGACTGAAACGGGGGTGGTAGCGAGGGTGATGGAAGTGGCAGTGTGGTGATGACGGTGTTGAAAGGGGTGGTGGTGGTGGGAAATCAAGACTCAACAACAGCCCTTGGTAAATCGGGAATTTTTGAAGAAATTTGGTTTAAAAAAAATTTATGTTCAAAAAATGAAACATCTGCCGGGTAAAATATTTTTTTTCGTGAAGGGCAATAGTAAAGATAACCTTTCTAAAAGCGCGAATATCCAAAACACAAATTTAGTAGCATACGAGTCAAGTTTATCAGTGCCCGGTTGGAGGTTTTGAACAAAACAAGTGCAACCAAAAAACACGAGGTGGTAGGAAAAATTGATCTTTAGATAGAAATACCAGTTTGGAAGGTGATTGATTTTGAAGAAGAGTAGACATATGGTTAATAAGAAAACATGCAGTGAGAACCGCAAAACTCCAATAAAACTTTGGGACTTTCATTTCAAACATCAAAGAGTGAGCAGTGCTGAGTAAATATTGATTTTTTAAGGGCCAAAGAAATGAGATAATGCCTAACAAATTGTGCGCCGACCTGTACTATACGCAGTGTTTTATTTATAAAATCTGCATTTAAATTGTGTACCCGATGGGATTCGAACCTGGGTTGCTCTGATATCATGTTAAAGGCCCTCTCTACTCTGATAACAAAGAGAAGGACTGGGGGCGTGTTGGAAGGCAGCGGCAGCGGTGTGGAGTGATGGAGAGGGTGGCGGCGGGTGGAGGTAACTATGGTTAGGGTTTTGGCAGCGGGAAGAAGAAGTGCGTTGTTTGGGAAGATTAGGGTTTTGAAGAAGGCTGAAAGATGAACAGTGCTGAATCGAATCCCCCCCCTCCCCCCCCCCAACCCGTTTTTCTTAAGAGAAAGAAAACCTAATTTTTTTGTAGAAAATTTATGTGTAAACCTTTCTAGCTCTGTTACCATGTAAACGTATAGAGGTGAAAAGAATACTTTATTGGATACTCATAATTGAATACATGGCCTCCTATATATAGGAGAGTACAAAGAGCAATCTAAGTTTAGGGTTTTGAAGAAGGCTGGAAGATGAACAGTGCTGAATCGAACCCCCCCCCCCCCCCCCCCCCCCCCCCCCCCTCTTTTTTTTTTTAAGAGTAAGAAAACCTAATTTTTTTTTATAGAAAATTTCTGTGTAAACCTTTCTAGCTCTGTTACCATATAAACGTATAGAGGTGAAAAGAATACTTTATTGGATACTCATAATTGAATACATGGCCTCCTATATATAGGAGAGTACAAAGAGCAATCTAAGTTTATTTCAGATGTGAGATTAATACTAAGACTACTTTAACAATAACAATAGACTATTTGAAAGATTGCTAACTAAGTCTTTGATTTTCTTATATAGTTTTCAAAATAAAATTTCTTTAACAAATCTGAAATGGATTTCCATAATGACACCTAAAAGAATTGATATTTTCTTAATAACACCTGTAGTTTTCATATTTCCACAAAAGCAACTGTAACTTTTATATATTTTCAAAATTACCACCTGATGTTAGTAGCTGTTTTATAATTTATTAGAACGACCTCATAAATGATAACCGATGCTATGATGAATTTAAAAGAAATAAATTTTGAAATGTTTTAAATAATTGTGCTTCAGCCCCAACTGTGCCGTTTAAGTTTCAAAAGCTGCCATTAGTATGTATTCATGTAGTTTTAGCTAACTGTATTTCTTAATTCTTAGAATTCATCAGCTATTAATGTTATGCAAGTTTTGGCAGCTGTACTTATCAGTCCCAGCTATTGGAAAATTAAAAGGAAAGTCAGTTTGGTTAAGTTGTTGTGGAATTGTCTAACCTTGCGGTTACTGGCTGTTGATTGGGGACATTTTATGTGAACAGTGCTTCTATGTTGTGGTTTCACTCAATTCTTGACACATGCCTTACAATATGCAGCTACTAGATTTGTCAACTAAGGTGTAGCATGGCACTGTGATTAATGATCACAATTAGAACTGTTATCGTGATTAATGATCACAATTGGAACTGTTATCCGGTCTGGTAGTGTGGTACCCAAACCCTACCCACCGGGTCTCATTTTGTTCGAGTCCCACTTGAGTCTACATCGAGTCCGGATACCTTATGGTTCTTATAATACATGACTTTAATTGTATGATTTGAACTTAACCCTAAGTAGAGAATTTTCAAGAATATTAAAAGATTAAGTTTACCAACATCTAATGCGGATCAAATTAGAAATTAAAGAAGTTAATCGATTTGATGGATTTTTAAGAAGAGAATTAAGTTTAACAAGCCCAATTAACGATTTAATTCTAACAATCAATAATTATATGCCTAAGCGTTCTTAGCAAGTAAAAGATACAATAATGATTTGTACTTTAATTGGCAAGTAGAAACCCACTCTCAATATTTGTGGACGACAGATAAATCAAATAATATTATAAAGATGATAAAGCAGGAACACAAATATTTGAGAAGAGGACAGAGTTTACTAGGATTTCAGGTTGTGTGTAATTGCGAAAGAGGAGCGACCACGATGACAAAACAGCGAGGAGGCGACTGTTACAGGGGTCGGGTTGTGGAATCGAGGCAACAAACAACAAGGGCAGCCGTTTGGAGGTGGTGGCTGATGTCGACGGAGGTAGTTGGCGGCAGGGTGGTCGCTCGGGGACTCAGGTGGCGCTGGCGTGCTGCGGTGAAGGAGAGGGGCTTGGTGGAAGCGAGGCAAGGCTCAACGGTGACTGAGCTGTTTGCTGGGCATCGGGTGGGAAGCAGGGAGGGAAGGCGGCGACAATGGCGAGGTGCTGGGTGACGGCGACGTCGAAGGGGAGGGGGTAGGTTTTCGGGATGCAGGGGAAGGAGAGACTAGTAGAGATTATCTGATCATTTAAAATATTATCCAATTTTTTTGTCGCACGTAAGTAGTATCAGGTAGAGGGAAAAATTTCGGAATCTCACCATTAGGCTGCAGGGTGGGCTCATCTATAAGAGGATTTCTAGGGTTAAATTTTGGGCCTTCATAGGGTACTTGATCCTTAATATTGAAAGTCTTACTTATGCCAAAACTTCCAGGAAGGTCAATGACATAGGCATTATCATTGATTTTATGAAGAATTTTAAATGGGTCTGCAGCACGTGCATTCAATTTCGGTTTTCGGACGAATCCGAACCATCACTTCGTCATCAACATCAAAAGATTTAAATTTCCTTCTAGTTACTGCTATTAACTTATAGTTAAAATTATTCTCATTAATTTTTTTGAATTTTTTTATGCAAGTCATAAATGCGGAATGCAAATGTAAATGCAGACTCTGAGACTCTGTGATGTTCTAACATAGGGACAAGATCTATGGGTTGCCTAGGACGATAACCATGCACTACTTCATGTGGACTCATGCCAGTGGTTCTATTCTTAGATGTGTTATATGCAAATTCAGCAACCGTTAATTTTAAGTTCCAAGTAGTCAAGTTCTCTCCCACAAGACTACGCAGGAGATTGCCAAGACTCCGATTGATAATCTCAGTCTGTCCATCAGTCTGCGGGTGGAAGGCTGAAGAGAATTTCAATTTCGTGCCCATCTTGTGTCATAGGATTTTTCAAAAGTAACTCATGATTTTCACATCCCTATCGGACACATTAGTTTTTGGCTACCCATGTAGCTTCACAATGTTATCAAAGAAGATCAGAGCTGTGGGTGGAAGGCTGAAGAGAATTTCAATTTCGTGCCCATCTTTTGCCATAGGGTTTTCCAAAAGTAACTCGTGAAATTCACATCCCTATCGGACATAACGATTTTTGCCTACCCATGTGGCTTTACAATGTTATCAAAGAAGATCTGAGCTACATGAGATGTATCGAAAGTTTTCGAGCATGGGAGGAAGTAGGCCATTTTAGAAAAAAACAGTCCACGACGACAAGAATGGAATCATGTTTCTTTTGTGTCTTCGGTAAGCCTAACACAAAATCCATGCTGACATCTTTCTAAGGGTGACTGGGAACAGGTAAAGGAGTATACTGATCCGTGTTCTGTTTTTGTTGTTTAGCAAGTTGACAAGTATGACACCTGTTAACTAGTCTCGCAATGTCTTACTTTAGTTTAGGCCAGTAAAATCTGTGTTCCACAGCATCAATGGTCTTGCTATGCCCAAAGTGTCCAATAAGGCCACCCGTGTGCACTTTCCAAACAAGATACTCTCGTAGTGATGTACTAGGAATGCACAGTTTAGAGCGATATAAGAAATAATCATTTTTCAAGAAATAATTATCTATTACTCGAGTGATGCCATCCTACAAAAATGTGTAGATCTCGTGGAAATCTGGGTAGGAGGCATACTCATCTTTTAATCTCCCAAAACCAATAATTTCGGTGTGCAGTGCAGATAAGATCAGGTAAAAACGACTTAGCGCATTTGCGACCTTATTATCAATCCCTTTTGTATGTCGAATGGTATACGAATATTCTTGTAGGAACTCTACCCATCGAGCATGTCTCGAGTTCAACTTTTGATGAGAATTAAGGAATCTTAAGGCCTCGTGGTCCGAGAAAATGACGAGTTCTTGCGGTTTGAAGTAATGTTGCCACTAGCGAAGTGACTAAATTACCGCATAGAACTCCTTGTCATAAGTGGAGTATTTGTTTTGCTTCGTTCAGCTTTTCGCTAAAATAAGCAACAGGATGATTCTCTTGACTTATGACTCCACCCATACCATTACCAGAAGCATCGCACATTATTTGGAAGACTTTAGTGAAATCAAGCAACGTTTAACAGATGTCTGAGTCATTCTTTTCTTGATCTCTTCGAAGGATTTCGTGGCTGCTTTCGACCAGACGAATTCTCCTTTCTTCAAACAGTCGGTTATCGGAGCCATGATTGTGCTAAATCTTTGCACAAACCAACGATAGAAGGTGGTTAGACCATGAAAACTCCGCACATCACGAATGTTGCGGGGCTCAGGCCACTCAGTAATAGCTCGTGTTTTTTTTGGATCAGCGGATACTCCTCTGAAAGAAACAATAAATTCCAGAAAGATAGTCTGATCGGAGAGGAAGGTACATTTGGTAGGATTAGCATAAAGCTGTTTCTTCCTCAAAGCACCGCAGACCTGGCTCAAATGGTCAAGATGTTGCCCAACGGATCGGCTGTAAATGAGAATATCATCAAAGTACACAACAAGGAACTTGACCATAAAGGGACGGCGTACTTGTGTCGTGATTCTCATAAATGTGCTCGGGGCATTCGTCATTTCAAACGGCATGACCATCCATTCGTACAGGCCATCTTTCTCTTGAAGGCATTTTTCTATTCATCACCCGGACGAACACGTATTTAGTGGTAGCCACTTTTAAGATCAATCTCGAAAAGGATTGTGGCACCAGATATCATATCCAACATGTCATCTAAACGGGGAATGGGAAAACGGTATTTCACTGTGATCTTGTTTATGACACGGCTGTTCGCACACATACATTAGATTCTATCTTTCTTTGACGTCAACAGAGCGGAAACAGTGCAAGGACTTAAGCTTTCTCTGATGAAGCCTTTTGCCAATAACTCATCAAGTTGCCTTTTCAACTCAGTCTGTTCTGCTGGATTCATCTGATAGTGTTGCAAGTTAGGAAGACTCACTCTCGGAACCAGATCAATAGCGTGTTGGATGTCACGCAGCGGGGAAAACTGGTTGGGGAGGTCAGCAGGAAACACATCTGCAAACTCCTGTATGATAGGAGTAACTTGAGGCGGGATGAGTGATTTGGGATCTTTAGGAACTGCTCTCACTGTGAGCAGAAGAATTATAATCCCTTTGTCAATTGCTTTCGTGAGTTCCTTTTCACCCATATACATTACTTACCCTTTCTCGAGGGAGCTGATGTTGTTTCAGCCGGACCAGTTTGTTGTCTCATGGGTATGAGCTTTATTTTTAGTCCACCGTGCTGGAACACACATTGGTTGGATCATTCATATATGGTCACATCGTGGTCGTATAACCAAGGTCTCCCTAAAATGACTTGACCCATATCCATTTTGAGTACATCACACCAAATTTGCTCTTTGTAAGCTTTGAAGTCCACAGGGACCAAACATCGGTGTTACTTGGAGGGCTGTCGCATTTGGGCATGGAAGGGTTTCAGCCTTATGTCCGGTCTTAGCTAAGACCGCAGAAGAGACAACGTTGACGCAGCTACCACTGTCAACAATCACCTTGCAGTTTTTGCCACCTATAGTCGTAAAAGTGTTAAATATAGCAGTGCACTTCCAATCATCTTCTTTTGATTGGGACAGCACATCTAACTATATTCAAGTGAGGTAATTGGATCGATCGAATACAGTGGAGATACTGATCATCCTCTTCTTCGCCAAAGTCAACACTTTCAATAGGCTCATAGGGAAATTCATTGTCGGAAGCATCAACGATGACAGCGGTACCCTCTACTATATTGATCCTACTGGGGCTGAGACAGTTGCCAGCACATGGCTATATCCCTTACATTTATAGCACTTATTGAGAGGATCAACCTTAGAGTAGTCTTTTTCGGTGTTCTTACCCTTATCGTCATTTCTAGGTGGATAAGAATTTGAATTAGGATTGCTAGGGTAAGATTTATTGGGGTACTAAAAAGAGGAGGGCTTAGGCCTAGAAGGGTCAGTGGAGGTCACTCTAGAGGAATGATCTCTTGAATCGCCAGACTTATTGTGGGAACTTGCTTTAAGGAAATCTATATCGAGGACATGGGCATAAGCTGCTGCCAATGAGTCCACATTTCTATGAATTAGCTCGTTCCTAAGATCGGCTCGTAGTCCAGCTCTGAACCTAGAGAGGGTTTGTTCTTCGCTCTCTTTGCCTAAAGCATTGCACCGAATGAGAAAGTTATCGAATTTATCCACATACTCTTGGGTGGATTTGCTTCCCTGATAGAGTTGATTCCACGAATCAAGCATTTGAGTGTGGAAAGATTGGGGCACATATCTCTCTGTGAGCTTTTCTTTCATGGACTCTCAAGCTAGGCAGTTAAAGTTGGTTTTTGGAACTAATCGGTCCAGGAGCGATTAGTGATTAATTGGTTAATCGGAAAAATCGTTATATATATATATGTATATATATATAAATCCTCATGTAGTAACTCTAAATCCTAACATAAAACTATTATGAAATTATTAAATAGGAAAATATAGTTATAGAGAAAAAGAAGAGAGTATTGGTTTGAGTCTGAGTTTGGACTCTGGATGTGGGTTGGGTCAGGTTTGCTGGTTGGTTGCTTCAAATAAAAATAATCGGGGAGGTAGACTAGTGTGAGAAGCAAGAGGAGGAGGTGCAACAGATGCAGACCACATCAAGTATGTGACGGCGCAGGATGAGCGACAACGGGTCGGGTTTGGGTTTGCTCGAGAAAGAAGAAGTGAACCAGTTTGAATTTGGGTTTGCGCGAGGAAGAAGAAAAGAGCGGCGACATGTCGGGTTTGAATTTTTGCGAGGGACCAGAAGGGGTTTGGATTGTGGATTTGGATTTGAGTTTGGGTTGGATTGAGCTCAAATAATGCAAACAAGTATGAAAATTGGAGGAGGGGATTTAATCGGTTAATCGGCCACTTAAAATCGGTCGGTTAACCACTAATCAGCCGATTATACCCGATTAAATCGCTAACTATTAAAATATTATAAATCGCTAAAAAACTAATCGCTTAGCCTCCGATTAGCGATTAATCGGGGATTAATCGGGCGTAATCGTGGATTTTAACTGCTTAGCTCTCAAGTGGCTATGGGTGCTAGGCCTCGGCCTCTATGGTCGTCTTCAAGATTGGTCCAATATTGTTGAGCTTTACCAGTCAATTTCATCATGGCAAATGTAACCTTCAGGGCTTCGCTCATATAAGACCACATAAAGTAGTGGTTCATGGCACAGATCCAATCAAGATAAGCTTGAGGTTCCATATGGCCTTCAAAGTGGGAAACGTTAGCCTAAACATTCTTCATGTATTGTTCGATAGGGTCACTATCTTGACGTCGGTTGTTACGATCATTTCCTTGAGGGATCTGGCGATGATGCTCAGGGGCAACATTTTGATTCAATTCCACTTTCTCAAGCCTCTTATTGATATTAGCAAGGGGTCGCTTGAATGGTAGCGAGGGTAGTGGAAATATCTAAGTTGTCCATCTCAGTTCGGGGAGGGGCTAGCGGAAGTCTAGGGTTTCTAATTGGGTGGTTTGGGAAGACGTGTTCTAAGTGCACCTAATGTTTTTTTTTAAAATCTAAAATAATCTAAAAGAAAGAAAAATAAATGACTGTAAAACGGTCCTAAATGAATGCAAAAATTATAATTAAATGATGTAAGAACGAGGGTTTTAAAAATCTTAGCTCTGATACCAAAATGATGTAAACTTAACCCGATGTAGAGAATTTTCAAGAATATTAAAAGATTAAGTTTACCAACATCTAATGCGGATCAAGTTAGAAATTAAAGCAGTTAATCGGTTCGATGGATTTTCAAGAAATGAATTAAGTTTAATAAGCCCAATTTACGATTCAGTTCTAACAATCAATAATTATATGCCTAAGCGTTCTTAGAAAGTAAAAGATGCAATAATGATTTGTACTTTAATTAGCAAGTAGAATAACACTCTCAATATTTGTGGATGACAGATAAATCAAATAATATTATAGAGATGATAAATCAGTGACACAAATATTTGAGAAGAGGAAAGAGTTTACCAGGGTTTCAGGTTGTGTGAAATTGCAGAAGAGGAGCGGCCGCGATGACAGAACAGCGAGCAGGCGACTGCTACAGGGGTCGGGTTGTGGAATCGAGGCAACGAACAGCAGGGGTAGCTGTTTGGAGGTGGTGGCTGGTGTTGACAGAGGTAGTTGGCGGCGGGGTGGTCGTTCGGGGACTCAGGTGGTGCTGGCATGCTGCCGTGAAGGAGAGGTTCTCGGTGGTAGCGAGGCAGGGCTCAATGGTGACGGGGGCTGTTTGCAAGGCATCGGGTGTGAAGCAGGGAGGGAAGGCGCCGACAATGGCGTGGTGCTGGGTGATGGCGACGTCGAAGGGGAGGGGTTAGGGTTTCGGGATGCAGGGGAAGAAGGAGAGACTCGGGAGTTAGGGTTAGACTTTGAGTTGGATTTGGGGATTAGGGTTTTGGGTTGAATTGCTTTTGGAACTTGGGGGTATAGTTTAGAGTTTATCACAAATCCTAAAATTGGATCTCAATTTGATGTAAAACCAACCCTAAAGTAGAGAATTTTCCAAGAATTTTAATGGGTTAATTTTACCAACATGAAAGTGCAGATTTAGATTGGATATTTTAACAGTTAACAGGTTCGATGGGTTTTCAAGAATTGAATCAAATGCTAACAATCCCAATTAATAATTCAATCTTAATCAATAAGTAAATCCCTACGTGTTTTAGCAAGTAAAAATTGCAATACCAATTCGTACTCTAATCTAGCATGTGGATCACTCAATCTCAGTATTTTGTGGTCGACAGTCAAATTAGATAATATACTAGATGATAAGGCAGTAAAACATAAATACGGAAGAAATGGAAGAGTATACCGAATGCGAAGAACCAACGTAGATCTCGGAGTTGGGCAGCAACTAGGATCGCAGCAACTCAGCGGGCAAGGTCAGCAGCGAAGCCCAGGGGGTGGCTGACCTGGTGGCCGGCTGTTGACGGTGAGCGAGGCGGTGGCGTCGGAAGGGCGTGGCGCCGGAGCTGGGGTCAGAGAGTCGGGGCGAAGGTGAGGGAGTGATGGGACGAAGGCGTCGGCGGTGGTAGGGAGAGTAGGGGTGTTGTCGAAGTCGGGATAGGGGAAAACGACGGTGAGGAGAAGGGGATGAGGTCGACGCTGATGGGGAATTTCGGGGTTGACGACGAGGAGGGATTTGGAGTTGGTGATTTCGATCGGGAGTGGGTTCTTTGTGGAGATCGGAGATCGGTTGGGAGTGTGGAGGGTTAGGGGAACGAAGAAGGACGGAGAAGATGAGGATGGGAGCGGCGGCTTAGGGTATGGGAGTTGAAGATGAAGTGCGGGTGTGGTTTTTTTTTTTTGGAGTTGCAGTCGGGTTGGAGAAGGAGGATTGAGGCGGCGGCTAATAGGGGTGATGAAGGAGATTAGGGTTTTGTTTATTTGGGATTAGGGGAGATTGTATTTGGGATTTTTAATTGGGGATAAATTCTAGAATTAATCACTAATTCTAAAACTAGATTAGGATTTATCACAAACCCTAATTTGATCTCAATTGTATCACACAAAGGAGAAAAAAATGAAGAGCAAAACTCAACACAGGTTTTTTTGATCAATAATGGCATGCTTTCTCATTAATCTCAAGGCCTTTAAATAGGCTTAATTACATCTTGAAACACATCTCCAAAATATTCTCAAAAATCTAAAAATTACAAAAAGATTACATATGGCTATAATTGCCAGAAATAAAAAAGGTACTGAAATAAACTAAACAGGAAAGATGTCCTCATCACAATTGTATCACACAAAAAGAGAATGAAGAGCAAGAACTCGATCACAGTTTTTTTGAAAATCAAGAATAGCATAACTTCTCATTATTCTTAAGGCCTATATTTAGGCTCAAAACAAATCTTGATACAAATCTCAAAAATATTATAATGCATAAAAAAATGGTGTAAATCGTAAAACTACTACATATGGCTATAATTGCTAAAAACAAATATGAGTAGTGAATAAAATAAACAAATATGAGTACTGAAAAAATACTAAACTATTGAAGCAGTTGTCCTAGACAATGCCTGCGCCGATAGAAACGTCCAAATCGTCTTGAATCGATGTCTTCATCATTGTATTTTTCAATATATGCTAAAATATTTCAGTATTTTAATCTATAACATATTTTTTTATTTAGTGGACCATATGAATTAGCTACACATTAGGAAAAGTGAAAAATGAACATAGTTAAGTCGGTTCAACAAAATGAAGATACGACATGCAAATTGTGATTTAAAAAAAAGATTGCAAACTTTTTATCAAGCTATTTGTTCAATATTTTGATTTTACATATTAAACTTTATTTATATAAAAAAGTTATTGATTTTTTGAAACTCATACAATAAAATAATAATGATTGCTAAAGGAGAACATAATCCAAAACCAAAATATGATACAATTCCAAATAACCCTTACATTCACATCTAATGCACATTTGGATGATTATTTAACCAATGTACTTTATTTGGTGGGGAAATACCTTTGGAAGGAGTGTTTCTGATGTAAAACGAACCCTAAATAGAGAATTTTCAAGAATCTTAAAGGGTTAATTTTACAAACATGTAATGCAGATCAAAGTTAGAATTTTAAACAATTAATCGGTTTCATGGATTTTCAAAAATTGAATTAAGTTTAACAAGCCTAATTAATAATTCAATTCTAACAATCAATAATTAAATCCCTAAGCGTTCTTAGCAAGTAAAAGATGCAATATTGATTTTTACTCTAATTAGGCAAGTGGAACACTCAATCTCGATATTTGTGATCGACAGTTAAATTAAATAATATAATAGAGATGATAAAGCAGTATAACACAAATATTGAAAAAGTGAAAAGAGTATACCGGGGTTCGAAGCAACTAGTGTTAGTTCTCCGCTTGGCAGCAAAGGGCGAGGAGCAGCATAGGGGAGTCGCGGGGGTGCTGGCGCGATTGGTTGTGGGCGGTGGCGGGATCGATGCGACGGGAGAGGGCGGACGGCATCGCGGTCGACGTCGACGAAGTGGGTCGACGGGGATTGTGTTTTGACTGTCGTTGCTGATGAGGACAGAGGAGGGGGTTTGTGTGGTTTTCTGTGGTGGCGCTGGCCGTCGAGGGGAAGTGGGGCGGCGCTGGAAGGAGGTCGGGAGGTGGCGTCGAGGAGGGCGGCCGGAGTTGGTCGGGGAAGACGATCGGAGATGGGTTTGGGGTGTTTGGGCGGGAAACAGATAAGGAGAGAAAGAGAACGGGAGTAGCGGCTAGGGGTTTTGGGGGGGGGGAGAAGCAGGATAAGGGTTTTGGATTTGGGGATTAGGATTTTGATTTTAATTGATTTGGGGATTTGGGGGTAGTTTTAGAGTTTCACAAACTCTAAAATTTTATTAGGACTTATCACAAACCCTAATAATTGGATCTCAATTGTATCACACAAAAAGGGAGAGGAAGAGCAAAACTCAACACAATAATTTTTTAATCAAGAATAGCATGACTTCTCATTAATCTCAAGGCCTATAAATAGGCTCAAAACAAATCTTGATACAAATATCCAAAATATTCTAAAAATCTCAAAATATTCTAATGCATAAAAAAAGATTACATATGGCTATAATTGCCAAAAACAAATATGGTACTGAAATAAAATCCTAAGCTAATGAAGCAGCTATCCTAGACGATGCCTGCGCTAATAGAAATGCCTGAATCGTCTTGAACTGATGTCCTCATCAGTTTCAATAAGGATCAACTATATCTTGTAATACATCAATCTTAAGCTATCAGGTCTACCACCAGATTCGGGTCGGGTTGGGTCCAGAATAATTGGACTCGGACCCTACCCGTCTAGAACCATGTCGATTCTTGGTCCATTACCAGGTCCGCATAGGTTAGAAATGACGGTGCTCATCAGAATTTTTCATTAATCTTCTCATTATTTGTTAAAAAGTACGCTTTTTATGCTTAAGCGGTCAAAAAAGTGAAAGCCATGAGATTTACGCTAAAAGAGAGGCAAGTGGATCTAATTAGCGGTCCACTGTTTTTATTGTGCTTTTTGAATTAAACGGGCTGCTTAATTGGCCCGATCCCTTAAGCGGATCCAAGTGAAAAAAACAATAACACAATTAAAAACGAACCCAAACCACGCAATATCCAAATTTATAAGTTGTCTCAGTCTGAAATCTGATTGTTTCTCAAATCCTAACCCTAATCCTCCTCTACAAGCAACCCTTGACCTGTGGAATGTGGACTACTTGGCTCACCTCTCTTTGTTTGATAATTTTTCATCAATTTATGTTTTAATTGTGTATATACTTTTAATACTATGTAACTCAGTATGCTCCTTAACTTTATAGCTTTTCTGATCCATACTTCTGCAATCTGTAGCATTTTTCTTGAATTTTCCATCATTTGTTCTTCATTGCTAAGAAATTTCTACCATTTTTCTACATTTTTTTGTACTTGTTATAATTTTCATGAATTTTTAGAATTATCCTAAGGTTTAAATATGAAAAAAGTAAAAAAAAAAAAAAGCGGAGCCCTTAATCGCGCTTAAGTGCTAAAAGTGATGAGCGGTCCTTGAGTGCTGAAGTAAGTTTTACGCTTTTAAAAACCTTGAATCTTCTATAGAATTTTGTTCCTCCAAAATAATTAATCATCTGACATTATTGCAATTCATTGCTATTTTGTTGTTGTCTCTATTCGTTTACATATAATTTACATGTAGCTTTCAACCTGTGAGTTAGTTACCACATTCAGTATTCCTTTTGTTAACTATACAAATTCTGTATAAGTTTATTTGATTATTTCATTATGAAAACAGTATTTTTGTGTTTGGTTCTTACAACCATTTTTCTCTGTGCTCAGTTTAACTGATCATTTGGATTGTATATACAGTCAATTCAAGTGGCCGCTGCTAAAGTTTTCTCGATACTTTGTGCTCTAGCATCAACAGTCCAACCTTATCGAATTGACAATATTAGCCTTGTTGATTCTATACAGGTTCAAAAATTTTGTTGTTCAGTAAATCATATATTGTAGTAACTATCATTACTAAATTGGTTTTATCATATGTGTCTAATTTCAGATTAGAGAGTTAAGTACTTCCATCTTTCGCATTTTAAATGAGGATCTGGACACAAATGAAGAGTTACTTATCTGTATATTTGATCTTCTCTCTTCTGCTGCTGTTCATCAGGTTTGTAATTTTCTGTTGTACCATAAGCTTTAACTCTAATAATGAAGTTTTAAAAACTATTATATTGATATCACAATGACAAGACCCTTATTCTCAATCCTTTTGGTTAGCTGCATGCTTTCTTTTTAGCGATTGAGTGATTTCTTCTGTCAAGTTAACTGTTTCATCATTTTGAGTTGCTTTTCTTTCCTATGGCTACCCACTTACAATAACAATTAATCTTATCCCCACAAATCGGATCCTGGCAAATGCACTGCTGTAATTGTTTTGGATATTAATTGTACTAACATTTTTGATGAGGACATCAAATCTGTTTTATTTTTATTTTGAGATTTAGCTAGTTTATTT
Source organism: Hemerocallis citrina (assembly GCA_017893485.1). Lineage (NCBI taxonomy): Eukaryota > Viridiplantae > Streptophyta > Magnoliopsida > Asparagales > Asphodelaceae > Hemerocallis > Hemerocallis citrina. The sequence goes on along the minus strand of CM030358.1, from coordinate 345,955,917 downwards.
GAGAGATTTATTTGAGAAATTTGTTTTAGATTTGAGAGATTTGTTGGAGATTTGTTTTGGATTTATTTTGAGACTATATATAGGCCTTGAGAATAATGAGAAGTTATGCTATTATTGATTAAAAAATTATTGTGTTGAGTTATTGCTCTTCATCTCTCTTTTTGTGTGAGACAAATAGAATTATTAGGGTTTGTGAGAAGTCTTAATAAAGTATTAGGGTTTGTGATAAACTCAAAAACTACACCCCAAAATTTCCAAATTAATTAAACCCCTAAAATCCCACCTTCTCTCTTCTCTCTCCTTCTTCCTGTTCTCTTATCCCGAACCCAGCTAACCCCCCGTCGTCCTCTCACACCCGCTCGACCTCCAAACCCAACCTTGCCACGCCGCCTCCCTCCGGCCTCCAACATCGACTTCACCACAACCACCAGCCGACCACCCCCGTCACCCTCATCCTGATCCCCCGTCGCTGCACCTTCCTTCACGCCCGTCCACCGAAGCCCGCCAGCCTCCCTCTCCGTTGTCCTCGCCGACCACCACCTGACGTCAACTGCCGCCCCTCGCTGCCGCCAACATCGTCGTCTGCAGCCACTGCTTGACAATCCCAACTGCCGCCGTCGCCCTCCTTCTGAACGCACAACAAGGAGGGGATCAAGTCGGATCAAGTCAGATCTGATTCTTTTCGATTGGATAGCTTTGGTGTTTGGTGTTTGGGTAGAATCCAGATTCAAATCCAGCAGCATCGTAACACTGTCTACGAACCCGGTAACTTCATTCCATTCTCATTTATTTGTGATATCATCTAACGTCTCGAGAATATTATTTGATTTATCTGTCATATCGAGAGTATGTGCAAGTGTAATTTTGGATTTGTAACCGTTAGAATACAAGTGTAATTTCTGTCAACCCTTCTACAACTTCGAAGTTTTAGTATAGTGGCAGGGATTTTCACATGGTATCAGAGCAGCACAGGTCCGAATCTTGCTTGGTGCGTTTATTTATTTCGGAATTAAAAAAAGATTTTGTTGTGCACATCCAAATCTCGGCCCATAATTTGTTGGGCATTTATCTCGTTTTTTTGATCCATTAAAAAAAAGGGCCCTCGACCTGAGGGGGCGTGTTAGAATACAAGTGTAATTTTTCTCAACCCTTCTACAACTTCGAAGTTTTAACATAGTGATAGGGTATAATCATACCAGCCTTAAAAGCATCAGATCCTATGAGAACTTTGCAGATAAGCGAGCCTGGACATCTCCAAATTCCATGTGAAAGACCCTACCGATAGACCAAAACTCCGAAGTTGTGGTAAGAGTGAGGGTTTGATATTTATATTCTAACATGCCCCCGCATGTTGAGGTCTATCTTTGTGGGCCAAGACCTGGACTATACGCAACGCTATTTAAAAAAAAAAATCCGTATTTAAATTGCGTGGCCAGTGTTATTCGAACTTGGGTTGCTTTGCTTTGATGCCATGTGAAAGACCCTTTGAAAGACCAAAACTCCGAAGTTGTGGTAATGGTGAGGGTTTAATATTTATATTCCAATAGTAACTAACTTCAAGGACTACAAACAGATCCTTGAAATACCTAATAATGGTCTGCCTAAATGCTCTCTGCTCCCTACCTAAATCACATTGCTCTTCACAATTCTAGGCAGAATAGAGCATCATTGCCTCCCTCTGTTGATCCATCCCTCTCCATAAAAATTAGTTTTGTCAGAATATAAGTATAAAATCATCAATCCTTGTCACATCTTCAAAGTCTTGGTCCAGTGGCAAGGTCATCAATCCTTGTCACATCTTCAATGTCTTTGTCCAGTGGCAGGGTCTTTCTCAAAGTAGCAGAGCAATCCTGGTCTGCCTCCCACCGGTTTCGCCTTTTTAAATATATATTGAAAGAAAATTACCTTTGCATACAATCCAGGTCGCTCCCCGGAAAGATGGCCTTCAACTTGAGGGAGCGTGTTAGAATATAAGCGTAAAATCCTCAATCCGTACCACAACTTCGAAGTTTTGTCTAGTGGCAGGGTCTTTTATAGGTTTGAAGGGATGATAGCCAACAACTGAAGTTCTCTATAAAGAATCACCCTATTCTGATGAAATGCTTTCCAATCTATAAATTTAGCATCACATTTATTCATTAATGTTGCATTAATTTTGATAGCCGAATTATGAGGGGTTATGCTTAATTGTTGTGAGGACATTTTAAAAGCAAGTGAAATAATTGGATGATAAGATATAGGGGTTTTTCTTTTGGTAAAACCCTGTAGTTTCTCTTAACCATTTTTTTCCCCTTCCCTGGGCTCAGACTATGAATGTTGCCTAGCAAATTAATATGTAGGTTAGTCTATGATCTGATGGAACTTGGTACTATAACTAGACTTGTTGAATACATCAACTGAATGTCAAAGAAGTGGGAAGTATATTCAAAATTCCTGTTAAGCTGTATTTATTAGCCTTGGATCTTGTCTGTGGAAAAATCTTGCATCTGCCGCTGTTTCCAGCTTTAAGTGGTCCCTCACTTGTATAATCAATTGCTTATTAGTTGTTTTGATATGGTTGTCACACTTATTTCTATTATATCAGCTTACTGGTGCTTGCATTTGTTTTACAGCCTGCTGTGCTTGTTTCCCTGCTATTGACCGAGGATTCTAAGGTAGCAGAAACTACTGCAGGTGGAAATAGCAAACAGCATGGCTTAACATCTGTCACTGAGACTGTTCGTTCTGAAGGAGAAAGTATCGTTGACTTGATTTTGAAATATGTCAAAAAGTCTGAGATTCGTATTAAAAGGTAATGAGCTATTCTGCTGAAGTAGTAGAAAATAGCCTAGGGTTCTGCTGCATTCATTTTCTCAAACACAAATCTGATGTTGAATCAGTTGAAAATATGTTGATTGTAAATATTTTTTCTCATCAGTTTATATTATTAAAAAATGATTTGATTTTATTTAAACTGCTGGATTCTTTGCTTTCATTATATATTTTCTAGGCCTAACCATAATATTATGTGGTAGATAAAAAAATATTAGCGAATTTTTGAAATTTGTTATGTTTGCATCCAATTCAGTTATATTTTTCTTGAAGAAACAACCAAAGTTGTAAGCTTCTATCAAGATTTATCATTGTCTATGAAGCGCACACTTATATTCGGTTTCATTTAGTGCCATCTATTGCACACACTTATCTGACACCTCACTTACTGTTGTGATGTATCTTATAATCTTCCAGATGTCTCTGTTTCATGTCATGTCTCTGCTTCTAAAATTATTGTAGTTTCATTAATATGTGAAACTGGACTATAACTTTGTACATCTTTTTGTGCAGTGTTCCCCGTTTAGTGTTTAGTGCTCTGAACTTGCTTAAAGCATTATGGGAAGGAGGTATTCAATATCTACATATTTTGGAGAAGATAAGAAGCTCAGAATTGTTCTGGAAGAACTTATCTTCTACTGTACTATCAACTGAATTGAAGATAAATCTTTCAGTTGGAAATCTGAATGATTCTGATGTTCAATGTGCCACATACAGGTATTCCTTCTGTTCATGCTAGACGAAGTATTTCATACTAATATAATGTTTCAACTTAAGGAGGTTTTACTTCTATTACACAGGTACTGGTGTGAGGGTATGGTTATGGAGATTTTTGCACGTGAATTGTTCTTACAGGAAAAGGTATTACCGAATGATATACTTGGAAAGCAAGCCAGTACCGGCAATTCAAATTCTAAGTCTTCCGCAAGTGATATCCTGTTGGCCTGGTGTGGAAATTCGACCTTTGATAACCTTGTAAAGTTGTATTCACCAAGTGGCTATGACAAGGACGTTGTTCTTCATGCAAAGGTGAATAACTTTGCTGAATGGTTGTTTTAAAGAAATCTTGTTCCTTGCATTGTAATTTTGGCTTTTTGTTGTTTGATTTTTCTTTCATGTTTGGATAGTATTCATTTGTGAGACAAATAACAGATTGTGCATTTACTAGGCTAAAGTTGTATTTGACTTGCAATCTGTAAAAATTCTATCACAATATTTTAAACATTACATCTATCAATGTTCTAGTTTATCCTCTCGATTGGCCAAAAGTTAGTTCAGTCAGGCTGTTGATAGAGATCATATCTTTCGCTGGGGTCCATTAATCAGGCTTCTGTGACTAACTTCAAGTCAACATTAGGAGCAAGTCATGCATTCTGTACTTAAACAAAGTCCGAGTATTTGATATGTAACTCAAAAATATGCATGATATGCGGATATTTGAAGATAATCATTGTTCCTCTGGAAATAATCTGATTCTTTTGTAATTTAAATCTTAGTTTTATGTTTCATTTTATTTCATCAAAGCAAAATAGAACATGTGGTGCAGCTTTATAGAATTTTTCCATCGACAGGTTTTTTTGGTTTATGTATACCATTGAGGCCCAAGTACTAATTACTGCTGCTACACCTGCATTCCCCATTTCCTTTTTCTTTTGGTGGCCATATCTAGTAGTTTGAGAGGCTTTGTAAATATCTTCTGTTGATAGTTAAGAAGAACCATTGCGTCAATGTTGAAAATAGCAATAGCGCATACGTAGTGTAGAAATCACCAAAAGCGTAAAGCATAAATAGAGTTATGAATAGTGTAGGCTATGAAATTTTTTATTTAGAAAATAAAATTTAATAACAAAAATTGTTTTAAATTCCAAATAATTTCCTAAAATAAAGAAAAAAACATCAACATGGTTAAAAATGCTAAATATTCACCAAAATGTGACCTCCATGTTCAAGAAAGAACATTTCAAGTTACAAGGCCTAAGAACACACATAAAAGAAAATACAAAATGGAAGTACTTCAGTAAATGAAATATATTAGTTTCTCTAACTCTAGTCAAATCTCCCTAATTCAAACTTAAATATTCACAGATAAAACTAAGAGATTGAAATCATGAAGGGTCAATTACATAGGAACATAATGAAGAATCGAAAAAAAATAATAAGAGAACCCTTAATGAAAATAAAGGAACAAGAGAGTGATACCGAAATTGATGGAACCCTAGTCCCCTGACACTGGAGTTGTCGTCACTAAATGAAACTAGTCATATTAGGTGCCTTAGGCATAAGAAAGCAAGAAGAAACAGGGTATAAATTTGTCCCTTATGTTTATAACTCCACAATATTTTTTTTGTTTCCTTCTTCAATTAAATAAAAGGGTATATACAAAGGTCATACTATTTAAGTTAAGCTACAATGCGCAAATAGCGTGTGCTAAATAAAAAAGCACAAAGCTATATAGGAAATGGGTTATGCACATGAGTTATGTAGCGGAAGGGGTAATGATATAAACTTAACCCTAAATAGAGAATTTCCAAGAATATTAAAAGATTAAGTTTACCAACACGTAATGCAGATTAAGTTGGAAATTATAACTATTAATTGGTTTGATGGATTTTCAAGATGTGTAATAGTTTAACAAGCCCAATTAAAAGTTCAATTCCATCAATCAACAATAATACTTAATCGTTCTTAGCATGTAAGATATTCAATAAAGATTTATACACTAATAGGCAAGTAGAACACATTCTCAATATTTGTGGACGACAGATAAATCAAATAATATTATATAGATGATAGATTGTATCACAAATAAATGAGAAGTGGAAAGAATTTATCGGGACTACAAATTGTGTGTAGCTGCGGTGGGGGAGCAGTGAGGTTGCGGGACTTGGCCGTCGACGGCGTTGGCAGCAGCGGTTGATGGCAGTGATGGTGGCAAAGTCGATGGGGTGGCTGTCGGCAAGTGGGGGGAAGGCCGTAGTCGACGGAAGTTGCTGTGGTAGTTGAAGAGGAAGAGAGGGGTGTTGGGATTAGGGTTTAGGATTTTAATTTGGAAATTTGGGAGTAGTTTTAGAGTTTATCACAAACCCTAAAAGTTATTTGGGCTTCTCACAAACCCTAATAATTCTCTCAGTTATCTCACACAAAAAAGGGATGAAAAGCAATAATTCAACACAATAATTTTGTTAATCAAGAATAGCATATTTTCTCATTATTCTCAAGGCCTATATATAGGCTCAAAACAAATCTCAAATAAATCTAAAAAAAATATCAAACAAATCTAAAACAAATCTCTCTAATAAATCTTTCAAATAAACATATATTGCTAAATCTCAAAATAAAATAAAATAGATTTGATGTCCTCATCATTCTCTCCGGGTGGGAGAGGGCTCGACCCAGTCGAGTCAAAACTAGTGATCCTGTCATGGTGTTCCAAAAGATCTGGATCCAAGCGCGGGAGCTCCTCACGATCACTCCAAGTGTCATCCGACTTCGGCTTGTTCTTCCACCTCACTAAATACCTATGAATACCACCATCTCTGGTATCGATTATCTGTTTATCTAAAATATTATTCAATTTTTCTGTCGGTGGGTAAGTAGTATCAGGTAAATGGGAAAATGTGAATCTCATCATTAGGCTGCAGGGTAGGCTCATTTATAAGAGAATTTTTAGGGTTAAATTTTGGGCCTTCATATAGTACTAGATCCTCAATATTGAAAGTCTTATGCCAAAACATTTAGGAAGGTCAACGACATAGGTATTATCATTGATTTTATACATAATTTTATATGGACCTGCAGCACGTATGTTCAAGTTCTTAACGGATCCAACAGGAAACCGTTCCGGACGAATCTGAACCATCATGTCGTCATCCACATTAAAAGTTTTAAATTTACTTCTAGTATCTGCTATTAACTTGTAGTTAAAATTATTCTCATTAATTTTTTTAGAAATTTCTCTGTGCAAATTATGAATGCGATATGGAAATGTGGTTGCTGACTCTGTGGCTCTAGGATGTTCTAACACATGGATAAAATCTATAGGTTGCCAAGTGACTTGGGAAGGAATGAGTGACTCAGGTACATTCAATGGAGGTGATTGGATCGACCGAATACAGTTGAGAGGTTGGTCATCATTTTCTTCATCAAAGTCATCTCTTACTTGAGGTTTATAAGTAAACTCATTGTCGGGCTTATCAGCGATGACAGCGGTACTCTCTACTATATTGATCCTACTTGGGCTGGGACAGTTGCCAGCAACATGGCTGTATCTCTTGCATTTATAGCACTTAGTGAGAGGATCAATCTTAAAATAGTCTCGTTTAGTGTTCTTATTATCATTTCTAAGTGAATAGGAATTTGAAGTAGGCTTGCTTGGGTAAGACTTGTTGGGGTACTGAGGAGAAGAATGCTCAGGTCTAGAGGGGTCAGGGAGGGTCATTCTAGAGGAATGATCCATCGAATCGCTGGACTTGTCATGAGAACTTTAAGGGAATTCAAATCCAGGACAAGGGCATAAGCTACTGCCAATGAGTCCACGTTTCTATGAATTAGCTCGTTCCTAAGATCGACTCGTAATTCAGCTTTGAACCTAGAGAGAGTTTGTTCTTCGTTCTCTTTACCTAAGGCATTGCTCCGAATAAGGAAGTCGTTAAACTTATCAACATACTCTTGAGTGGATTTGCTTCCTTGGTAGAGTTGGTTCCATAAATCTAGCAATCGGGTGTGGAACGATAACGACACATCTCTTAGTGAGCTTCTCTTTCATGGCTTCCCAAGTGGATATGGGTGCTAGGTCTCGGTCTTTACGAGCATGTTCAAGATTGGTCCAATGTTGTTGAGCTTTACCAATCAATCTCACCGTGACAAATTTGACCTTCAGGGCTTCGCTCATGTCAAACCACGCGAAGTAGTGTCCATGGCACGGATCCAATCAAGATAAGCTTGGAGTTCCATGTGGCCTTCAAATTGGGGAACGTCAGCCTTAACGATCTTCTTGTATTGTTTGTCAGAGTCCCGATCTTTGACGTCGGCCGTCACAATTATTCCCTTGAGGGATCTGATGATTTGCATGAAGCCTAGGGGCAACAGTTTGATTTAATTATACTTTCTCAAGCCTCTGATTGATATTAGCAAGAGTTGCTTGAATGGCAGTTAGGATAGCGAAAATATCAGAGTTGTCTATCTCAGTTCAGGGAGGAGTTCGCGGAGGTATAGGGTTCCTAATTGGGTGGTTTGGGAGGAACATGAAAGGCTCTTCAGGGTCTATGGTTGTGCTGCGAAGATGCATTCACCAACGGTGGAAAAATTGGGGTCGCGTGTTTGCTAAAATTTGGGACATGTCCTAAATACACCTAAGATTTTTTTTCTTTCTTTTTTCTCTCTTTTTTTAATCTGAAGTGATCTAAAAGAACGAACGAAAATAAAATAAAAGACTCCAAACAATTCTAAATGAATGCAAAAAACTGATGTTTAAATGATGCAAGAACTAAGGTTTTAAGAACATTCGCTCTATACCAAAATGATGTAAACTTAACCCTAAGATTTTTTTTTTCTTTTTTTTTCTTTTTTTAATCTGAAGTGATCTAAAAGAACGAACGAAAATAAAATAAAAGGACTCCAAACAATTCTAAATGAACGCAAAAAACTGATGCCTAAATGATGCAAGAACTAAGGTTTTAAGAACATTCGCTCTGATACCAAAATAATGTAAACTTAACCCTAAATAGAGAATTTCCAAGAATATTGAAAGATTAAGTTTACCATCACGTAATGCAGATTAAGTTGGAAATTAGAACTATTAATTGGTTTGATGGATTTTCAAGATGTGAAATAGTTTAACAAGCCCAATTAAAATTTCATTTCTATCAATCAACAATAATACTTAATCGTTCTTAGCATGTAAGATATTCAATAAAGATTTGTGCATTAATAGGCAAGTAGAACACAATATTTGTGGACGACAGATAAATCAAATAATATTATATAGATGATAGATGGTATCACAAATAAATGAGAATCAATCAATAATAATACTTAATCGTTCTTAGCATGTAAGATATTCAATAAAGATTTGCGCATTAATAGGCAAGTAGAACACATAATATTTGTGGACGACAGATAAATCAAATAATATTATATAGATGATAGATGGTATCACAAATAAATGAGAAGTGGAAAGAATTTACCGGGGTTGCAGATTGTATTTAGCTGCGATGGGGGAGCAGCGAGGTTGCGGGACTTGGTAGTCGGCAGCGGCGGCGATGGTGGCAAAGTCGACTGGGTGGTTGTCGGCAAGTGGGGGGGAAGGCCGCAGTCGACGGTAGTTGCTGGTTGCTGTGGTGGTTGAAGAGGGGCAGGAAAGGGGTGTTGGGATTAGGGTTTAGGATTTTAATTTGGGGATTTGGGAGTAGTTTTTAGAGTTTCCCACAAGCCCTAAAATTTTATTAGGATTTCTCACGAACCCTAATAATTCTCTAGTTGTCTCACAAAAAAGAGGAATGAAGATCAATAACTCAACATAATAATTTTGTTAATCAAGAATATCATATTTTCTCATTATTCTCAAGGCCTATATACAGGCTCAAAACAAATCTAAAACAAATCTAAAACAAATCTCTCAAATAAATCTCTCAAATAAATTACATATTGCTAAATCTCAAAATAAAATAAAAGAGATTTGATGTCCTCATCAGCTAGAGTTAGGTTACATAGCGAGCTATTTCGAGCTTCATAACGTGCTATTTTATACGTTGCATTGCAGTATCCTTTAGAATCTGAATCTTAGCTTCAACATACGAAAGTATACTGGCCATCGTTGGGGCTTATCAAATTATAATTTAATTATAGTTTCATTCATGAGATATTTTCATGCTGGAGGTATCTATATTTCCCACCCGTGCTCAATTTTCACTGTTTTGACGACATGCACTACCTCTTCCACAACTAATGTAAATCATTTGTGATATGTCTTACAGCATAAGTATCACAGGCATTTTTATGAACTGACAATATGTTTTGTTCACACTCTTGCAGATGTCAGTCTGTCTGTGCATTGTGCATTTGATTATTACACTAACAACTGGCAATAGTGGAAGTTTATCCATTTCAGTAGTTGAGAAGATTAATAATGTCTCCTTGAAGGCAAGTGTTAGCACGCTTATCATGCACTACAATGCTGCTGTCCCTGAATTGCCATTTGCCCTTCAGCAGAATTTGGATTTTTCTCAAGTTTTTTCTTTTGGTTCTGTTAAAGCAATTTCCAAGATCTTCATTTATTTTTCTCTACTTGCTGTGCAGATAAGAAATCATCCTGCCTTTTCGGCCCTTTTAGCGCAATATTCTTCTCACGGATACAGGTATGCTGCTCAATCTTGTCACTGAAATGTAGTGCTCATTTGTTTTTTCTCCTCTCCGTGTATTTTTACTTTAAATAGAAGCTTCTTGTCCATTTCAATCAGTAGTTTACTGGCTGAGTACTTTCTTGAAATTATGATAGCTTGTATAGCGGATTATGCAAAACTCTTCAAAACTATTATCAATGACTTGCTAATTATGATCGTTTTTAGGCTAGTTTAAAATGATTTGGGATTTTCCTTTGATGCACTTTGCCTGTATTTGACTCTTAATTGTGTTTTGGCTGTACTATAGTACTCGTGTCAGTTTTCTCCATAAAACATTTCACATCACCTCTTTTTATGCAGTGAGGGTAATGAGCTAACATGCCTTGTACTCAATGACCTATACTACCATATGCAAGGTGAGCTGGAAGGTCGGCAAATTACTCAAGGTCCTTTTCAGGAGCTTTCTCAAGTACTTCTAGAATTAGAGACCTATCAGAATGATTTATCCAACTATGAATGGTGTTATTGGCCTCACTCCAATTATGTCACTATGTTCAACACTACACAAGCCCGTAAAGAACTTGGTGTGGAGCTGTGGGACTACTCAGGTTGGAAGGTATCCAAGAAGGTCGCTGAAAGAATGTTGCTGCATATGGGAGAAGCAAATCTTATTATGTCCCTTTCAGATTCCAAGTGTTCAGCATTGAAAGCTTTAATTTCTTTGATATCTGTCTACAATAAAAATGTAAGTCCATAATTTCATAATTTCAATACTGGGCTTTGTGAAATAAAACCTAATTCTATTCTCATCTTCTGATCACAGTTAATTGAAACAAAATCAGCTGCATTGACCTGCGGGATCTCGAGGATACACATCGTTCCCAACATTAAATATTTGTGCAAATGCCTGCAGGCAATAGAAGATTCACTAGTCCCAGCGTTAAGGTCGCCAGAAATTTTGCTAGAAATCCTTGCAGCTCAGGCAGAGTTGTTGCTTGTTCTCTCCAGAATCTTGTTTAGACAAACTATGAATAACACCGACAAGAAGCAGTATTTACCTGTTTGTTTGCTTCTAATTAGTACTTCTGGCTCCAGTGTGAGAAAACTTGCAGATGTCAGGCCATCAAGTACGGTTCTTAACACGGCTGTGAAATCCCTCCTTACGTTGCTTTTAGCATCGGTCGAATTTTTATACCTGGAGGTATATGCAAAGAATTCAGACTTCGAAATTGATCAATTTGCTGATGTGACACTAGCAAGTATTGGACTCATCCCGATACTAAGCAAGTATGTTGAGAATGCTGAGTACACTACCCTTTCAGTGGCATCTATAGATTTAATGCTGAAGGGTTTTATGGGTCCCAACACTTGGTTGCCTATCCTAGAGAGACACCTTCAGTTACATTATGTTGTACAAAAAGTTCAGCAGAAAGATACCTTAATCTCTATTCCTGTAATTTTGAATTTCCTTTTGACCTTAGCGCGAACGAAAGCTGGTGCTCATATGCTTTATTCCAGCAATATTTTCTCTTCACTGAAGGTGCTTTTCAGTTACTCGCTGAACGACTTGGATGGAAACAATTTTTCAACGATTTTGAACAATAGTGAAAAACAGGCACAACTGTGGGGACTTTGCTTAGCGATTATCACATCAATGCTTCATTCTTTGGGTGAAGATCCCTCATGTACTGACATTTTAGACTCTGTCATCCGGTACTTCTTTTCTGAGAAATATTATATTGTATCACATTATCTTTCTATGCCGAGCTTATCATCTGATGATAATAGTAATAAGAGAAAAAGGGTTAATAACACAAATGTGTCACTAGCATCGCTAATACTAACTGAGAACACACTCGCACTTGTATGCATGCTTGTGGAGCATCCAACCTCATGGAATAAGTATATGAAAGAAATGAACTCAGAATTAAGGGAAACTTGCATTCATTTATTGGCCTTCGTGAGCAAGTGTATGCATAAGTCTTCACCTCTTTTCTGCCCACCAACTACAAAAGAGGATGTTGAACTTAATGGAAGGCCATCATTTGCAAGATGTAAACATGGATGGTTTAGAGTTTGTGCGATTGGTATTCCAGTGAAAACCAAGGCTTCTGCTGCTTCGAACACGGAAATATCACTAGTTACTAGAGATCAACCCAATGGAATTGATGATATGGTTCAGTCGACTCACTTCTCAGATGCCGTGGCTATACAGATGTATAGGATAACTTTTCTTCTTCTAAAATTTTTATGCATGCAAGCTAAGAATGCGGCAAAGAGGGCTGAAGAATTGGAGTTTATTGATCTTGCAGATTTTCCTGAGCTCCCAATGCCTGAGATTATGCATGGGTTACAGGTAATAGATTATCATGTGTTTCCCATGTTGTTATGACTTGCATTGTTCATAATTAGGTTATCTTCTTAAATCATGATTACTTTAATATGTTGTATTTCTATTTCTTTTTCAAGTTTGTGAATTTATTGCTAGAATAAGACTTCGTATGGAATGACTAATTGGGTGGCCATAACTCTTACGATGGATCTATATAGCCTGAACACTTAATCTACATTGATACTCCTTAAACACGAGTGGAGCCGTTTGTGCATGATCTCTAATTTTTATGTTTCTTCTGTACGGTACCTACTGAACTTGAACACTTTCAAGACACATAATCATCACTTTTTGAAGGCATTACTGTAGTTCATGATTCTTACTACTGTTGTATAGACTATGGATCTTTTTTTCAATATAAATTTTGTACAGGCAATGAATTATTTGTCATGCCTCATAATCATCACTTTTTGAAGGCATTACTGTAGTTCGTATACTAATAATAGATTCTTACTACTGTTGTATAGACTATGGATCTTTTTTTCAATATAAATTTTGTACAGGCAATGAATTATTTGTCATGCCTCCATATCCCACATCTTAGGTTGGGAATGCAAAAAAGGCGACGTGTCTAATGCATATCAAGCCCGTTGGGCACTTCAGATAGTGTATAGTGTTACTATTTCAGGAGTCCGCAGAGCCTGACTACATATATTTATGGCGCACCTCACCTCATTTGATTAATGAGAAAAGGGAACCTCGTACTTAATAGGCGGTGATTCCGTCATATAGTTTGTATGCACTTGGTGAGCCACACCATGGACGAATTACATCGTTCACTTTGATTATCATGTCATATTCTGCATGGCAATTAGACATGAAGTTGTTTGGAGATTTTTTATCCATGTTTTAAGTGGTGGCAAAAAGAACAATTTTTCAATAATATAACAAATTGGCACGATGAGATGAGTGGGTTAGAAGCCTCCAAACTATTGGAATTTTTGTACACGTACATCTCACGACATAAAAAACGTGATGAATAGTGTGGATTGTCCATAACAAGTCCCACCATGCGACTACAACTACTCTATATGCAGGAATTTTCCTTGTATAAATATGAGGCTTCCCTTTCCTCTTAATTATATATTCAACATCACAAATCTCTGAGGCATCAAAATTATTTTTTGCACCGAAGTCCCTATAAATCAAGCATTTATTGTGATTCAAATTAGCTTATGTTAGTTAGGATCTGTGATTCTGCATCCTAATCAAAACTTCCGTTCCAAACACATGTAGTGTAATGTCAAGTTACTTGCACCCCTATGTGGGTGATGAAGGTTTAAAATCCACTCTTACCCCCCCCCCCCCCCCCCCCCCCCCCACCCTCCTCCGAACTACGATCTGGATCTTGTGATCCGTTTTATGGTGGGTTCACGATCCGGATCTCTTAAGGCGAACCGGTTATAGGTTTTTTTCTATCTTTACAATGAACACCTTTATTTATTAATCCCTTAACTTCTTTTTAAATTTCTCTTTCGCCATAGAGTAATTTGATTATTTCTCTTATATTTAGTAATGCAAGCAACTAATGTATTTATAATCTAATTTTACTCTAATGAGTGCCCCAACTCATCTAACCCCCTTCATACCAAGTACCGCTTAGTGTAGTGTACTGCGATCCTGTATACGTATCACGAACAAAATGTATTGCGAACTCAGTAACACTGTTAGAATCTTGCCTAAGTAATTACACTAAAAGATTCTAATATTGGTTAGTGCTAGTATTACACTATCATTTACTTTTATATGAATTTGGTATCTCTTGTTTTGATCACATAGCCAAAAACTTTAATCAAATGTCATATGGGTTAAATTGAATGATGACTGTGATATACAATTTTAATCTAAGGTCACCCACAGTTCTGCTAATTCCAAATGTAAGTCACCCACAAATCGCTATTTCCATATACACCACTCACAATGTTTTAGTTCACCCCAAAAGGCCACTAAGGTTTATCTAGCGTTACATGAGCTCAGAATATTTAGTTAAGTCTTATGGAATGAGTGTAAGACTTAACCTAAGAATTAATCCACTACCCCCCCTCCCCCCCCAACCCCTTGTATTTTTTAACCTAAGCCTAGTCGAGCACAAATTTTGAAGTAGTTCAAAAATTGAAGTATAGTGAATGGTGCAGGAGGGTCGGAGGAGGCAGCGGAGAGAAATGGATAAAGGAAGGGTATTAGGGTTTCGGGTTTAGTTAAAGATTTTGGGTCGAGTTTAGTTAGGATTTCAAGTTAAGTTTAGTTAGAATTTCAGGTTTAGTTAGGGTTTTAGGATGGATTTAGTTAGGGTTAGAAAGAAAAGAAGATAGGGTATGAGAGTAATTTGGTAACCGTGGTGGATGGTTAGCTTATAGTTAAACTAACAAAAACTAACAGTCGCCCTTTCAGAGAAAACTCAACATTCTGAGTGGTTCATATGAAAATAGTGATTTGTCGGTGGCTTATTTGGAATTACCATATTTGTGGGTGGCCTTCTTGGAAATCCCTTATAATTTTTCAGTACATATTATTCTCGATATATTCCTGTCTTTTCTACAATCATACCTATATTTGTGTCATGCCATGTCTAGCTATACCCGTATTTGTGCATCCTAGTACTCCATTCCAAAATATTTGTCATTTTAGGTTTCTGCACGACTATTTAGGAACAACCTAGAATTGTACGAGTACTAGACTATGATTGATGAACTTTTACGAATATTGTAAAATGTCGTACTTACCCTCCTCTCTAATTACTCGTCATTCTCTATTGTAATATGAATAGACTAGGGTAAAATTGGAGGTACAAGCAATCAATTAATTAATATGAAGAGAATACATCTATCTCGAAATCCTAAAGCGATATATTGTGGAACAAAAAAAGGAGCTAGAATGATATATATTTTGTAATGGAGGGAGTATAAGATAAGGTGCCAACTCAAATTTAAAGAAGGCAGAGCCGAACTAGGAAGGACTGAAAACTGGATAGGTTCTGAGGACAGACAATATCACAGTTGATAATAATGCCTATCGAAATCTCCAGCAATATAAATATAAAGCATTTGAAATGACGGTTTGATTATCTTTTGTGCAGGACCAAGCAATTTCTATCATCACTGAAATAAGTGAAGCCCATCAAGTAAAATCCCTGCAACCGGAAGCAGAGGGTGTGTGCCTCCTCCTCCTTCAAATATTGGAAAAAACTTTATACCTGGAACTTAGTTTATCACAGTCATGTGGGATACGGCCAGTCTTGGGACGCATGGAGGACTTCTCGAAGCAGATAAAAGCATTGATGCATGGTACAAATTCCACCTGAATTTTTTTTTTCCTTCGTAAATACAAGGATCTGCTAATTTTCTATATCTTACCCATAATTCTCTTTGATCTGTGTTTCTTGTAGCTGTTGAAAAGCATTCAATAATTAAAGTGTCACTAAGGTCACTGGGGGAAATTATAGCACTGGTTTATCCTGGATTGGTACGAAGTGGAAGTCTGAGCTAATGTACCATTTTGAATATAATTGGAACCCTTCCTGTCAGAGCAGACTATAGCACTGATTTATCCTGGATTGGTGTGAAGTGAACGCCTGATCTGATGTATCATTTTGGATATAATTGGATCCCTTTTCTTATTCTTATCTGCCGATGTATCTGTTAACTCGTAGTTTGGACTGTGGGCATTCACATATGTAAAGTAGTCAAAATAGCAACAAAAGTAACCTGCATTGTATGAGCGCTCAGTTCTTTCGAAAAGTTTTTTTTTCTTTTTTCGATAAACAGGATAGTCTTACGACTCCAGCCTAACAGATCTTTCAAAAAATTTACTTGTAGAATTATTTGGCCCATCTTGGGTCGGTTGGGTGTTCTCACGTCTGTTAACTTGTTTTGTTGGAAAACCGACTGTTTTTTATTATTTTTCTATTTTTGTAAACCTGCTTCTGAACTATCACCAAACATTTTCCTCTTCTGTTGGTAGGGCTCTGTTTGGTTCGCCCGGGGGGGGGGGGGGGGGGGGGGGGGGGGGGGGGGGGGGGGGGGGGGGGGGGGGGGGG
>CM030358.1:345894347-345938838 GCA_017893485.1 Hemerocallis citrina | reverse complement strand
TTGAAATGTATCTGCGCATGTTTGTGGTTGTGTACGTTTAGCAGTGTCAATGAAATGATACTCCTCTGACATGTTATAGCAATATATAGATGAAAAATGAAGAAGATGACAAATGATGGATATAAATTTTCCCTATAACTTCCAACATACTGGATGTTCGTAATGCTAAAAGGAACACTGCTTTTCAAAATATTGGACATGCACCGGATAGATGGTGATATGGCTAAAAATAGAACCAAGTCGGGACCGTTCAAATCGGGCACGAATCTCAAAGCTCTCAGGGGGTAAAATGGTAATTTCATATACAAACGGATCCGAAAATGGGAAACAGGGCCTTTTCCAAGCCCAATAACCCAAAATCGGGTCTTTCTTACTGGATTTGGGTAACAGCCCATCGCAAACAAACCCAGGTCAGGGAGTGATTTAATTCATGATTATCTTTAAGAGACAGGTTAAACTAAATCTCTTATCATGAAAAGATTTAAACTCTTTCTTATCCAAAAACACCGGGACATAGGGATAAATGATTATCTCTAAACTGTCTCTAAAGGCAACTATAAATACTCCCATGGGCGGAGCTATGTGGGGGCCCGGGGTGGCCCGGGCCCCCCTAAATTTTAAAAAATCTCCTTAAAATTTTTGAAATTTTTTAAAAACCCCCCTTAAATCTATTAAATTTTATTATATGGCCCCCCTAAAAATTATGAAAAAAATACCTATATATTTATATATAGTTATAAAAAAATTTCTTGGCCCCCCCTGAAAAATTTGTTCTGGCTTCGCCCCTGAATACTCCTCTACCCCCACCATAAACAGGTAATCAGTATTTTTCGCACAACCGCTCTTTCATAATCCCCTTAGTTACTGACTTGAGCGTCAAAGGGTTCGGCTGGGATCCATCCGATGTTTCGAACTTTTTGCAAATTAGTGGCAGAGTTGAGAAACAGTCAACGCCGGCAAGAAGTCAACAGGTTTGCTTTTATTGTTTCTAGAATAATTCACAACTCATTTGTTTGCTCCCACACCAAAATTAGTAGCAACATATTTGCGCCATCTGTGGGAACCAGAAAAAGCGATGCAACCACACTTTCCCGATGAAAGTAGTTTCTATCCATGCCTCCGAAGGAAAAAGGAAAGGCATCGGCATCCAGTGGATGCCGAAGAGCCAATCATCTTCCTCCTCCACTCCAAGATGTTTTTCCTCAACCAGACCAACAGGTTCAGCAACCACAGCCTGAACAGCCTCCTTCTCAAAAGGCTCCTCCCAGGTCCAGGGGGCTCCGATCGAAGCCGTCAGGGACAACACTTTCACCATGACCATATCTCGGTCCATAATCCTTCAACCGACTCCCTGACCTCTCAAAGTCCTCCAAGGCCGGGAGATCTCCAACAAGTCATTGTTAACCGTCGGTAAGGGGTAGACCTCCGAACTCGCTTGAATGAGAGGCAAGCCCTTGATGAAGTCCCTCGCCCCGAGCACCGAAAGGCCCAGAGAGCCTGGTCCTCCCACAGGCCAAGATCTAGAAGAACCCCCCCCAAAGGAGGCGAAGAGAGTCCCCTCCACGCTGTTAGCAGAGAAGTCTCACCCTGACAAGTCGATCAACACCTAGAGACCGCCGAGATGGAGGGGCACCGGTCACTCAAGCAAAGTTCCAGAACTTCAAAGAGGACATCATGCGGGCCCTCAACATTGCCACAGGTCATGATCAACGTGCACCTAGCCTACGCCATACCCCGAGTCATTATTAACATGTGCCTAGCCCTCGTCATGCCACCCTCACGAAGGAGAATCCGAGGGTCGATCCGACTTACTAGGGACGACTTGGCCCATCGCCGTCTCCGAGAAATGGAGAGGCGCCTTAGCAGACTCAACCTAGAAGAAGAACAGCGGGCCAAGAATTTCCGCCCGAGCAGTCCCTTCTCCAGGGCCATCTTGGAAGCTCCAGGCCCTGAGACCTTCAAGTCCCCCCCCCACTTCGAGTCCTACAGGGGAGTCAGACTCAGCTAATCATATCGAGAGTTTCAAAACTCTCATGATGAATCACCAAGCCTCAGATGCGCTCCTTTGCAAGACCTACGAAAGAATGGTACACCCGACTGTCCCCTACCTCCATCTTCTCGTTCGACCAGTTTGAGGAGCTCTTCCTCAACCACTTCGTCAGCAGTCGTCGAGCAGAGAAGACGAGCACATCTTTGTTGGCACTCAATCAGAGGAAGGGTGAGCGCCTTATAGACTATGTTCGGCGCTTCACCACCGTGGCTCGGTTTATCGCCTTTCTCAATCAGCCAGTGACTTCAGCAGCGTTCCGACACAACATCAACCATACCGACCTAAAGGCATCCCTCGCCAAGAAGCCACCACGGGATTCTCGGAGCTCCTACTGAGGAGTGAGAAATATATCCGGGCGGAAGAAGCCCTCCATCCTCATGACTAGGAAGTCCCTGTCCAGGAACAAATGGAAGGGTGCATGAAGAAGCTTCAGTAAGACTAGCGGCCAGCGCCGCCCTCCTCCCCGTTTTGAAAAACTCACACTTCTCAATGCCAGTGTCTCGGCAATCCTCATGAGGTCGGCAAGGAAGGGCCGCTCCAACCTCCCCCAAAGATGAATACCTCAGCCCAAAAAGAGGAACAGAGATAAGTGGTGCCGCTTCCACAGGGGCCATGGCCACGACACAGACGACTGTCGGGTCCTTAAGGACGAGATCGAAGCCCTTATTCAGATAGGGCAACTGGCCAAGTTCGTTAGGAAGAACACAGTTAATCCTCCACCCTGGGGGGCGAACAAGCGAGCTGCTGAAAGACCTGCTGAGTCCCCTGACTCCGAACCTGAGGCAATCCTGCATCTCATCCACGGAGGCCTAATGGGCGGAGAGCCGAACTCCTCCCGAAAAGCCTTCATCCGAGAAGTAAACTCAATATAGAACCATCCTCTGCCCAAAGGCTTCGGGGTCCCGTGATCTTTTCAAATAGAGACTTGGAAGGCGTCTGAACGCCTCACTGTGATGCTCTCGTAATCAACCTCCACAAGGCCAACCACGAAGTGCACCAGATCCTAGTCGACAACGGTAGCTCTGTCAATATCTTCTTTCTAGAGGCCTTCCAAGGCCTTAAGTTTTCCTGAGACTGCCTCAAACCCGCCGGCTACACTCTCCATGGATTCTCCGGGGTGCCAATGACCATCGAAGGAGTTATCACTCTTGACGTAATCGCTCGCAAGACCCCAACTCTTGATGTAAAGGCTGCATACAATGTCATCCTTGGCTGACCCTCCTGACCGCGATTCAAGCCGTACCCTTTGCCTTCCATATGAAGATGAAATTCCCTACCTCCGCAGGGGTGGGAAGTCAGGGGGAGCGAGGAGACTGCCCGAAAATGTTACATGACTTCGGTAGGGGGTCCGGTCCTCTCTCGAAACCCTTGAGCTCCCCCAAGGGAGCAACCAAGCCATCTCGGAGCCGGTCGATGAGTTAGAAGAAGTGGCTTTTTTCCGAAGAAGACCCGACCAGGACGTTCCAAGTGAGCAAAGTCCTCCCCCACCCAGTCAAAGCCGACATCATCCGATGCATATGAGGGAACTGTGACCTGTTCGCAAGGACCGCTACCTATATGCCTGGTATCTCAAAAGAATTACTCATGCACCACCTCAGCATAGCTCCCGAAGCAAAACCTGTCCAACAGAAGCATCACAAGTTTGCACCGGAATGCCAACAAGCCATCAAAGAAGAGGTATATAAACTTTTGGCAGCTCGGTTCATCCAAGAGGTTAATTACCCCGAGTGGCTTTCTCACATCGTAATGGTGAAAAAGGCCAATGGAAAATAGAGAATTTGTATCGACTTCACATATCTGAACAAGGCATGTCCAATTGTCCAAAGATCCGTTCCCGCTTTCTAGTATCGATGTCACTTCTGATCACAAACTCTTGAGCTTTATGGACGCTTTCTCAGGTACAATCAGATCAGGTGTTCCCCCCTGATATTCCGAAGACTTCTTTCACGACCGATCAAGGCCTATATTGTTATCGCGTCATGCCCTTTGGGCTAAACAGCGGAGCAACATATCGCCTCGTCAACAAGTCTTTAAGGAACAAATCCGAAGGAACACGGAGGTTTATGTGGAAGATGTTGGTGAAAAGCCTTAGGAAGCAGGACCATGTGGTCGACCTCCAGAAAGCCTTCGATGTCTTGGAAGTCACAACATGAGGCTCAACCCATTTAAATGTGCTTTCGGGGTATCATCTGGCAAATTTCTAGGGTTTATGGTTAGCCAGAGAGACAGAGAAGTCAACCCAGAGAAGATCCAAGCCATATTGAATGGCTTGTCTCCTTTTTCAAGGCCCTAAGAGAAACAGAAGGCTTTGGGTGGGAACAATCACAGCAGGAATCATTCAACCAACTCAAAGCATACCTGGTCAACCCCCCACTCCTGAGTAAGCCCAAGTCTGGGAAATCCTCTACCTTTACCTCGCCACATTAGAACAAACCTTCAGTGTGTCGTCCTAGTGAGGAAAGAACAAAGCCCAGAGGCCAATCTATTATGTGAGTAAGGTCCTCCGGGACGCCGAACTCCGCTATTCAAAGATAGAAAAGATGGCCTACACACTGGTCATGGCTGCTCGTAAGCTCCGCCCATATTTCCAAGCCCACTTGGTGGTCGTTCTTACTGACCAACCCCTCAAGCAAGTGTTGCACAAGCCTGAAAATTCGGGACGCCTCATGAAGCGGTCCATCGAGCTGAGCCAACACGATATCAGCTATCAGTCAAGGACCGCTATCAAGGCTCAAGCCCTAGCAGAATTCATAGTGGACAGCACTATCTCCGACCCTTGCAAGGAAGGCAAGGAACCCCCATTCTGGAGCATTTATGTCGATGGATCGTCATGCGAGAGAGAAGTGGAGCGGGGGTCAACCTAACCCCCAGATGACTTCATTCTCCAGTACTCGCTCCGCATCAACTTTCGAGCGTCAACCAATGAGGCAGAGTATGAAGCACTCTTTGCCGGTCTATTCCTTGCACGCAAGGCTGGGGCTCAACGCGTCAAGGTATTTAGCGACTCCCAGCGGGTGGTAAACCAAGTCTCGGAAGAGTACGAGGCCAGAGATGACCGCATGGTCAAGTATCTAGCTAAGGTCAAAGAGCTGCTAGCCACCTTCCAAGAAGCAAAAGTCCTACGGATCCCTCGGGAAGAAAATGGGCAGGCAGATGTCCTATCAAAGTTGGCTTCCTCTTCTCTCCAAGGGCTTGAGCGCACTGTTCTGATCAAAGTTCTTCTGGCCGAGCATTGAGGAAGGAAGCCTCGAACTAATGAAAATACCTCTCCTAGCACGCGGGGAAAATTGGTTGAAGCCCCTGCTCGAATTCCTCGAAAAAGGCTAGGAAAGTCAGAACTAGAGACAAGCGATATACGCTCATTAAGAGAGTTATGTACAAGTGCTCCTACACCCAGGTAGACGGCAGACCCTAATTGCGATGTCACTCCCCCGAAGAAGCCCAGTACGCCCTAAGAGAGGTTCAGGAAAGAGTCGGTGACGCCCATATGGGAGCAAGGTCTCTTGCCCGCAAAATCCTGAATCATGGCTACTTCTACCCCACACTCCTTAGCGACACCGAACAGCATGTTCGCCAGTGCGCTCACTGTCAAAGGTTCTCATCCATTCGGCGTACGCCTCATGCCGAGCTATCTTCCTTATCCAGTCCGATCCTCTTTGCTATGTAAGGAATGGACTTGCTCGGGCCTTTTTCTCCGGCACCTGGTCAGAAAAAATTCCTTGTTTCGATCGATTACTTCTCGAAATGGATTGAAGCCAAGCCCTTAGGGACAATTGCGGAGAACAGGGTCTAGTAGTTCTTCGAGAAAAACATTGTCTGTCGATTCGGCATCCCTCAGATCCAAGTGACTGACAACGGGACTCAATTCAAAGGGGCAACCTTCTGCAACTTCTGTGCGGATCTCGACAACAGCGATTCTCCTCAATATTCCACCTGCAATCCATCAGTCAGGCAGAGAATGCCAACCGGCAAATTCTCGTTGGCCTAAAGAAGACTCGACATCTATTGTGGGTTGATCAACTTCCCAATGTACTTTGGAGCTACCACACCACTAAACGGACCCCGACAGGAGAATCTCCGTTTAACTTGACTTATGGGTCAGAAGTCGTAATTCCACTCGAAGTTGGCCTACCATCTCCCCGCTTGCTAGCCTTCAGAACATAATTCCAACCATCTCCAAGGCAATCTCGACCGCATTAAAGAAATCCGAGAAGAGATTCATCCGCTGACAGATCTACCAGCACAGGGTCGAGCAGTCCTACAACAAGAAGGTCCACCCCACAAATCTCAAAGAAGGAGACATGGTCCTTAGAAAGTTATCGATCTCCTTCCCTACCAATAAAGGAAAACTATCTCCAAATTGGGAGGGGTCGTACAGGATCTCCAGAGTTGTCCGCCCTGAGGCATATCAACTTGAAAACCCGGGGGAAAGAAAGTGCCAAGAACTTTGGAATGCAGGGCATTTGATAAAATACCAAGAGTTAGATTCCTTTGTTTTTTGACTTCCGTCGTTTATTCATTGCCATGTAATAAAGCAACTTAGAAGCGGCTAAATTTGAAGGAAAAACCCTTGAACAATTCCTTTTATGCAGAAACCACTAACTATTTTTTACGCAGAAAACCCCCCTGAAGTATATTTTCGAAAAAACCCCTGAAGTATATTTTCAAAAACACATCTAGCTTTTATACTTGTATTAGATAACCTCATTCATCTTTACAAGTTGGTTCAGAAAATATCATGCATCTTTCTCATTATTGTCAAAAAACCTCACTCAACTTTAGCAGAAAACTCACACCATCGGAGTGAATTTTTTGCAACCATACTAAAGTGTTGTTCTACATAAAAAAGTTTCAGTGAGGTTTTCTGTATAAAGGGAATAGTTCAAGGGGAGGTTTTCAAATTTAGCCCTTAGAAGCAGCCACTTGATTTTCTCCTTTATAAAAACATAGTTTTTTTTCCGTAAAACTATTGTTAAAAAATGATTTTACCCTAAAGTGTACACACTAAGTACGAAACTCTCAAACGACAATTTCCGAGTCCAACACTTGGTTTGATGCCACTTTAGCCACTTGCAAACGAGCAAGTGCGAAGTAGCTCGTCATTCGAAATTGCTCCCACAACTGTTGAAAACTCTTAAACGACAAGTTCGGAGTCCAACGCTTGGTTTGACGTTAATTCAGCCAGCGAACGAGCAAGTGCGAAATAGCCCGTCATTCGAATTGCTCCCACAACTGTTAAAAACTCTTCAACGACAAGTTCAGGGTCCAACACTTCGTTCGACCCCACTTCAACCACTTGCGAACGAGCAAGTACGAAGTAGCTCGCCATTCGGAATTGCTCCCATAACTGTTGAAAACTCCTAATCAAAACGCGCGACACTACAGTAATCCAGCAAAAGTAACACTCAAATACTTGGTGGATTTTACTTCATAAAGAAACCAATTACAAGAGAGAAAGGCGCAACCAACTAAAACATTGCTTAAGTGCTCGAAGATCTTATTTTATAACAAAAATTTGGATTACAAGTTTTAATGAGATACAAAACCACAAAAAATTTCTAACTCTTTCTGGAAAGAGGGACGCTCCTGTTGAGAGATACGTGCGGCCGACAAGCGTTAGCCATTCTCGTCGGCTCTGAAGGGTCTCTAGACCCGCAAGACAGGACGTACCCTCGGGGCCCACTGTTCTAGTCTCCTCCAACTGAAGCCCTGCTAGACAAACCAGCTACTCTCTGAGCATCCACTGGGATTCGCGGGGCTTCGGGCAAGCAAAAAGCCAACTCATGAAACGATCTTCCTTGGGCACACTCTTCTTGCGAGCACGACGTGCTACTGACGTTGCCACCATCAAGAAGCCCCTTCAATCGGTGAACTTCCATCTCTAGCTCAACTATTCTCTCTTTGAGAGAATTGTCCTTCACCTTAAACTTCAAACGAGGCCCACTCCCTACGGAAAATTTTGAATTGTCTCTTAAGATGGGCAACCTCATGCTCCTCCCGAGCACCACGTTCTTCAACCCATCTCACTCAGTGGTAGCCGAAGTAAGGAGAGACGGAGTTTAACCCGTGAAGACTCTCGAGTAGTTGCCTCCCCCGAAAGACTATATTCTACCCAACAGGGGTACTTCAAGCCTCATCGTCGCACCGCGCTATCTCTCGACGGGATAACACTCTTCTCAAGTGGCCAAGCTCCGCTTCAACTTTCAAAGTCTTTCCTGAACTGAGCAAGCCAACTAAATAATACGGAGCTTGGTAAGCTGTGACGTCCCGTTGTCATGAGAAACATGTGTGGGATATACAGTAATCTAAGGCGTAAGGCGCAACGCAATTTCACTACCCCGTAAAAAGCCTCAGGCGCAAGGCGCAATTTGAGGCGTAAGCCTCACTTAACCGAAGCGTACTATTATTTGGGGTTTTTAAAATTTAAATAAGATTATATAAAACAAGATATCATAGCGACAAAACATATCAACAATGACCAAGATAACTGTGTAAGTTGTCATTTTTGTTTACTACAATGTGTAACTTTGTAATGTATAACTACATTGTGTTTCTTACCCCCAGAAGAAGTGATACAATGTTGTCCTCTGTAAAACTACTATAATATTATGTCAACCTTTAATTCATAGTTTCATATAGTAATGAGCATACAATATTACAGTATTACAGTACCGAATATACTTATTATACAACATACAATATTACAGTAATGAGCATACAATAAAACTACAATAGTATCAAATTAAATTTTGCAGTAATGAGCATACATTATTACAGTACTACAGTCTTAGTAAAATACTAAAATATTTTGAAATATTAGTGTAATAACATAAAGTTAGCCAACCATAAAATTTGGCTATGCTATACACCGAGATATGATGCAATTGTTTGAATAAGGCATGGTTTTATGATAATACTAAATTATGAAACTAGCTCACAATTTTGTTTCAAAGTAATTTGCAAAACATCATAAGCAAGATAGACTGAATCCCCATGAAGACTCCATAGTGTAAAATCAGAAAGGAAAGAAACCCAGAATAGGAGTGGAGTCCGTAGATGGAGTAGGTTGTCGTCAGCGTAGCCGATCTGCTGTATGCTGTCGTATCGTCGCTGAGCTGCTTCGCCAACGCCGCTGATGTTGTTGAGAGGGGAGAGGAGGAGAATGATGAATAGTGTATATTGACGACTGCCAGATTGAGGAGTAGAGATGTGGAGATTAGGGTTAGAGTTTGAAATTAGGGATGATGAAGGTGAAAGAGAATTGGGGGCGTTACAGGATGTGAGAAGGGTTGAAGATGGATCGGGTTGTGAAAACGGGTCGAGTCGGGTCTGTTATGTTCAGGCACGCCTTTTTGCTTGAGGCGCAAGCCTCGAGCCTTTGCTAAGGCGCGTCTAGGCGCAAGCCTGAGTGAAGCTTCGAACAAAGGGAGAGCCTTAACCGCAGGCTTGAGGCTAAAACTGATATTAGCATGAGCCTTGAGCCTGAGGCGAGCCTTCAACTACACTAGGGATATACAAAGACCTGCCAACCCAAGAAAGAGGCTAAATCACTCTAAATGAAAGTGTGAAAGTTACAAAATCACTCTAAAATGAATGTGTGAAAGCTACAATCACTATAAAGGAAAGTGTGAAAGGTACAAGATAAACATTTTTTCAAAAAAAAAAGGGAGAAGAGAGCTTCAGTGTCATACATGATGTGAGGGCGCCCAAAAAGAGTTTTCATTGCTAAAGTAAAGATTCAAAAGCGGTGGCCAGTCCACTATTAGGCATCGATACAAATGCAGTTAAAAAAAACAAACAAAAAAAGGTAGTTCCAAAGGACAGATCAAGGGTCCCACCTCGCAGAATGGTTTATAGGGGGTGGGCACGGCGACCGCTCCTCTCAGTCGCGTCCGACACCGCTACTAGGGAAAACTGGGGTTCTGCTACAACAATCTCCTCTTCCTCCTTGCTATCCACCTCTTCGCCATCGACGGGGTCGTACAGAACGTACCCCGGAGCAATCGACCCAAGGACGCGCGCTTCTACGTGTTAAGCGGCCCTGGCGTACGACTGCTCAATGTTCGAGCGCAAGTGCCCCTTTGCTTCGGCTCTTGCTACCTCCACCCGCCTCCCTTCTCCTTGGCAGCAGCCTCTATCGCCTTCGCGACGAGCTCTTTCTCACGGTCCGCCCTCTCGTGCTCCAAGGCAATTTGCTCATTCGCCTTCGCCAGCGCGGACTCTAGCAACCCGATCTGAGTCGCTTGAGTCTCCGATAGGCGCTTCGCCTCGTCATACGTCTTGACGGCCTTCGCTTGCGCCGACCGGTCCCCTATCACTCGCCGCCTTGAGCTCTTTTCTCTTGCTCCGCGAACTACTCCCGTAGGTGGCTGAAGTGGCAAGCGATCTACAAAGACGAAAGAAAAATTCTAAGTTACGAAGTGGCAAGCGATCTACAAAGACGAAAGAAAAATTCTAAGTTACGAAGAGGCAAAGTGATCTACAAAGACAAAAAAAAAAATCTAAGTTACTTAGTGGCAAGTGATCTATTAACCCGCAGAAAACCAAGACAAAACTACACGACATGTTGGCTCCTAGCTATCTCCCAAGACATCGTCACCAACCGACCCTGCCCTCATGGCAGCATGGTCCCTTCGAAGTCGCCAAGTTTTTGCACCGCCTAAATACAAATGCAGAATCCCCCCGAAGAAACCCGTCGTGTTTTCATCAACACGTCAGTCCAGGGACGAAGAGCTTCTTGTGCTCCTTCGGTGAGAATCGCTTCATGCCGTTGCAGCTAAGAGGCGGAGCTTCCAGAGCTTAGAGCAGCGCCTAGAGTGAACTCCCTTGGCAGACGGGGCAGGAGAGTGGAAAGGGGGAGACTCCATCCAAGTTAACCACGGAGGGGGGGACTCCAAGCCTAACCACCCAGAGTGAACTTCCCCGGCAGACGGGTAGGAGAAGCGGAAGGGGGAGACTCCAAGTTAACCACCGGAGGGGTGGGCGCCGAACCCCGAGCAGCTTCGGCAGGCAGGGGGTCCCGCGACAGTCCTCTACTTCCCGTCGGGAGCCTTACTACTTAGACCTCCCGCGCTTTCACACCATCGATTTGAAGTCCATGTTCGCTGCCTTTTGCAAAAGCGAGATGCTAAAGGATTAGCATAAGGAGATATATAAGCTAAAAAAAAAACAAATAAATATATATAAGATGCATACTAGGGTCGATCGGACTGAAACCCCCACCAAAGAGGACCTCCTCGGTTACATCTTTCCAACACAGAGGAGGTCGACTTAGAAGTTTCAAAACAATCTTATCCTCCTCCGGGCTCAAAACTGGTTCCCGCCTTCACCCACTTCGGCACCTCCTCTCTCCACCTCGTGGGGATCTCCCACAGTCCGCTACACCGAATAAGGAAGTATTTTTCCCTCCAACACTTGGAGTCAGGTTATCGATCAGCTTCACGCCCCGACATGGCGATAGATAGTACCTATACTCTATCTTGCTCTTTTGATGGATTTTGTAGTCTCCGGAGAACACTAAAGTTGAGGCAAGACTCCCGCCGCCTGACATTGAAGAACGAAGCCGTTGACATGCCTCCACATGTTCGGCATTTACTGGATCGGACTCAGAAAGTACCCACTTCAGCCACTTCGGTCACAAATGGAGGAAGAGGAAGATGAAGGTCGACGTAGAATGCACCGAACGGTAAAAAAAACAGAAGTCGGGAGAGGTCGGCGAACAGGCTCTGACACCCAGGCCCGGAAGGAGAAGGCCGAACTCCCTCGGTATCATGAAGCACTCTCGATGCGGACCAAGTCCCTCTCCAAAGTATAGATGGAATGTCGTCGACTTCGGAGTGCTCCCGAGGTATATTCTCCCTCGTACGAAGGGGACATTTCGTATAACACAATGGACAGAAGGTTGTCCGAATAATCTCCAACTCCATCGAGGCTCGTCAAAGGGCACGGAAGCCTACCTAACTACCCCGCTTCCCACACCTTCACTACTACCGTCTCGGCAATGACCGACCCTACCACCCTCTTCCCCTTATCCACTATCAGGGGAAGGATCAATTGTCGATCCCCCTTCACGGTCCGAAGTGGAGGTCTAACATCTTTTGATGAAATATATAAGCGAAAATATATATTTACCTTGACGTGACTCCTATGGTCGGAATAGTTCGCCGAAAAATCAAACGCCTGGCGGCGACCGCTAGCAAAACCACCCAAGAGAGAAATTTTCGACAGACAAAGACGAGAATGAGGAAATGAAGGAGTGAAGTCTTATAGAGAAGGAGGGCATGATTTGGGCTTCTAAGACCTTTAAGCCCCCAAAACCACTGGAAAGCCCAAACAACCAAACCATCGTGAATACTAAGCGACAAAACTCGAAAAGGCGGAAATCTCATGCAGCGGCAAAAGTCGTTGACTGGTCATCGGTCAACGGTCAAAGGAACATGTCACTCTGCCGAGCCACCCTTGCTCTTTGGTGGCGTACTCTGGACAAATGCATCCCCGAACGCAAAATCATGCAAAGCCGTTGACTTGTCAATGGTCAAAGGGAACACGTGTCACTCTGCTAAGCCACCCTAGCTCTTCGCTGGCGTACTCCGAGCAAAAGCGTTCCAAAAACACAAAATCACGCAAAAAACCGTCGACTGGTCAACGGTCAATGATCAAAAAGGATACGTGTCACTCTATTGAGCCACCTTAGCTCTTCGATGGCGTACTTCAAGCAAACGCGTCCCCGAACGCGAAATCACGCAAAAATGGTCAACGATCAATGGTCAAAGGACATGTGTCGTTCTTGCCTTTCCTGACCGTTCGATCTTCCTATTTTCCAAGCCAATCATGATCGACGGCCCTGATTTCGCCACGTCGTCAGGTAATTTAATAAATCCTTTATTTAATTAATTAATTCGAATTTATTATTTAAAAATTCTGAAAATTAATTAAAAATCAAAAATATTAATTAAAAATTCTAAAAAATTATTAAATTCAGGAAATGTTTTTAAATTCTGAAAAAATAATTTATTAAATTTAGAATAATTAATTAAAAATTTTGAAAATTAATTATTTAATCTCAGAAATTTAATAAGAATTTCGAAAAAAATGAGAAAATTGGAAGAAGAAAAAAATCCAAAAAATTCTAGAAAAACACAAAATTCAGAAAATTCCAAGGATAATTTTGAGCATCTCCCAAACCCAGGAGAGCACCGTTACACTCCGAACGAGCTATAGAAACAACCCCAAGAACGCCGATAGATACTATAAGCCACTAAAAAGGGCAAACTACTCCTCAAAGGTTGTGAAACTTAGTATTCGGGAGTGGGGGCTTGTGACATGGCTAAAAATTGAACCAAGTCAGGACCGTTCAAATCGGGCACGAATCTCAAAGCTCTCAGGAGTAAAACAGTAATTCATATACAAACAGGTCCGAAAATGGAAAACCGGGCCTTTTCCAAGCCCAACAATCCAAAAACGGGTCTGTCTTACTGGATTTGGACGACAACCCATCGCAAACAAACCCAGGTCAGTGAGAGATTGATTTAATTCATGATTATCTCTAAATGACAGATTAAACTAAATCTCTAATCATGAAAAGATTTAAACTCTCTTTCTTATCCAAAAATACCGGGACAGAAAGAAAGATGATTATCTCTAAACTGTCTCTAAAGCCGACTATAAATAACCCTCTACCCTCACCATAAACAGGTAATCAGTATTTTTCCCACCAACGCTCTTTCACATCTCCTTGATTACTGACTTGAGCGTCGGATGGTTCGTCGCCGGGATCCACCCCGGCGTTTCGAACTTTTTGCATGTGAGCGGCAGGGGTTGAAAAACAGTCAACGCCGGCAAGAAGTCAGCAGATTTGCTTTTATTGTTTCTAGAAGAATTCACAAATCATTTGTTTGCTCCCACACCAAAATTAGCAGCAACAGATGGTAAATTACTCATTAAAAACTCTTCAAATTCCTATTTGAGAATAATTTGAAGTTCTGGTCACAAGGTGAAGATGGATCACATCTACACCGACAGTACTAATGCGGTTAGTATTGAAACATTTCTAGCCTTAGATAGGAATAGCCTCTCTTTTTATATTGTACTTAATATGATTACAATCACAGATTGAAAATAGAGGAACCAAAATGCCAATAACAAAAATGTGTCGATGTGTGAATCACTGAAGCAAGCAAGTTGGAAATCTATACACCAAAATAATTCCAAGAATTTTATCAGGAGGCAAACGTGCAAAGAATAACGGATACATTAGCAATTCTTAAAGTAAACAGCAAGAGCAAAAGGAAATCACATACACACATTCAGCAGACCAATTTCCACTGCAAAGGGCTGACAGAAAGCTAACAAGTTCAACAGTTTGAAAAGGGTATTCACTCTCTAACATATAAAGAAGAGATCGAACTGGCCCATCAACAAAACTGTCTTTGTCCCAAAATTGCATAGAAAGTGACTCCTGTATCAATAAATCATGATGTTAGAGGACGAAATGAAGAGAAAAAAAAGGAAGAAAAAAAAGATTTGACTGTGTACAGAAAAATTGTGCATTGAAACTATAATGTGCTCAAACCTCTCCATGATAAATTTCGGAGAGAATATCCAGTATCAAGTTCAAAGTGGAGCCTGCAGTCTGTCAAAGGACCACTATTATAAGAAATTTAATGCAAATTCGGAATGACAGAACAAAATATGGATTAACAGTTCTTTTCCAATCGAAGAACGGTAAGAAAAACAAACCTTATAATTGAAATCGTAGGATGCAATAAATGCTGAAAGTAGTGTTCTCAAGATACTTAAATAACCTGAAACTGGGCCCTGCATGAAAAAATAGTTTATCTTCCCAAATTGTAACATGACAACAAAAAATGAAGAAAGATCTTTGATGCTCAGATTATTTTAAGTGGATAGCTATATTCTGACAATAGTCTAATTCACGAGTATAACAAATGAAATATAGAAATTAGCCAATAAGCAGCACCACAACTTTGGAGTTTCAGCGTAGCGGCAGGGGAATTTCACACGACTACTAAACAATAAATTTAAATCATGTTTCCAAAAGGTATAACAACATTTCAAAATAAATTATAATTGGTATTAATACGACAATCACAAAAACAGACATAAATAAGGGACACGAACATGACACGATGACGGAACAACGATTGTCATATATATAATGATATGTCGGGTCCTATGGCATAGGAGAAATTTCCTAATGCTGCATATTAAATACCCAATCTCCGCAAACAAAATTCACATTCCTAACCGTTCAAGTTGATCTTCATACCATAAAACATAAAACAGAGTGAAGTCAAATCACTAAATTTGAAGATGGTTTGCACATTGATCGTGAATTTGCAAAAATGAATTCTGAACAATTGGGATCACTACTTAATACATGGGTGAAACCTATTCAGCTCTGATATTATTTCATCCTGTTTTATGGCATGTTGGGCAATTTGACCCGTCTAAATCACACATTTAGGAGGGATAGACTTTTTCGGGTGTCATAGAAGGCAATTTCCTCCTATAGCACAGGACACCCCATTATAGGAAATCTTCCATTGCATATGTACTGTAGCGTTTGCAAACGTGCAAACCACTTAACCCATCATTGGCAACAACGGGTTAAGTTATAATGACCCCGTTATTTTCAAACAATGGGTTCATTATAACTTAACCCGTAATTGTCAATGACGGGTTAAGTGGTTTGCACGTTTGCAAATACTACAGTAGCGTTTGCAATGGAAGATTTCTCATATATATATAGAGAGAGAGCGCAATGCTCCATTGCAAACAGGTCTCATGCAAATAGGTATGTAAATCACTAAAGCCATGGTTGAAAACGACTTGGGTTATAAACCGAAACCGTTGTTCCAAAACAACGGCTTCGGATATAAACCTAAGCCGTTGTTCCGAATATAACTAAGCCGTTGTTCAGAACAATGGCTTAGGTTCAAAATAAATGAAGCCGTTGTTCCGAACGGCTTCAGTGGTTTGCAATGGAGCATTGATCATATATATATATATATATATATATATATATATATATATATATATATAGGCTAAAATTGAAAAAAACCCCTTAAACTATACCATATATGCAGAAAACCTCACTCACCTTTTTTTATGCAGAAAATCACACTCAACTATGGTGCGAAAAACCACATCATGACTCCGTTAGGGTTCCGTTAGGCTAAAATTAAAAAAAAACCCCTTAAACTATCTCATATATGCAGAAAACCTCACTCACCTTTTTTTTATACAGAAAACCTCACTCGCCTTTTTTATGCAGAAAACCGCACTCAACTATGGGTGCGAAAAACCACCCGTATAACGGAACCCTAACGGAGTCATGATGTGGTTTTTCGCACAATAGTTGAGTGTGATTTTCTGCATAAAAAAAAGGTGAGTGAGGTTTTCTACATATATGGGATAGTTTAGGGGGGGGTTTCAATTTTAGCCTATATATATATATATAAGGAAAGTGGGTGCGGACTGTCAACATAGGGTTTTTCTGTTGATGCTCACGTGGACACTAAATTTCGCAAATTGGTATTGCAATAGGAATGAGAATGCAATTTAGGCATACTGCCCCTCATGCAAACATCTTTGCAGAAAACTTATATTTCTTAATCAATTAATAAATCATTTATCTATCTCACCCTCTTTAGCGCTTCTTCAGTCAATCTCTCAACTCGATTTCAATCTCCATCTCAATATCAAACGGTGCATCTCTATCTCAGTATCTCTCTACATACTTTGTCCATGTCCTCTCTCTACATACTTTGTCCATGTCCTCTCTCTATTTATCGCTCGACCCTTAACTTCCCTCTCTTCCCTGCTCCTTCCATTCCAGTCCTAGAAACTAGGAAAAACCCTTTTGCCCTCCACCTTGCAAGTCTGCCCCATTCTTCACTAAGCCACCACATGAAGAGCTTCACGACTTACGCCACTGCACGTGCTGCAGTAGCCAGCAGCATCTTCTACTTGATCCTTCAGACAAAATCTACAAAGATCAAATTTTCATGAAATTGGACACAATCCAGCAGCTAACTTCCAGAATTTAGTTCAGTGTCCTAATTTTATGCCTGGGATCAGTAATTGACATGATTTAAGAATATCTTCCATTTGGGTGAGAGAGTGAGAAGAGGAAGATGGGGGTTTAATTATATCATACCAATGCTTTTTGTTCTCAGCGCTAGATGCATTGAGATTTTAGGCGATCTTTATGTTAAAATTTTCATGTAAAAGAATTTAGTGTAATTTTGGCCAGCTAAGACTCCAATCAATGAGTTTAAAATTTCATAATTCTGGTAGACTTTTGACAGAAGTTTATAATTCTAGGTTGTTGTATCTGTAATTTCAATGTATCGTGTGACATTCTATTTTTTGTAATAATTGTTATGTGAACTTACACTTGAATCCTATTATTATCTCATGTTTTTAACAACTCTTGAAAGATATTTTGTGAGTTGCGGTTGTTTTACTTTTTCACTGTAGAGTTTGCAGCATGGGTCAATCCACACTTTGAGACCAAAATGCTGAAGATGATAACAAATATCAACTGTTCTGCAAAATATTGACAAATGTGACCATGGAATAACCCTTTCTTTATTATCCTAGGAAGCACGGACTCTTTACCTCGCACCCCAATCAGACTCTTATCGGACTGAGGTGAGGCGCAGGTGCGGCGGGATTCGTACGGGGTGCGGCGGGACACACACCCCCATTATTTTATATTAAAAACTCAAACGGGGCGGGTAGGGTGCATAATATAAGATAAAATAAAAAAGCTAGACTCTGCCGCCTCTCCCTCTTCCTCTTTCTCTAACCTAATTCCCAAATCGAAACTAACCCAAATCCCCCCTTAGCGCCCCTCTCCCTCTTCCTCTTTCTCTAACCTAATTCCAAAATCGAAAAATACCCAAATACCCCATTGCCGTCGCCGCATCTCTCCCGCATAGTCGTCGCCGCATCTCTCCCGCGTAGTCGTTGCCGCCTCAATCCCCAGTAGTCGTCGCCGCCTCTCTACCCATTGTCGTCGCCGCATCCCTTCCCCATTGTCGTCGCTGCTTCTCTCCTCCGTTGTCGTCGCCGCCTCACTCCCCCGTTGCCGTCGCCGCCTCTTTCCTCCGGAGCCGTCACCGCCTCTGGTATGAACGAAATTTTTTGCTAATCTTCTGAATTAATGATTTTTTGGCTGATGAAAATTTTTTGGCCTCTGGTATGAATGATTTTTTAGAATGGATGATAATGAATGTAGATTGCTTGCTTGCTGTTAAAATGGATGAATGAATGGATGATTTTTTTGCTAATGAATGAATGGATGATTTTTTTGCTAATGATTTTTTAGAATGGATTTGTTAGCTGTTAAAATTGCTTGCTGTTAGAAAATTTCCATGCTGTCTTGCTTGCTGTTAGAAAAAAAAATTGCCACAAATTGTTTTTTTCCTTGCTGTTCTTTTCCATGCTTGCAGTTAAATTCTTTTCCATGCCACAAATTACAACTAGTTGTTAAATGAATCAAAAAAAAATCTTGCTCGCTATTCTTTTCCATGCTTATTGTTCGTCTTTTTCCATGCTTGCTATTCTTGATGCTCTAGTCTTGATTTCTAAAAAAATATTAGAAGAAAGAAAAATCGATTAATTGATAAATTTTATTGAATAACATAGACTATGAATTGGGTACTTTTGTAGGTCATTTAAATGAATACAAGAAGTATGAGTTCTACTGGTGCAACTCCTACCGCATCTAATCCTACTCAAGACGATCATTTTCCTCCTTGAAGCTATGTGACGAAAGAAGCAAAGATTGGAGACAAAGGTGGAAATTGGAGGTGGTCGTGCAATTGTTGCTTCAAGAAGGTTACGGGATCGTAATCGAGAGTAAAAGCTCATCTTCTGAAACTTGCAAACATTGGAGTAAAACCTTGTTCGGTGGTAACTCCCCAAAATATAGATGAAATGCAGAGAGTTATGCAAGACGCTGGACAGAGGTTGAGACCAATTGAAGTTCCTCTCCCACCTTCTTCTAGGACTTCAATTGGTAGTTCAAGAACGGGTTTCTCATTTGGCATGCCGAGGGTTGATGGAAAGAAAAGGAAGGGTGTGGAGAGCTCTATAGAGAAAGCATTCAATATGGAAGCTCGAGAGCAATTAAGAAGTGAGATTGCGAGAATGTTCAACTCTGTTGGCTTACCATTTCATCTTGCAAGGAATCCACATTATGTGAAGTCATTTTCTTTCGCGGCGAACAACATTTCCGGGTTTGTTCCACCGGGCTACAATGCTTTGAGGACTACATTACATCAAAGGGAGAGGACAAACATAGAGAATGTAGCGCCCCGAGTTCCACACACTGGGAGCTCGTGACACTTACCCAGAATCTTTACTTCAATTGGTACACAACACAAAAAAATTACAGCAAATTAGAAACTTACATTGCGTAAGGAAACTTTATCCTACACTTGGATGCTTTCCGCAGCTTGAGTCTCCTGTTCTACGATCAGTGATCCTGCAATTAGCAAACTGTGGGCACGTCAGTTAAATACAACTGACGCAATGCGGATGAAAACCACAATCTCCAAAATCCTCAACAATCAATATTTGATGTAGAAGAAAAATGTGAAAGTCAAACCACAAGTGTCGGTGTATGTCATAATCTAGATTCTAATGCACAATTCATATGCACATCATGCTCTTAATCTAATGCAAACTTGATTTGAAAACGTATACATCCCATACTACATACTCCCCAAATCGAGTTCGTATTCTCCAAATGGTAGGGTTCAATCCCTCGCCATGCATCCTACTCTTGTACTCTTTCCTGTTTCTGACATTCATCTAGTGACTGGTAAAATTGCAGTCGCTCGGTCTAGTTCCGTCACTGCAGTCAGTATCATTGGTTATGCCATTATGTATGCCGAGACCCTGTGGTCCTACGCCACTCCCCGGTCATACTCCGTCCGGCCCCTGTGGTCCTACGCCACTCCCGGATCTTACCCAAAAATTGTTACGAACATAAAGGTGACCCTGCAGGTCCTACCTGCTCCACCAAGAGTCCTAGAGCCCTGCTCTACTCCCTGTTCGCATTAAACAACATAGAACCTTAGGTGGATTTGAAAGGTCCATCCCCTAACTTCCACCATACAGTCCTTATCACTAAATCCCAGAAATTAACAGACGAGACCACGTCGCACGTGTCCCAGACGAGACCACGCCGCACGTGTCCCCTTAACAGGAGAGTACAACGCCCAACTAGTATATGTCCTTACCAATTATCCTAGTTTAATTTCTCAATTCACCAACTCAACAAGTCTCATTTTGATTTAATTGGGTTCAACTTAGCTTCCAATCATGCTAAGAGGTTGGCCCAACATGCACCACACTAGTGCACTCAATGTGCACAAAACATTACCATATGTAAATATTCAAGTATGCATACCCGCATACACAAGCATACGGTATTCCATCAATCACCGTATTCATGCCTACAATCTCTTCTATGCAACCAATAGTTCTTTACTACAATCTACTCAACTTTATCATGAGTTTCTAATTAGCTAAGCATGCAACTACATCCACTAAGCAGATTACTACAAGTGTGTAGTTTCCAGCAATCACATCAATTTAAGCATTCGAGGAGTAATCTTTTCTACTACATTATAACTAAGCTTACTAACTCATTAGTAGCTTACTAATACAATGTTAGTAGCTAACTAATACAAAACTAGTAGTTTACTAACAATGTATGTTTACTAACTATAAACAATTGGTTAGCAATTGGGTTACTACAAGGTCAAGTCTACATTTCTAACTTTCTAACTTCTTACTATCATGGCATTCTAGCATTCTATTCTACTAATTCACTACCATACTAACATATTAACTTACTAACTTACTAATCATTTCAACTAAGCTTACTAACATTATTAGTACAATGCTAGTAGCTTACTATCAATGTAAATTTACTAATCAAGATACTAACTTACTAATCATAAGGACTTTTAGCATTCAAACATGAAAATTTAATTAAACAATTTACTAATTAGACAATTACCGCACAAGACATCACAAAATCATATTTTTACACTTATACTATCATTCTTAACACAAGGAACAAATCTTTATTTATTCACTAGTATATTTATGCATATAAAATTCACATAAGTAAACACTCACTACAATTTCTAGCAAGCATTAATTATTCATTCCATATATGAAGAAAAATAATAATAATAGTAATACAAGAGGTATGAAGAATACCCACTTTGATTGTTTGCAAGCTTGAAGTTGCTCCTTTTCCTCCTTGCACCTTTAGTCTTCTTGACTTCTTGCTCCAATCCAAAAGTAGCAGTAGAGTGGTATAGTAGTAGTAGGAGTTGTAGGTAGTAGTGAAGTAGTTGTAGTTAAGTAGAAGTAATAGTAATAGGCATATATATAGAGAAAAGGGAAAAATATGCTGCTATTGCTGCTGCCGGCTGTAAAGGGAGAAAAGAGAGAAGAAAAGAAGTGTAGTAGTAGTAGTAGTGTAGTACAGTAGTAGTAGTAGTAGGTACTAGTAGTTGAAGTAGTAGCAAGTAGTTGTAGTTGAAGTAGTAGTAAATATATAGGAAAAAAAAGATGGAAAGAAAAGTTGTTGCTGCTGTTTGCTGTCGACAGTAAAGAGAGAAAAGGGAGAAGGAGAGAAGTGTAGTGGTGAGTAGAAGTAAAAGGTAGTAAGTAGTAGTAGTAGTAGTTAACACACATATATATAGAAAAGAAGGGGACAAAAACTGATGTTGCTGCTGGCTGTCTGCAGAAAGAAAGAAAAAGAGAGAAGGAGAGGAGTGTGGAGAAGTGTAGAAGGTTTAGGTGTCCTCACCTTTTACACTTAACCCCTTAAACTTTATGTAATTACACTTAAGCCCTAAATCTTATTGGATTTGGCCTAAGAAAGAAGGTGTTAGGCTTTTAAAAGAAAACATATTAAGCTCTTTTTTAAAAAAATTAACCATACTTACATAAAAATAATAGTGTGGTGTATGAAAAAAAAGATAATGTCAATACATATATATATATATGTATATATATATATATATATATATATATATATATATATATATATATTGTAAGAATTTAGAGGTATTACAGAGAAATTGTTGGCTTTGATAAAAGAAACTTGGGCGGAAACCGGTGTGGCTATTGTTAGTGATGGATG
This sequence comes from Hemerocallis citrina, assembly GCA_017893485.1. Lineage (NCBI taxonomy): Eukaryota > Viridiplantae > Streptophyta > Magnoliopsida > Asparagales > Asphodelaceae > Hemerocallis > Hemerocallis citrina. The sequence goes on along the minus strand of CM030358.1, from coordinate 345,916,585 downwards.
GTCGGATTCTCAAAGAAGGCCTCTTATTAACTTTATGGCGATGTTGGAAAGTCGGCCCATGTTCTTCAAAACTATCAATTGTGAGGGTGAATACAATGACAAGTTCTACATTGCACAATTGTTGAAAGATGTGATGATGAAGTCGGCCCTCAAAATGTTGTACATGTTATAACAGATAAAGCACCGGTGTGTAAAGCGGCGGGAAGTATTATTGAGAGTCAATTCTCTGACATTTTTTGGACTCCTTGTGTAGTACATATACAAAATCTGGCTCTAAAAAATATATGCACCGCAAAGAACACCGAAAGAAATGATCACATTTATGATGTGTCATTGGATCACCGAAATAGCCGGAGATGCATTGGCTATAAAGGTTTTCAATACAAACCATTCCATGAGATTGGCTATCTATAATGAGTTTGTAAATTTAAAATTGCTTTCGGTGGCCGAGACAAGATTTGCTTCAATTATCATTATGTTAAAGAGATTTGGATTGATCAAACAAGGTCTCCAAGAGATGGTCATTGGTGAGAAGTGGTCTTCTAATAAGGAGGATGATGTTGGGAAGGCTCAATTTGTGAAGGAGCTCATTCTTAACGATCTTTAGTGGGACAAGATCGACTACATTCTTTCATTCATAAATCTTATTTATGACATGCTTCGATTTGCCGACACCGACAAGCCCGTTTTGCATCTTATATATGATATGTGGAATACAATGATTGAGAATGTGAAGAAAGCAATATATAGACATGAAGGCAAGCAAGATAATGATTTTTCAAGCTTCTATGAAGTTGTGCATGAGATACTAGTTGATAGGTAAAACAAAAGTAGCACACCACTTCATTGTTTGGCGCATTCTCTAAATCCAAGGTAATTTTAAAGTTACAAGGTTTATAAGATACAAATTTAATTAAAGTGTTAAATGTGGCTTTTTTTATTTTAATTCAGGTATTATAGCAAATAATGGCTCGATGGTGCTCCTAATCGTGTTCCTCCACATAGAGATTTGGAGATTTCGGAAGAGAAAAACAAATGCTTAAGAAGAAGACCAAAAAAAGTACTAGTTGAGTTTGCCAAATTTTCCGAAGCTTCTAGTGAGTTTAGCAATACTCACTCTTTGAGTGATAGATGGGAATTGGATCCAAAAGATTGGTGGTTAGGTGCTTCTTCCCCTTTGCTACAAAGTGTAGCATTGAAACTTCTTGGGCAACCTTGCTCCTCTTCTTGTTGTGAGCGTAATTGGAGCACGTACTCCTTTATTCACTCAATGAGAAGTAATAGAATTCAACCACAACGTGCCGAAGACCTAGTATTTGTGCGCACTAATCTTCGCCTCCTTTCAAGAAAGAGTGAATCATATGTGAAAGGACAAACCAAAATGTGGGATGTTGGTGAAGATGCGTTTGACCATCTTAATGGTGCCGGTGAGCTTGAAGTTGCAAACATCTCTCTTGAATCTTGATGAGCCGGAAATGGAGGCCCTGCTTTTTGTAGAGAATGAAGTTGGGGATGATGATAATGATGCTATCTCGCTTGGAGAATGATCACTTATTAAGTTGTTTTTGTTTATGTATTGATATCATTTTGGGTAGTGGATGATACATTGAAGGTTATCATTTATGTATTGTGCTATATTATCATTTTCAATCTCTTGGTTAATGAATGATTATTGACGATGATTTTGATTTTTATACAAAAAAAATAACAATATCAATATCAATATAAATATATAAAATACAAAATAATTATTTAAATATTATCCGAATCCCAGCCGCACCCGCATCCCATTATTTTTAGAAATTGCCGCATCCCCGCACCCGCATCCCTGCACCCGAATCGGTGCATCCTAGTCCAAAAGGTGAAACGTCTTTGTTTCCAACTTGCTATACAAAATGATTTGTTTCAAAAAAACTTGCTATATAAAATCGTACATGGGGTATCTTGTGCCACCGGAGAAAATTTCCTCCTATGGCAAGCAAAAAAACATATTTTCATCTCCCAAATGCACTATCCACCTTCATACTACATATCTATATATAAGAGAGAGAGAGAGAGAAAGAGAAATGTGACCTCATATTTTGTATAGGTGATTCCCTCGTATTGTAATCACCTATTTAGGACACTTATGAACGATCAACACTGTTATAATGTTTGTTATGTCATAAAATGCATGCACATAAAAAATTAACACATTTGGAGGTCTTTTATCCATACATCATGTGATTACAAAATGAACGGTTTGTTCATATTATAATCACTTGATTAGGCCAATTATGAACGATCAACACCATTATAATGTTTGATATGCCCGAAAAAAATGACCGAAACCACGCCGATATGCCTAGGATAGCGGGCAAGTAAGTACTGGAACAGACCAGGAGTAAATGGGAAAGCTGCAAGTAGGTCATAAAAAGCATGCACATAAAAAAATCATCACATTTGAAGGTCTTTTATCCATGCATCATGTGATTACAAAATGAACGGTTTGTCATGTGATTACAAAATGAATGGTTTGTTCTATTATAGAAAACCGTTCATTTTGTAATCACATGATGCATGGATAAAAGACCCCTATACATCATGTGATTACAAAATGAATGGTTTGTTCTATTATAGAAAACCGTTCATTAATCACATGATGCATGGATAAGACCCCCAAATGGGTTGATTTTTTATGAGCATGCATTTTATGGCATAACAAACATGATGAACGAATTTGACCATCCATAGGTTACCCCACGAAGGGATTGCAATCGCATTGTATGAGAGAATCACCTCATATATATATATATATAATAAAACACAAAGAAAGCTATCAAGTGGCCCTCCTTCAATCCCTTCAAAAATCAAAGGCTCAGATCTAACCTCACAAAACATATTTTCCCCCCCAAAACTCAAATTCAAATCTCCCACTCAAAATAACTCCTATATTTATTTAATTGTTTTTTTTCTCTCTCTCCCTCCCTCTTCTATTCAAAAAATTAAGAAAATAAAAAATTTTAAAATTTTAAAAAATAAGAAAACTAAAAAATTAAAAACTTTTAAAATAATTCAAAAAAAATTTTAAAAAAATCATATAATATGTTTTTTGCTCTATGTTTGCTACTTCAATTAATGTGCTGGACATCGCAAACTATTTTATATGATCAAATAAGGTGTACCGTTTCGAAGACGTGCCATAGGCACGCGTCAACGGGCAAACCTAGTATATATATATAATGTGAGATATAGGGGGAGAACAGAAAAAAAAATACTCGGGATTGCTAAATTTTCTATCTACTCTCAAATGTATGATCCACATCATTGCACATGATAAAATATAGGACTAGGAGGGTACACACTGCCACGAGGTTTGAACATGTTTTGACAGGTCCCAGTTCTATTGCTGAAAAACCGTTCAGTTTGCAACCACTTGATCAATTGTGAGTTTTTCATTACCTGACAATTCATGTTATGGACATTTCCTTGAAGGTGCAAATCATGGATTAGGGATGTGAAACGAGTTTTTAAAGCGATATAAAAGGATATTTCTTATGAGGACATCAAATCTGTTTTATTTTTATTTTGAGATTTAGCCATATGTAGATTTATTTGAGAGATTTGTTTTAGATTTTGTTCTAAACCTATATATAGGCCTTGAGAATAATGAGAAAATATGCTATTATTGATTACAAAATTTATTGTGTTGAGTTGTTGCTCCTCATCCCTCTTATTGTGTGAGACAATTGGGAGAATTATTAGGTATTGTGAGAAATCTTAATAAAGTATTAGGGTTTGTGAAACTCAAACTATACCCCAAATTCCCAAATCCCCAAATCCCCAAATCAATTCAACCCAAAACCTTAATCCCCAAATCCGACTCAAAGTCAAAACCCTAACCCCCTTTTCCTTCTTCTCCACTGCATCCAAACCCAAACCCTAGCTCTTCTCTCTCACCCCGACGGCCCCCACGCCGCCAACCCCCCCCCCCCCGCCGCCATTATCGCTCACCACCATCGACCACCTTGTTGCCACTCCTTCACCCCATCGAGCCCCTCGTCGCCCTCCAGTCATCGTCGTCATCACCCTCCCCGGCTCCTTCACCGCCTCCTTTAACCCTCTGACCAACCCCCATCAACCCGACCTCCCCAAATCCGACTCAAAGTCAAAACCCTAACCCCCTTCTCCTTCTTCTCCACTGCATCCAAACCCAAACCTTAGCTCTTCTCTCTCACCCCAACGGCCCCCACGCCGCCAAATCCCCCCCGCCATTGTCGCTCACCACCATCGACCACCCTACTGCCTCTCCTTCACCCCGTCGAGCCCCTCATTGCCCTCCAGTCCCGTCGCCATCACCCTCCTCGGCTCCCTCACCGCCTCTTTTCACCCTCCGACCAACCCCCATTAACCCGACCTCCCTCTCCCTTCAACCGAACCCCCCACCACATTCGAAGTCGACCCCGACACCTCCTCAGGTTACCCCCTTCCGTCCACCTCGCTGCATCCCTGACGGCAGCCAACTCCACCACAGCGACGCCTCCTCGCTGCCTCACCACCGCAGTCCTCGGAGCACTAGCGCGATTTGCTTCGAACCCGGTAAACTCTTTCCACTTCTCCATTATTTGTGATACTGCTTTGTCGTCTCTAGATTATTATTTGAATTTTCTGTCGTCCAAAAATATTGAGAGTGTGTGCTTCTACTTGGTAATTAGGGTATGAATCGTTATTGAATATCTTACTTGCTAATCGCACTTAGGTGTAATTGTTGATTATTAGGTGTGAACTTTTAATTGGGCTTGTTAAACCTATCTTATATCTTGAAAATCCATCAAACTGATTAATAGTTTAATTTCTAACTTAATCTTCATTACGTGTTGATACTTAATCTTTTAATATTCTTGGAAATTCTCTATTAAGAGTTAAGTTTACATCAATTTCCTTCAAAAAACAAATAGAACAGCTAACCTATATGGCAGTTATGGAAACCCAACTGTTTCATATCAAACTATTAGGACTAGGAAATGGTAATGTAAGTAAGATGATATACAGTAAGGTGTGATTTCTAAAATGTACCAAACAATTTGAAGCACGCTGTAGCAAGTTGTATGCTAAGCAGTTAAAATCCCCGATTACACCAGATTAATCCCCGATTAATCGCTAATCGGAGGCTAAGCGATTATTTTTTTAATTATTTACAATATTTCAATAGTTAGCGATTTAATCGGGTATAATCAGCCGATTAGTGGTTAATCGGCCGATTTTAAGTGGCCGATTAACCGATTAAATCTCATCCTCTAATTTTCATACTCGTTTGCATTATTTGGGCTCATTCTGTCCCAAATTCAAATCCAAATCCAAAATCCAAACCTTCTAGTCCTCACGCATACCCCGCACTCGTCTTCTTCCTCTCACAAACCCAAACTCAAACTGATTCTTTTCTTCTTCCTCGAAGCAAACCCAAACCTGACCCATTGTCGCTCCCCTTGCGCCATCGCATACTTGACCCGACCCGTACCTCCTCTTACTGCTCATGCTACTGCTCCTTCCCGATTATTTTTGTTTGTTGGAACCGACCATTAAATCCGATCCGACCCACATCCAGAATCCAAACTCAGCTAAAACCAAGTACCTCTTCTTTTTCTCTATAATTATATGTTCCTATTTAATAATCTCATAATAGTTTAATATTAGAGTTTAGGGTTGCTACATAATGAGAGTATATCTTTTTTTAATTAGTTTTATATATATATATATATATATATATATATATATATATATATATATATATATATATATATATAATGATTTTTCTGATTTAATCCCCAATTATTTCCCGATTAACCGATTAATCATAAATCGCTCCTAGACCAATTAATTCCAAAAACCGATTTTAACTGCCTAGGTTGTATGTAGCACGACATGTCTATCATGGAGCAGTTACCCGTTCCCGACACATTTTGGGTACTGACAATTAATTTATTTGTTTGATTATGTTGCTCAAATATAATTTTTTAAGTCCGTTGGTTAAATTTATGCATAAGCAGCGTAACTAATAACTATGAAATGGTTAGATATGGTAGTTTAGTATAGCCATCTCCCAGTATCCTAATTCTTACAAATTTTCTGTCCCTTACCAGGCCATGCCGTGTCCCATACCCGTACCTGTGTTCCATGTAGTTTAAGGAACTGAAAATATGGAGGAATCGTTGTGGGCTCTTTACTGTTATTGTCTTGGTTTTCTTCCTTTCAGAAAAAAAAATATCTTATCTGTATTCATGTGTAAGACGTTCAAATTCAAGACTTCTAGCGTTTAAAATTGGACTAAAATCCATTACTGTCTCAAGGAAGTCAATCACTATTGACGAGGATTGAACGACATCTTACTTCAAAATTATTACTTGCTTCTTTAATTTGTGATCTATCTATACTTCCAAATAAACGTGAATTTTGTTTTCTTCTCAGCAGTTCTTCCATGCGGATAAATACTACTAGAGATCTATTAGTAACTTAACTGATCAAATACATATATATACACACACAGACACGCACATAATGGTTGCAATATTATGATAACCTTTTCTATCCTTTGGTATTTGCTAGTTCATTCATTGAAGGCTGCAACAAACCATGTTGTCGCTTGAACAACAGTTCAAACTGTAGTAATGGGTTTCAAACAAATAAAACAAAAATAATCATCCAGATAATTCATACATTATCAATCTTTTGACAAACAAAAAGTTCTAAAATGGTGAATCAGTTTTGCACAACTCTGCATAAATTCTGATCATATTTAGATAAGGTTTTTTTTTCATAGGTCTACCACTTCAAGATCTGCTAAAAAAATTCCAATTAAGTCGTAGCGCCTACTACTGGCTGTCGTTGCATAGACTGGAAATTTACAGCACAACTTTAACTAGTCTCCAAGAAGGGAAATCTAGATTCTACTCATTTATTTTGTGATACATCCTTATTTAGTTTCAGATCGACCTCCTATATAGATCTAAGGGTTCTTGATCCCTTATGAGAATTTAATGTATTAATTAAAAACACTAAGATTAAAACCAAAAATAGTAGAGCTCGTGCACATGATACCTACATATTAAACAACAAAAAGATAAAGACAAGAACCTGCAAGGGTAATATAAAGATTATATCGCTCTTGATAACAATCCTGACAATTTTTTACAAACTTACATCTGAGTTCCGCAATGCAGAGCTACGAAGAATTTCAAGTAAATGGTCAACCGGTGCGGCCTCAAAAGCTTGATGCAGATATGCAATATGATCAATATCCTGAAAATTTATAAAGTATCAGTATTCAAAAGCCAAAGTAAACTTGACTCTTAAACTTATCACTTAAGGGGAAAGAAAAAGTGGTTCTTACCAAGAGAATATCGTATTCTGTCCCATCTGGAAGCGACAACAGAAGGCGAACACATACAGCCCAAGCAAGAAGAAGAGGACCAGCTTCTGCCATACCTAATACTGAAATGCTTGAAACTATATTATCCATCTCTGGGACATCTGATAATGAAAACACACAACCACCTTGCTTACTGAAATAACAGAAATCCAACACGAGAAAGGGAAAGTATAGCAAATATTAAAATAAATGGGAGAAAAAAGTAATGTTAAAAAAAATCGAGTCAGTAGAACCTATAAGGAACTTCATCATGGACCATCCTCAGGAGATTCTCTAGATCCAAGGTTTCAATAAGAATAAGAAGTAGTTGGGATTTTGCATGGTCAAATGAAGTCCTAGCATCTAGTGAAACCGCTAATTTTCCTATGCTAAATGAACCGCATAATATGTCCTGCAATTAATAAGTTAAAACAATCAAACTTAAGAAACGTTAAGGAACAAACAACATAAGTTTAGCATGGAAGATACGATTGATTACCTTGAAAAGTGAGCTCAACCTTTTCCATTGCTCACCACTGCAGCTACAAAGATTATCATAATAGAGAAGAAACAGAGTGTCCAGAACCAAGTTACTCTCAATAATAGATTCCTCCACCCAAAGAACAGTAAAATCAACTTCCTGGCAAAAAAATAAATGAAAAGGAGTGAGCAAAAAATGATATATAAGAAACAAATGGTAGGGCAGTCAGCAGGTGTTAAAGCAGGAAATTTGGTTCCAGATTTATAAACAAAATTATACTTCACAAATGAACCAATACAAAGCATGGAAAAATAACGAGAAAACAAAAGAAATTACCCCAGGACACATTAAAATACTAGATATGAGATCAGCTTGGAACCAGGGGCGAAACCAGAAACTTATATCGAGGGGGGCCAAAATAAAAGCAACGCAGTCTACTCAAATTCATAATTCCCAGTACAATTTTCAAAAGTTTACACTTATTTTCTTGAGAAATTGATCAACAATATCTGTCTTCCCCATCTAGTCATCTACAATCTCGCAATACTACAAATCATTACAATTAAAATATATTTACCACTTAAAAACAAATCAACTTCTGTTCTACTTATTAGTAACATAAAGTGGACTAAACATTTTAAATAATTATCTTTAAAAAAGAAGTATATTTTATGCAACTGGCATTCTAAGGCTAGAGAAAAACAAAGGTGTATGTGTGAAGTAGAATATTTTTATCTAACTAGTATTGCTTGTAAAAAAATAAGAAGGCATTCTAAGGCTAGAGAAAAACAAGTATGTAGGTGTGTGACTAGATGTTGGTATCATCGGATTCCTCACATTTTTACCCCTCTTTTATATTTTTAGTTAACTTAAATCTATATAGATGTTTTTTTAATCTTCCCCAAGAACACCAATGATTAATGAACATCATAGTTTATTTTATGCTTCATGGTAATGATTAAAGTTCCTAATCAAGGAAGGGAGAAAAGAAAATTTGAGAAATACGGTTGAATACAAATCTAGACTAGTATAGATATTGAAACCTAATTATAAAGAAAAGAAATCCATATGTATAACTATTTACCTATCATATGGAATTTGGTGGTGGTGTTGTGGGGGGATCTCGTCTCATATACCCATGGCTCTGCTAATCCATACAATATCATATATCCACATGGGTATACGATTTTTGTTTCCAATTAAAGAGGGGCACTAAATCATGTTGCACATGGATTTATTACAGTTCAACCATTTTTTTGGATTAATGCAATGCAACACAATAGAGAAATTTTGGAATCACCCTTTCCAACTTCTAAGTAGGATTAAATAACAGTAATACTATGTGGAGCAATTTGTAGAAATTGGGTACAGCCTTAGCCCTGGCCGGCCAGATCACTCTTACCATTGTATGGAACTACATCACCTATACATTTCCAACACAGACCCAACCCCTAGAATACAATAAACTCATAAAACTCATTATATGTATATATGAGAATAAGGGGGCTAATGTCTCCCTTGCCAACTAGCCCTGTCCGGCCAGAACACTCTTACCATTGTATGGAACTACTTCACCTATACATTTCCAACACAAGCCCAACCCCTAGAATACAATAAACTCATAAAACTCGTTATATGTATATATGAGTACAGGAGGCCTAATGTCTCCCTTGCCAACTAAGCTAGGGCGACAACTCAAAATTATTTTGACCTTCCAAAATGAAAATCCACACCATTGGATATGATCAACAATTCAACATTACAAAAACTTTATTAAAAAATTCAAATAAATTCGACGAGTTTTGACCATTCATCATGCAACCTAAAGATGGAGTAATTTTAGACCCTTTATAAAATATCAATTTATTGGTCGCATGATAAACAGTTAAAGCACGTCATATTCTTTTGAAATTTTTTCATGCACATACTTTAAGTTGTAGATAACATTTAACTATATGGATTTTCATTTTGGATGGTCGATATATGAATTTCTAGTTGTCTCCATAGCTAAGTTGATTAGAGCGACACCCTACTCTCTCTCTCTCTCTCTCTCTCTCTCTCTCTCTCTCTCTCTCTCTCTCTCTCTCTCTCTCTCTCTCTCTCTCTCTCGATATATGAATTTCTAGTTGTCTCCATATGGGAGTCAAGTAGTTGATGAGTAGGAAATCCTCCCCATACATCTAAATGTAATGCAAGCTGATGCAACTAACAAGTATAAGATCCTTAATTATAACATACCCAAAACAAACCCTTGCATTTCCCTTGCAAACAAAATAAAAATAAAAATATGGTACTCGCAAAATCCTTATCAATTGTCATTCCATAATAAATTAAAATTACTTACAAGAACACTATATGGACACATTCTCCATTATTATTCGACAAACTCTATGAAGCATGGGTACGGGTACGGATACGGCTATGGGATATGCCAAATTTATAAAAAAAAGAAGGAAACAAAAACATGGCTATAATATTATATAATATATATTATCTTCATTACATATAATTTTACTAAAAATGGCATTGAACAATACAATTTACTGCTCATAATAAAAACCAGTTTTACAAAAGGTGTTATGTGGTATTATGTGTTTCTTGGTTGCAAGTCCCGTAAACCACATGTTGTTGGGTTTTTTTTAATAAAAAAAACTTCACAAATTAGAAAATGTAATGGAAAATTTAAAAAAATCAGGAAAAATCATTTTAAAATCAGAGAAAAGGGGGAAAACCAAAAGGGCATAAAACTTAGCATAACTGTATAATATAAATGCAAGTAAAAATTGTTTAGATTAATTGATTAACTAAAGACAAGTTCACAAGTACAAAAATTAGTTTGCAGCATTCATTGAACAAAAAATAATATAGAACAAAAACTAGGTTTAGTTTGAAAATTGTAACATTCATTAAATAAAAGACATAAAACAACTACTAGAATTAGTTGTGTTTTATTGTGAAATCATGAATTTGTGAAAGAAAAAAAAAAGAAATAAGCAGTGCCCGTTTTCTGGCCTTTTTTAAAAGGGTCAGATTCAGGGCTGCCTAAAGAAAAATTCATATTGATTTAAATAAACCCAATTATCCACTACAATTATGCATCCGCATACTCGAAATATACAGGCGCATATATAATATGTGCCTGCATATAGAAATATATGTTTGCATAATCATCTTTTTTACAAAATACGGTATATGCGGCACAAAATAAGTGATTTCTCCCTGCGTAGCACATATGCGCACATAAATTCAATTTTTAGAACACTCATCGAAACAAAAAAATATATCGTCTATAAGTGATGATACTTCACTACTCTATAAAATTGGAGATGTGTATGTAAGTAACCAAAGTTAATTAATATAAGTATGAATATGTGTTTGAAATTTGTTAATAATCTATATAATAAAACACAAAGAAAGCTATCAAGTGACTCATTCAATAGGGTTGATTTCAATGGTCCAGATCGAACCTCACAAAACATATTTTCCCGCTCAAAAGTCCCCCCAAAACTCAAATTCAAATTCCCAAAACAACTCCTTTATTTATTTATTTATCTCTCACTCATTCTCTCTCAATTTAGTCAGAAATTTATATTTTCAGAGTTCAGGTTTGTAAATTTTTAGATTTTTTATGCATTTTTTTATTGCTCATGTTATATTGAAAATAGCAAATATCTCATCAACAGTTAAATTTCATCATTTTCCTTACTCAAAATTCTAAGAAGTTGGATTTTACACCCCCATTTATAATTATTTTTCAACATATACTAATGGAAACATGGACTTTTATTTACAACTAATTATTGTTTTACTATTCAAACTTGAGCTACATAATTGTTGTTTTACTGTTTACAATACTTTCATAAGATGTATCGTTCCGAAGACGTGGCGTAGGCACGTGCCCACGGGCAAATCTAGTGTCTTCTACGAAATGTTAGAGAAATGTCTAAGAAGTGTCCAACATATAAGATGTATTATGAAATGGTAGAACACCTTACTAGAAGTACATATGCTAATGTGGGTGAAAATTTCATCTAATCGAGGTAGTACAATTCATGCACGAATCTCGAAGTTCCTAAGGGCAAGACAATCATTTCACAACAACTACAGGCCCACGACCAGAATATGGGTCGCCCACAGACCCACCATCTCGGCTCAACCAATGAGTGAGGCTGATTCGTCGCCCAATTAAGGGAGATTGACCAGTCAATCATGGCTGACAATCAAATCCCCCTAAATAGGGATATGATAACTCATTGGATCCCTTGATTAGAGAAATATTCCAAATCAGTTTGAAAATATTCTCAAAATTGATCCACCTTATGCCTATAAATACAGCCCTTCCCCTCCATCGCAAGGGTAATCAACATTTTGTCCACTAAAACCCAGTTAACACTACTAAGTTCCCGACTTGATCGTCGGAGGGCCGGTGGGAGGGAAAACTGCTTTTTTGCAGGTTTTCGGCGGTATCTTAGCTATCCATTCCAAATCCAACCACAAATATCAACCTCACATCAGAGCATATCAACAGGTGAGATCTAAGCTTTCTGCAATCATCAAAGAACTCATTATCTGGTTGCTCCCACACCGAAAAAAACAGCATCAAGTGCTAAAACTCTCCTTAGTTAAAATCAAAACCTCCAAAATATGGAAGCTCTAATTGAATACATTGAGGGTGCATAATTGTTTCTTTTACACCCTAACTTCCAAATGAGTTAATTACAATTTACATTTGGAAGCATGCAAATTGATTGAAATTTATTTTTGCAAATATCATGTTTCTCAAAAGATTCTTGCATGATAAATGAATGACCTATTCAGAGCACTCACTAATCAACAACAAACAATACGTACAACAAGTATTGAGAACAGATCATCCTTCTGCCTATGTAAACAAATTTCAAGTATGTATGATACTCATAAGATGCGAGTGACATTAGAAGGACAAGGCCTTCAAATCTTTGTATAACAGTTTTTAGGTAGTTGTCTAAGTATTCTTATTTACACATGGCACAATGCTTCACATTAGGGACTTCCCATACAAAATAAGGAATGCTTGACATTGCTAGACAAGACTTCACGTCCAACACTACTTGAGTACAGAATATCAAGAGTATTTTGGTATGTTGTAACAGGTTGTAAGCCCTAACTTGGGAAACCCTCTTCATAAGCCTATATATAGCATTTTAGATGCCTCATTCAACGAATCAATAGTAACCAATACTTATGCTCTCAAACACTGAACTTAAACAAACACAAAAGTATGTGTAGTTAAAGTATGTCTTATCCTATTTTGACAGCAATTAAAAAAATTCATATGCGAGAAAACTCAAAAAAAATATTTGAACGAATTATTTTAATAATCCAAAAGAGGACAAATATATGTCCACATACTTGCTCTAGCTTCTGAAGAATTGTAAGTTACAACCTGAGTACTACATTCATGTTCGTGCCTACATGGATAGTAAATCCTTTGAAATACTCAATGGATAACGCTAACTGTTAACATAAAAATTACACTCAAAAGACATGAATATAAAAATTAAAAAAAATAACGGTGCAATGTGCTAAAGGATGAGCAATGACCAGAATCATCCGTATTTTGTTGGCTGCAACTACAGGTTGAGAATGTAGTTAATCAAAAAGCTTTCTTGTCGACATATAAAACTACATGCAATCAACTAAACACTTCAAATAGAACATACGCTTTTCTCAGAAGTTGCAGAAGATAATAGATCATTGAGGATGGCCAGCAGCTTCCTTTCCAAGCCATCATGAACCAACTCCAGAGCCACTTCCACGATAGCATCATTTGATGAAGAATCATCACTCATGCACACTGCACAACATTTTTCAATTTAAGCTTGAAAGAAAACAAAAACCCCAAAAAATGCACAAAGGATTACACCACAAAAGAAAGTAAACTGAAAGGAACACCACAAAGTAAGGCATGTGTTAAAGTAACGTCATATTTTCAGAATATATAAACATCAGTATTGTGCAATATAGCCTATTCAGCCTAGAAATAAATTGGCCATAAAAATAATCCCTTGAAGAATATCATTAAAAAAGCTCATTAAATCAAAGTAGACCTGTAAACCAAATGTAAACAATATATGATGTGTCTATGTGTGAGACTATGCAAGTGGATGCAAACATCATAGTAGACCTCTAGCCTACCAAATGTAGAACACAACGTATATATGTATGTGTGAGACTGCATGTGGATGCGAACCTCAAATGACTTAAAATCTAATTAGGATGGACAAAATTATCGAGCAGAGTTCATCTCAAAAAACACTTGGATCGAGACATGACAACAGCTGCCAAACAATTGTAGTGCAAGTGGCAAGGAATCTCACTCTTAAGTGAGAGGTCATTGGTACGAATCTGGCCTTAGACGGAATTAATTTGGGATGCTGGAAAATCCCTCACTTCCCACTGTGGATGGCTACGGCCGAATGCCAAAAAAAAAAAAACATGACAATAGGTACATCAATAGGCTCTTGCGAGTTCTGGGTAATTAGACTTCTAGATCAGCATCATATTAGACATTAGCATACAAGCATCACAAATAAATTAGACTTCACTGAGAAGAAACATAATATTTTTTCTTTTATTAGAACTCCACATTTCCTAAATGGTATGAGCAAAAGTTTGGCGGTTCAAACAAGCATAAACTCTCAAAAATAATGAATATATTATTCATTTAGAGATATATTGATAAGCATAGTTGTCATATCTTGCATATCTAAGCATCACATCCCAATAGGATGCACTACGGTATTTAATGAATGAGACACATATCTTGTGTAGCTAACACTTTTACCCAAGACCCAGAACCGACTGGGACCCCGAAACTGGACCCGACTCAACTTGTTTTACACAGGTAGGGCCTAGGTCCAAAAGCTGGGCCTGATTGGAATTTTGGGTAAGGTCTGGATCTCAAAATTTTAGACCAGCCCCAGACCTACTACCTATATATAATGTCGGGTACCTTTGATAAGTTCCCAACCCGAAACCAGACCCAAACACGTAAGTACCTGGTATTTTTAGTTTGATATATTAATATCAATATATAAGATACGTATTGACTCTCCAAAATATGTAGAGACCCCCAAATTCTTTCAGTTTTAGGGTTTATGCCATATCCCCAATTTCCCTCCCTCTTCAATGTCCACTCACCCCATCGTCATTTCAAATTAAATCTTTGGTGGATCTCCAGCTCAATTCCTCTTCCATAGCTCCACTGCATTCAGTGACTCCTCGTTGTTTACCTTGTTTTTCTCACCTCAAATCAGATAAATGGAAAGCAAATGGAAAGCAATTGATAACTTGTTTGCTAACAAAGTTGGTTTTGTTTTTGAAGAATCAATTAAGTTGAAAAAAATTGCCTTGCGGTTTTTATTTTAATTATCGTTTTTTCCCCCTTAGTTGATCTGTTTCTAAACCATGTTTAGTTATATATGGGCATTGATTCTATTTTACTTAGATGTTCTAAGTATGGAATTTTTGTTTGGATAATTTCATTACTCAAACTAGTTTTTTTAACACTCCTAAGATTTTATTAACATTCAGATTACTCCTAACTCCTAAGTTAGTGATCTATTTTATAAACCATCATTATGATTGTGGTCTGTGGATCTTTTAGTTTTAACTTCTAAGTTAGTGTGATTTGAAGTAATTAACATGCACTAATAGAATCATTCAAAAACCCAGATCTGATCTGACCAAGACTCTGAAGAAAATATATACCCAATACATGTTGGGTACTAAACTTTTGGATGGACCCAGACTCGTACCCAAATGATACGAGGTAGGGCATGAGTCCAAATTTAATACCCTTGTGTGAACCGGTTCGAGTCAGGCGACCTGACCTGTTGATCTTATGTTATTCATCTATAGCTCAAAGAGAAGTACCAGTATGCTCTGCCAAATAGCAACTTCAATTAGCAACTCGATAACAGACAAAATGTGCCCATAATTTAGGCACTTCATCTTCCTATCTCATCTATTGCCTTCGTTATCTCATCTCCTATAACCTAGGCAGTTAAAATCGATTTTTGGAACTAATCGGTCTATGAGCGATTAGTGATTAATCGGTTAATCGAAAATAATCGGGGATTAAATTGGAAAAATCGTTATATATATAATTAAAAAAATATATATATCCTCATTATGTAGTAACCCTAAATCCTGACATAAAACTATTATGAGATTATCAGATAGGAACATATAGTT
This sequence comes from Hemerocallis citrina, assembly GCA_017893485.1. Lineage (NCBI taxonomy): Eukaryota > Viridiplantae > Streptophyta > Magnoliopsida > Asparagales > Asphodelaceae > Hemerocallis > Hemerocallis citrina. Next base: position 345,900,482 of record CM030358.1, on the reverse strand, counting down.
ACAGAAAAAAAATGGTACTTGGGTTGAGCTGAGTTTAGATTCGGGATGTGGGTCTGGTTGGATTTGCTGGTCAGTTCCATCAAACAAAAACAATCGAGAATGAGCAGTGCGAGCAACAAGAGGAGGTGCAAATGCGGGCCAGGTCAAGTATGCGACGGTACAGGGGGAGCGACGGCGGATCGGATTTAGGTTTGCTCGAGAAAGAAGAGATTCAGTTTGTGTTTGGGTTTGCATGAGGAAGAAGAGAGGGGTGATATGTCGGGTTTTGGTTTGCGCGAGGACCAGAAGGGGTTTGAATTTTAAATTTGGATTTTGGATTTGGACCGGATTGAGCCCAAATAATGCAAACGAGTATGAAATTAGAGGAGATTTAATCGGCCACTTAAAATCGATCGATTAACCACTAATCAGCCGATTATTTCCGATTAAATCGCTAACCATTGAAATATTATAAATCGCTAAAAAAATAATCGTTTAGCCTCCGATTAGCGATTAATCGGGTGTAATCGAGAATTTTGACTGCTTAGCCTATAACCAATGAACCTCATTGGGCCCACCAACCTTTTGTAAGCCATCAACCACTGTCTAAAGGCATCACCAGCAACAAAATCTGGCCAGTGTGTGATGATGTCCAGCGATGTGGAAAGGGAGGCAGAGAGGAGATGTTTATCTCTAGTGAGTAGTGAAAGAAAGAAAACAGATATAGAGTATGAAAGAGAGATCGTCGGTGAGGTGTAGATGGAGAGGAAGGAATTGGGGGCGGGGACCGGCGGTCACCGGTGAAGTATTAATGGTGGAGATGGGGGTGAAAGGGTTTGCCAATGAAGAAATTGAGGAGGTGAAGGTGTTTGGCGGCACAACGAGGATACTTACGCCAGAGAAAATGAGAATGAGCTTCAATGTGATGAAGAGTTGGATGAGAAAGGGAAAGGGAGAAGGGGGGAAGGGGTTTCTTTTTCTTCTTTATTATTTTTAAGTTTTTTATTTGCTGTGAGATGCGTGCCTATTTCTATTATTATCAACATTGCAAATTAGAGTTGTTATTTGGAGTAGGCTATCATTTCTCTAGCTAAAATATCCTTGTAAAGCTTAATATACAATATGATACGATACTTAGAGGGGTGTATTGGATTGGAATTTGAAAAGAATTTAAAAGAATGTGAAAATCCTAGTGTATTCTATTAGGATTTTAAAGGAGTTTATAAAAGTCACAGTGTATTCAATTGAGACTTTAAGTGATTCTATTTAATTCTTGGTGTATTCAATTGAGATTTTAAATGACCCCATTAAATTCTCAGTGTATTCAAAAAGTAATTGATTTTGGTAGAATTGAGAATTTAGAGGATTTAGATGGAATCTAGGGTCTGAGGTATAAATACCAAAAGCCTTTACAATTCTCACCTTCTCTGTAGAAACTTTCAAGCCATTGGTGAGTATGGTTTTGTTTCTTGTACAGATGCCCCAAATTATCCCCAAATAAACCCAAACCCTAATCCCCTTCTCTCGCCATCGTCTTCTTCCTCCTCTCTTCTACCTCCCGACCTCCGATCCCCACGCAGAGGCTTAATTCAACCCAAACCCTAATTCAACCCAACCACCGATCCCCATGCCGAGGCCTCCATCTGCCTTCTAAAAGACAATGGAATCAATTTCAATCAAAATCAACGCGACAGAGTTGATTCAAAAATATTCTCAAGATTGCTATGACATAAATTGGTTTCTCGTTGCAGGTATAGGGCGAAGTGGATAACGTTCCATGGTTTGTATGATGTGGCCTATATAGTGAAACTATTAACTAGAAGACATATGATGCAGAAACAGCGAGTATTGAGTTGATAAGGAGATGTGGTAGAGTTATGAGAGTATTGAGTTGATAAGGAGATGTGGTAGAGTTATGATGCCTAACGGGAGAGTTTGTGCTCCTTATAGATCTTTTGCTCCATGACTTTGGTTACCGGGTATTATTAGTTATTATTATTTTATGCTATTTCAGAATGTTAAAATAGCGAGTATTGAGTTGATGGACTCATCAACAGCTCTCTCATGTAGGGCTCTTTCTTTTTTGTTGTTACTTTTGTTTATGTGGGTGTCCTAGTACTTCAGAAAAATCTTATGGACATTTTTATGACTTGCGAGGTGCCTTGATATTTATTCGTACTACTCTTATGAGAATGACAATCTTGTGTAGGAAATGAACTAATTATAAAGTCTATTGTCATCGAATTCCTTCAAATTTCATTAAATTTATAATAAGAATTCCATCAAACTATTTTAAAATCCTTATAAATCTAGTCAAAGTTTTAGGTGAATTCTCCATAAATTCCTTAAATACTGGGATTCTCAATTCTTTTAAAATCTTTTGAAATCTCAATCTAATACACCCCTGTTAATGAACTAAATACATATATTATGTTTTTTATCTATAACCTAAAATATCCTTAAATCGTGATTGTATCGGATGATACGATATATACTGGACCAATACATGATAAAGTGTGATATAAAAGAGTGACGTGTGTGGGTGTCTGGTTTTGGGTCTATTAACCCTATAAACTATTTTAAAGCCCAGAAACCAAATCTTTAAGGTTTTCTGCCAAAGCAACAACAGCCTCTTCTTTTTCCTTGTTGGTTCTGCTTCATTTCTGTGTTCTTTATTCTCGGGGTTCCTTCTCTCCATCGAGCTACTTATCTTCCTATCTCTTTCTTCTCATCTCTCTTTTCCTTATTTGTGTTTTCTTAAATTAACTCAATTCTTCCATTGTTTATGTGTATATGTAAATTTTCTCTTATCATAGATTAAGCTTTGGCAGCAGATTTGCATTGTTAGTTCAACTCGTCGTGTCCTGTAAATGACCTTTTTACTTTTTTCTATAAATGGGTCATCATGATTCTAGTTCAAAACCTAAAGCATCTTATTCTCATATTTTGTGCCACTTTTTCTGCACCACTAATTGCAAGTAAAGTTTGATATAGGATCAGCACATACATCTAACATGTAACACACATATCATGCAACTTCCATAGTAGTATAGACAATAGTCCTACATGCTCAGTGACATCAACTACATCTTTTTTTATGGAATTAAGGATCATGACTTATGTAATATAAAGGAGGATATATGCCCAGGGTTTTTTTTGTATTTGGAATCTTTGGTGACTCATTAGTGGACGAACTTGTACACATCATTATCTCTTACTCTCTAAAGTATAACGTTTACATATATTCTGATAAATCATGATCACACATATTGATACATCATTGACTGCTTAGCTTCTGAACATGTATTTATATATCTTATGATACTATACACGATATTCAGTATGTGATTTTAGGAAACCGATATACGACATGTATCAGGATTAGATAACTATGTTGATAAGACCAAATATAACAGAAGGGAACTTTTAAAAAGAAAATACTAAGGACACTAACTTCCAAAATATTTCCAAGAAACCAATGTGCAGAGAAGCAGCAAATCAAGCCTTGAGAAGAGAGTAGGAATTACATGAAGGTTTGACGCCTACGAACCTATGACATTATTTTGAGTTATTTTATTTGTTTACCACACCCACGAAAAAAGGGGAAAAAAGGTCCTAAGGAATCATCAGTGATCAATACCTAAAATGACAACAGTGGAGCCAACAGAATAATTGCACTAGGAAAACAAAGCAGGACAAATCGCTATGAAGGCTTGTTTCCTTTCATTTTCTTACTTTATCTTTTGTTTAGAAACATGAAAGCACTTTTAAATTGATGATAATTGCACAACCTGTGCACCTTCATCGGACTCATACCGTCTTACAAGTCTGATGCACATGATGAGTTCCATGATGATAGGTGTCACCTTCAAACCAAAGTCAGTGCCTTAACTTTAAAAAAAAAAAAAAAAAGATAAAGCAAACTATTGACTTGAGCTATTGACCCATAAGGAATCGCTTATTCATTTAAACTAAAATAATAGTGAACAATCAGTATTTTGAACAAAAAGAGTCCAAGGTCCAACACATAAAGTGCATGAGGGATAAAAGCCAAATGGATTAAATCCATACTGCTAATTAGAGTGTCCGGTTTCTCTGGTACAATCCTGAGAGATGGTGGTTAAAGCGTATTTCTTGTTCATTTCCCCCTTTTTATTTTAAAACACTGTTGCTTATGTGGTACACAATACTGACTATTTGCATATGATTGTGCAACCTATCATTTAACTTTGATGCACTATCATTATCTCTGATAATCATATTTGCTACAAATTCAACATATAAAATTATTCAGGTTTTAGGAGGGGAAAGGAATTAGAATATGATAAAACAATGATCGTCTCTAAAGAAATTAGTAAATCGGTCTGCAATATGCATAGCATAAACTTTCCACAATAAACTGGCTTACTTGACTAAATACTACCTCTGTTTGAGGATTGCAGGATAAGAATCACATAATACTTGGATCCTAAACCGAGTAAATGTGTCAAAGTGAACTTAACCTCATAAAAAAAATTAAGAAAAATATGAATTATGTTGGAATATGATAAAGTGTTATATTACTTAGCCAACACTGGTGTTATGTGTTATCTCAAGAAATAAATATCTAGTAGAACCTACAAGTCATAATTAAGTGGCATACAATTGATACAAATAATATATAAGACAAACAACTGACTACATGAGGTGACAACTAACCTGTTTAACTTATACAAATCAAAAACTTACAAGTATGCACAAACAGACGTCTGATACACTTCATCAAGCACTGCCTCTCAAAATAATAGTGAAGTAGTACCTTAAAAAAACATCATAAAAGTGTCAACTGGAGGCAAAATATCCAGAATATACAAAGAAAAACATAATGTTCTCATGAATAATAGTCGTGGAATAATGCCTTTTGTATTCAAGTAACATTTATAGACTCAAGACACAAGAATGTGGAACTCATGTAAAAACACATCTTTATTAAGTTCTACTGGGCTCCACTCTCTCTCTCTCTTGAGTACATTTTGAGTATACAGATGTTGAGTACAATTAGCATTACTCGTAGTTGTGTGGACTACCAAGGAAAATTGTTAATTGGCAAATTTAACGTCAGATTTAAAGTATATACAAAAATCTGTTTACATGCTTATAAGGCAGCATTTATAGAATCAAGTACTCCTTCCATCTCATAATGTATGTCATTCTAAGTTTCTACACTCATATTAAGAAACACGCTAGGTTAGTGTGAAAGTAATCAACATTCTTGGTTATTGAAGCTATTACATGCGCTAGTTATTGTAAAATTCCAAAACTTGCCCTCTTATGTGAAAAATTTAGTGGCAACAGGGCATAATTGCAAGTCCTAAAGAAAAGAGAAAAAAAATCAAACACAGTTAAAAGGTTAAGACATTTTCCTTTGAAAACCTAAAGTAACAAACAATTTGGGACCAAAGAAAAGGCTAGAATGACATACATTATGGCACGTAGGGAGTATGTGGTAAATGCTGATTCAAGTTCAGATAACAAAAACTTCAAAAGTATTGACACAAAGCAAATATTGTAACCAGTCATCATTTGTTTTGTTCGGGTATCTATCTACTCAGGGAATAGTTTTCAAAAGAAATCAAACAGGATATATAAGATACTTTCAAAAATATAAATAAATAAGAAACCAAGAAAGGCGCCTACCGAATTGAGAAGATCCTTGTTTCCAGCATCAGCAACCGCATCATTAAGCTCAAAAAACCTATCAAAGAGAATATACGACTGCACCTCATCCAAGCACTGACATGAACTCAAAAGTGTAGCATTAGTACACTAAGGTCATACATAACACTTACATTAGAGCATTAAAGAAAAGGTAATCGAAAAATAAAGCTCAGAAGAATTACCCAGCAAGAGCTAGCATGAAGAGCGGCCTCTTTCAGCTCCGGCTTGACAACCAGAGTCCTCGACCCCACGGAAATCTTTGGCGAATCCAAAGCGAGCCTTGACGTCTGGTTGGGGACCTTGAACCGAGTCACGGAATCTAAGAACCACCGCTGATTGCTCTTCACCTTCTTCGCCTGCAATTCAAGAATTCAAACATCAATTCTTAAAATAAAAAAAATAAAATGTCTGGGTTTGAAAAGAGGGAGTTGGGGTTAGGGTTTGGTACGAGGTGGTCCG
>CM030358.1:345711334-345893847 GCA_017893485.1 Hemerocallis citrina | reverse complement strand
GGAGTGTACCCTTGGAAAGATTGGGTAGGAGATCATTTCAACTAGAAGAAGAAGCTGTTGTTCTAAGTTTTCTTTATAAGTGGAATTCATTAGAGTTTGGAGATGAGTAACACATCATGTGATAGCACTCGTATGCAATCCAAGGTGATGTTTGTTAGGATTATGTCTTGTATACTCGTTGTTCAGATTAGAAGAAGGTAATATGAAGAACGGAGGTCGAAGCGTCGAAGTGAGTAGAAAGGAAAACAGCAGCAGCAAGGTGCAGGTATAGTTGCGGTCGACTGTCCATGTTGGGGTCGACCACACCCCCCGACCGTGCCCCCGACCACTCGTAGTACAGGGAATATCAGAGAGTCGTACGGTCGGCCGGTCTTGTTGGACGGTCGACCGACCGCAGCGCTGTGTTCATTTTTGGGCTTCGATTTGTTAGGTCAGTCCAATCTTCAACTCCAAGTTAGATCGTGCGGCTCCTATTCAGTTACTTCTTTTCTAGGTTATATCGGACGACTGAGAATCAAGATTAGACCTAGGTTTCTCTCTATTCTTCTATATATATTGTAAACCCCTCCTTTATGAGAGTGGAGTACTTCATAGGTTACTTTCTCCATTGCAAAGAGAGGATCGAGAGAGAGATAGTTCTTGGTGAGTGAGTTTAATTTCTTGTATTGAGTGAATCAATAACTCCTTGTAATCTCTTCTAGTTGAATATCAGATCTCCCTATATTTCCCCCCGGATTAAGCTAAAGATAACCGGGATAAGTCATCGGTGTGTTTGTGTTAGTTTGGTGGATCTACTTGCTTGATCAATTTATTCGTCTCGTCTACTTCGACTTCCTCATTGCTTTATTAGTTCCGCTGCGACAACGGACGTTGGTTGACGCCCCAATCCCAACACTCCCCTCCCTTCCTAAAAAATGAATCAAACAAGAAATGTTTTAAAAAATCTCTTCCTTCCCCTTCCCTCTCATCAATTTCCCTCCAACCAAACAGGCCCTAAAGGATGCGCTTATCTTGTGAAAGTTGATTATTCATCTTTATATTGTAATAGAGATATTGATGGGCTGTAGTCCCAATCTTTGATTGAATGTAATATTCTAGCATGTGTACTTTGAATAAAGTCAGGGTGGGGTGAAAAGAAAGACTATAAAGTTAATAGTAATTTTAAGTTGCAAGATAGAGAAAAATTATGTAACGTAACTAACATGTACATGTTCTTTTTGCATACAACTAGGGTCTCTATTAATGCATTTAATGATAAGATTTTCAAAAAAAATTATTTTCGGTAACACGAAAACAATCAAAATTTGTACTTCAAAGTTTAAAGTTTAATTTGAATAACTAACAAAAGCTCACACAAATTTCTTGGGGGTATTAAAAATGGAAGTAAAACATATGATTCATATGAAGAGGCTGGAAAGTTTGTTAAATTAAAGTTCAATATAATCAAATTCCTTTTGTCAAATATACAATCAAATTTTTTAAAAGGTCGAAATCAACTATACCAACCAAAATGTAGAAAAAAATAAGGCTAAATATAATAAAATCTCACCCAACTATTGTGCATTTTAAAAAAACCACACTTAAACTTTTTTAATATAAAAAAATCTCACACAACTATGTATAAAAAAAAAATTCACTCACCCATGCTTGGAAAATATATGTGGATGAGGTTTTTTTTAAATAAAAAAATTGGTCTGATTTTTTTAAAAATACACAAAAGTTGGGTAATATTTTATTATATTTAGTCTAAAAATAACTTACATAACAAAAAAAGAAGAAGAAGGATGTAATAAAATCGTAGGTTCTAACTAAAGGGATAGATATTAAACAGATACCTTAAAATTGAGGAGCCGGGGAGGAGGATGTTTTTTTTTTTTTTGAGGGAAAAGGTGGAATAAGGCCACCCTGTTTCATTAATAAGAAATTAACAAAACAACCCCAGCATACTGGGATAAGTTACAACCTACAGACAGAAAAAAAAAAACAAACATGAAGCGACATGACAAGTACATATAATCAGCTCTCACTATAAACTATGAGGACCAACAATTGTATGTCCGTCAAGCAAGCTTCGAGCACCCACCTCCACGGCATGCGCACACCCACCTGAAGCGAATCATGTGGGATTTGAAAATTTGCCGCTCCCATCCTTCTACCTCACCAACGCAACTTCACACATGGCCCAATCGGAGTCACACTCAAAAGGAGAGCCGTGGAGAGGGTACTCACCTCTGTCACGCTATAGCTCTCATCAGCAATTTATCACCAAACAAAACACCCGGTCACCCTAACCACGAACATCAACAAGGAGAGAGCCATGAAGAGGATACATTTGCCTCTCACATGTATCTACTCTCTCTAGTGATTTCTCACAAACACTAACAGACACCAGTACAGAATAGAGAGAAGCAATATCTTTACTCTCTTACTCTCTCACTCTCTCTCTCACGCAAAACCCTGAAACAATCACAACTAACAGAAGCATCACCTTTTCCTCTCGCCCCTACGGGCGGTGGACGTTGTAGATTGCAGGTTTATTGATGATGGCGTAATGGCGGTGCTGTTGCGAAAACTATGGCCGTTGATTAACGGGTGTCAAATTCAGGGTGCGACTACCCCACTGCCAAACAAAAACAGATACATCTCCACCTCAACAATTTCTATAGGACACCTCATGGGGGGACCCCGTCTACGGGCCCAAGCCCGACCTAGTGCTGTAAAGGTGCGCACCTATGGGGGGACCCTGTCTTCGAGCCCTAGCCCCGTAACCGTGCAACACCGATCCTAGGCACCTCCTCCACTCCCCCCACACAAACAATAACCAGATCAACTCGCTACCGTCTCTAACTCCAGTACTACCATCACACGTACTCTTTCTTCTTTGCATACACAACCAGCAACTCAACATCCAAATCGCAGCTGTAGATCACCGCGGTTGGTGTTGAGTGCGCGGACATGGTGGCGGTAGCGATGGTGACAGTTGAAATAAGCACCCCAAAAGTTGAGACAAGTGAGCGCACATCATGGAGGGACCCCATCTTTGGGCCCAAGCTCCACAAACGTGCAAGACAACCTAACTTCCGGCATCTTCACACGCACTACCAACCATCGCGGATCGCCATGAATGGCCTCGAGAGTGTAGACATGGTGGTAAGTGTGCAGAACATTTGGGCACACATCTAGCAAATCATGGAGGGACCCCATCTCGAGTCCAACCCCACAATCGAACAAACCTACTTGCTTCACACCCCCACAATCGAACAAACCACAGCAAAAGCAAGCACTGGCTCCATGCCGAACCACCGGCCTCACCCAATGGGCAAATCAGATCTGGGCCAACATTGGAGGGGGGGATGGCGATACCGGCGCACCACCCGAGGGGGCGCACTAGTCGACCACCGCAGGTGGCGTGATCTCCCCACCGTGGGAGATTTCCACCTACGGTGTCGGTGCCCAGTCGATCAGAGGTGGAGAAGGAGGAGCGTGTTGAGGGCGGAGGTCGGGAGGGAAGGAGGAGATCAGAGGTCGTCAGTGGGTCTGGACGGCCAGTCCAGTTCTCGTCGGTACCGCCATGCTCCGTCGATCTCGTCGACCAGTCCAGACAGCCGCCATGCTTCGTGGATCGAAGGTTTGCAGTTGGGGATCTCGACGGTAAGGAAGTGGAGGAGATGAAATGGGGGACGACTGGGGGGGGGAGCGAAGAGGGCTAGCCGCCGCCCCCTAGGGTTTTCAGAAGTATGGTTTCTTTTTGGAGGAAGTCTGTTTCTTTTTTGAAGTTGACTATGGGGGAGGAGGATGTTGCCTTTAAATTAATGTGCCTCTAAATTAATGCCAAATAAAGGAGGGAAATATACCCTTTTGGGATGAAAGAGAAAGAAACAAAAAAGTCACAACTGATTCTTCAAATTCTCAAAATTAATTGTTTAAGAAAGTAATTATTATATATATTTATATAACCGATTGGTTCTCTTTTCATGCTGTTATTAACCAGGGCCTGAAGAGTAGAAATAATTATGGAGGGGCGATAGTTAAGGAAACAACATAAGTTAGACAAAATCTTGGAGTTAATATCTGGAAAAATCAAATCTTTTGAATGAAGTTAGAAGTGAGATGAAAGTATGCTAGGAATTTGTCCCTTCACTTTCATCATGATGTTTCCGTCGGCATTTTTACACAAAGAATAGCCACCATGTTTCATTAAAGAGTAAATAACGAAACAATCCAGAAAGACTAGAAGAGTACAAAATAAAACAAGAATGCAACTACAGAATCATCAACCTCCAACAACCCTACGAGGATAGACAATAAACTAAGCAGTAAATAAAACACGAAAAGAAGAAGAAGGTACAAGTATCCCCAACAGCCATGGGTGTTAGGCTCTACCTAATGGTTGGCATGATCTCGATCTCCTGGTCATCGTAAGGCTGCTGTTGTGGGAAAGGCTCCAGGATGCGGTCCTTGACTCCTACAACTGTGATCTCTGCCCAAAAGCAGATTAAGTGCATAATGTTGGCAAGATTACCATGAATGGAATTACGAGAGCCACAGAAGTAAAAGTTATTCTTATCTGCCCAAAGTACCCAAGAGATTGTCGTGATCGCAATAGGTCAGGCATCGTGTCTATTTCTCGCGGGGGTATTACCTACCTAAAGGTCGTCATAGGTGATAAAATATGCAGTAGTGCCAAGGGCACGAAGTACTTCGTGCCAAACGGCCATGATACGGTGGTATTCGAGGAATAGGTGATCCCTTGTTTCTGAATGGTTATTACAAAAACCTCTAGTAGTTGCAATATTCTATTTCCTCTTTTCTTAATTTGCTCGGGTGAGACTGACGTCATTTAGGACAAGCCAAAAAAATGCTTTAATCTTGAACGGTGCTTTGGCCTTCCATATTATTGTATACCAGGGAGGTCTGCTGCCTCGGAAGTGTATCCTAGAATAGAGAGAACGCATGGAAAAGTGTTCCCTCTTCTTTAGTCCCCAAGCTGGACTATCTGGTCCCAAAGTACATCGAACTTCTGTAGTGGCGGTAAATCTTCTTAGGGCCTCTACCCTAGCCCTAAGTTCTTGCATGAGTCTTGGATCGGGGACTGGGTTCCAAATTCCCCCTTTCCAAGCTTTTTCTACTGACATATTAGGTTTTGGGTGTAGCAGAGATCGACAAAGAGGGACTTAAGGGGCTGCTCTCCACACCATCTATTCCACCAAAATCTCGTTGACTGGCTGTTTCCAATGAAGCTAGACATGCACTTATTGAAGGGTCATACGCCTTGGAGATACCTTTCCTGAACCAGGATGTCCTTGGTCCAAGCCAAAAGCCATCCACCCGTGATCTTCTCTCTTTGAGGTATTGTTTTATTGAATCTTGCCATCCTTTACTATTGGGGTGAAAAATCTTCCACCACCATTTTCCAAGCAGTGCAAGATTCATATCTTTGAGGTCGCTGATACCCAGACCTTCATGTGCTTTACGCATGCACATTTTTTCCCAGCGAATTAGGTGGTGCCCCCTCCCAGAGGACTTCACACCTTTCCATAGGAAGTGCTTACACCCCCTATCAATCCTTTGAATTACCCATTTTGGGATCTCATAGAAGGACATATAGTAGGTTTGACATGACCACTAATGAGTGTGATATGACCTCCTAGCGAGAGAAATTTCTTTTTCCACTCTGCAAAGGCATGCTTCCACTCGATCCACTATGGGTAGCTAGTCTGACTTCTTCAGTTTGCCGGACCTTAGTGGTGGCCCAAGATATTTGATTGGGAATGACTCTGTTATGTAGTTTAATGCGTTGAAATGGTCTTGTACCTCCTCATTAGATAGGGCAATGGATATGATACTACTTTTGTGGAAGTTCACCTGGAGTTCTGACATAGTTCAAAATAGCACAAGACTCCCTTGATGGCTATTATTTCTTCAATGATCCCGTTGCCAAAGAAGAGAGTATTGTCCGCATACTGAAGGATAGAGCCACTAGACTTATAACCTGATTTGCCCACCAGTGTGATCCAACTCTCTTCCGTGCAGTTATAGATCATGCCCTTCAGGACCTTAGCCACCAAGGTGAAAGGAGCGAAGATAGGGGATTAATGATAGAATCTTGTGTTGAAAATATGCCTCAAATATTTCTCTAGATTTAGAATCTTTATTCTTTGGTTATTTTATTTTAGATTTATATTTTTCTATATCTGAAATATTTGGTAAACGAGCATATACGAGACATGGTAAAGATAATTCATATCCAAGATAAATTAAGAGAGAATCGCCTTATGTGGTTTGGACATGTCACACGTAGACCCAGTAGTGCCCCAATAGAAAGAGTGATTTCATAAGTATTGATGGTAGAGTTAGGGGTAGGAGAAGCTAAAATCACTTGGCTGAAAACGGTGAGTAAAAATATGACAGCTTGTGGCCTTACAGAAGATATGACGCTAAACTGAGCAGAATGGAAAACCAGGATTCATGTAGCCATCCCCAACTAGTTGGGAAAAATACTTCGTTGTTGTTGTATTTGAAATATTTGGTACAATCTTTTTTTGTAATTATCTTGAGATACTTGTTAGGTATATATTCCTAACTTGATTGGGAGTGGGCTAAGTTTACTTGGGCACTAATTCAAATACTACTTATCCTAACAAAAATCTCAAGATGATTACTCTATAAATACATGAGAAGATATTGTATTTAAGTATGCCCAATAAAACGAAAAACTAGCTATTTAATTAAGAGATCATTGTAATCAAGAGGCAAAAGAGAGAGACAAAGAGGCATATATTTTGTAATTCCCTTACTTTCTAATTGAATATTGGTTCGAAAATCCTTCTTTTTTTCTTTCTTTTTTTACTAATTTTCTACTTGTTGCAATTCTTATTTATTCTGCTGAATTCTCTGAAAATAACGAGTTGTTGGGTGATTATCTAATTCTGTAATTTTGACCTCATTAACATCTTAGTGATGCCTTGCCTAGGCACTTGTAGAAAAAATAAAAAGATATTGTTGAGTATAACTTGAAAAAGAATCTTCCAATAACAAAAAAAAAAGAAAAAAAAAGAAATGAAACACGACACAGACATGAAACACGACACAGACTTTCAACGGGATCGAAAAGAAAAAGGAGGGAAAGATAAACTTAAAAAATCTACTAGGTCTATTAGATTTTGATCAAATGGGTCAAAAGTATGAACTATAAAGGATAGATGCATATTGGATTGCATAGGAAAGGCAGAGGAAACCATTCAAAGCTTCATGCTATGCACTGTAGGAGCTATCTCGTAAAAGTCGACTTCGAGAAAGCCTATGACTCGGTGAAATGAGATTGTGTCATTGAGACATTAAAGGGCGTGGGATTTGGTCTAAGATGGATTACATGGATGCAAAAATGCTTCAATACGAGCCCTCTCTTACAGGAAAATGGGTTTCCTATTACGCCGTTAACCATGATGGATGTTTTTCTCGTACTAAAGCATTGTTGGGTTCATGTAATCCATCTTAGACTAAATTTCATGCCCTTTATTGTCTCAATGATACAATCCCATTCCACCGAGTCAGTCTTGCTAGAACTCGAATTTTATAAATCTGAAAATTACTAACAATAATTGTGAAGAACAGAAATTACAGGAATAAAAGATAACAAACCAAAAGCTTTATACAGAGTCGAGATTAAAATCTCTCTCCTTAAAGCAAAATTTGCTCCGTAGTGTGACGGTGGCTGGCGAATTGCCTCCCAGGATACAACTGCATACCTTTTCCTGAAGAGCAGAACCAAAACTCCAGAGATTTCAGCGAACAGTGCTGTAATGCACTCTCAGTTTTTTACACAGAGGAGAAGAAGAGAAGTATAATTTGGATTATCAAAAATCTGTATAACTGGCAGACAGGATACAGTAGTCTTATAGGAGAAATGGAGACTGTTGGGAGGCCCATTACTCTGTAAAAGCAGAGTAATGGTCCATTACTCTGCAACAATAGAGTAGTGGTTCAGATCCATAACTGATGAGCCATTACTCTGCTGTTACAGAGTAATGGTATCAGTTGTCGAACGTGAAGAGCCTCACCAATGTACTGGGGGAGACAAAATTTGACTGGGGCAAAAAAAAGAAATATAGGCCAGAGCCAAGCCAGAGCCAAGCCAGAGCAGACCAGAGCAGACCAAACCAAGCCGAGCCGAGCCGAGCCGAGCCGAGCCGAGGCCGAGGCCGAGGCCGGGGCCGGAGCCAGAGCCGAGCTGGGTCGGGTGCGCGTGTGTGTTTATCATTTTGGCTGAGTCCTCTCTCCACTACACGTTAGTGGTAACCTTCGGGCCACACCATTTAGTCGAATTTTCTAGTATATATACTAGAAAAAATCTTTCCCAATTTCCGATATGGGACTGTCCATTTTCTCCAAGTTTCCAAGTGAGTACATTTCAAGTACCCAACTTTGGCCCAACATTTCTCATTCATACGGAATTCTTTTTTGGCAAATGAGTACACCACGGAATAGTACTCGACGAGAGGATCGTAATCCACTCATTTTTCGGCACCGCCGGTAGCCGGAGCCCGCCGGAATCCGGCCCTGAAAAACTGCAAAATTTAATTCCAACAATCCCCCACATGAATGAAAATTACCAAACTATGTAATCCAGACATGACATAAAAAGACATGACATAAAAAGACATGACAGAAAAACTCTGAGAGTACAATCGGAAAGTCACTGCATCAGAAATGGTAGTATTTTTTTAACTTTGAACCACCCTTAGTAAGTAGCTATCAGATTTAGTTGACCAGGTAGTGAACATGATGTCTTGAACTACCCGGGCTTTGATGTGAACCTAGACAATAACTATCACACAGTTTCATCTTCTCATAGAACTAAGTTCTCTTTTTGTATTCATTTTGGCCTTGAACAGCCCTGGTTAATCATGAGTGAACTTGGAGAATGTAGCCTCTCTTCATTCTCCTAGAAACGGCCCCATTTCACACTCACAAGGTGATTGCCCATAAAGAGTATCCTGCTATACCCCACTTTTATTACAAAGCTATGGAAATGAAAAAGTCAAGCTTATCCTAACTCTTTGCAGGCAGCACTGTTTTATCATCCTAAGAGTGGGTATGAGATTTTAATCTCTCAGTGCTCCCGTCGATTCAACAAGATTTAGTTGTCCCTTTGAACCTAGATCTTGAGATCTCCAATTCCTAGGTAGGGTTTCCATCAAGTATCCTCTTTCGTCATAGACTTTAAACCCATTCCTCTTGATGATCTCACAACCTGCTCTCGCGACAGACCTTTAGTAAATGGATCTGCTAGGTTGTTGGCCGATTTTATATACTCTATAGAGATTACTCCATTTGAGAGCAGTTGTCTAATGGTTTTGTGTTGCCTTCTGATATGACGAGACATACCATTATACATACAACTCAGTGCCCGTGCTATAGCCGATTGGCTGTCACAGTGTACACATAAAGCAGGCACTGGTTTTTCCTACATAGGAATATCCTCTAAAAATTTCGAAGCCATTCTGCTTCCTCTGCCGCTTTGTCTAAAGCAATAAACTCAGATTCCATGGTGGATCTGGCCAATAGCATTTGTTTAGAGGATTTCCATGACACAGCTGCACCACTAAGTGTGAAGACATATCTACTTGGGGATTTTGAGTTCTTGGAGTCCGATATCCAGTTGGCATCGCTGTAGCCTTCTAGTACTACTGGGTATTTGGATTAATGCAGCGCATAACTCTGAGTATGTCGCAGGTAGTTCAATACTCTAGTCATTCATTTTCAGTGACTTTGTCCTGGATTACTTGTGTAGCGGCTCAGTACATTTACGGAATGGGCCAAGTCTGGTCTTGTATAATTTGTTAAGTACATCAGACTACCGATTACACGTGCATATTCCAATTGTGATATGCTTTCACTTGTGTTTTTGAATAAGTGAAGACTGGGATCCACAGGACTTTTCGCAGTTCCATTCGAGTAATTCTTGAACCTTTCAAGGACTTTCTCAGCATAATGAGCTTGAGACAAAGTAATTCCCTCAGATGTTCTGGAAACTTTGATTCCTAGTATGATGTCTGTAACTCCCAAGTCTTTCATATCAAACTTGCCACTAAGCATGCTCTTAGTTTGTTTGATAATGCCATTATTGCTTCCAATAATGAGCATGTCGTCTACATACAGACACACCAGAATGTATCCATTTGGAGTATCTTTGATGTAAATACACTTATCACATTCATTTTTTTTGAAGCCATTTGATATCATAACATTGTCAAATTTTACATGCCACTGCTTTGGAGCTTGTTTTAGTCCGTACAGGGATTTTACAAGCCTGCACACCTTGTTTTCCTGTCTAGGAACTACATAACCCTCAGGTTGTTTCATGTATATTTCTTCTTCTAAGTCCCTATTTAGAAATGCAGTTTTAACATCCATTTGAAGTATTTCCAGGTTACGTAGAGCTGCAATAGCTATAATCATTCTGATGGAAGTTATTCTTGTAACTGGAGAATATGTATCAAAGAAGTCTAGGCCTTCCTTTTGCCTAAATCCTGGTACCACAAGTCTTGCCTTATGCTTCTCTATTGAACCATCTGGTTTCAATTTTTATTTGAAAATCCATTTGCATCCTAGAGCTTTACATCCAGAAGGCAAATCGACTAACTTCCATGTATGATTCTGCATAATGGAGTCTATTTCACTTTTGATTGCTTCCTTCCACATAGGAGCATCAGGCATAGACATGGCTTCCTTGAAAGTTCTGGGCTCATTCTCTAGCAGAAAGGCCGTTACAAAGTCACGACCAAATAATTTTGATGTTCTAGCCCGTTCACTTCGTCTAGGCTCATCATTATCATGTTCTGGTTCATCAACTGAAGTGCTTGCATTCCCTTGTTCACGTGTATGTTTGGGATACGTAGTATCCTTGCACGGAAATACATGTTCCAAGAAGGAAGCATTCCTTGATTCCATTATTGTATTCACATGGATATCCGGTATATCTAATTTGTATACCAAGAATCGTTATGCACTACTGTTGTGTGCATAGCCTATGAATATGCAATCAATCGTCTTAGGTCCGATGGTGACCTGTTTTGGGTTAGGTATTGCCACTTTTTCTAGACACCCCCACACTTTGAGATATTTATACGAAGGTACGTTACTTTTTCACAGTTCGTATGGTATCTTGCCGGTTTTCTTGTGAGGTATTTTATTGAGAATGTAGTTGGTAGTCAGCAATGTTTTCCCCCTACATATTTTGGGGTAAGCCAGAATTCAACAACAAGGCATTCATCATCTCCTTTAGAGTTTGGTTCTTGCGCTCGGCAGTACTGTTTGATTCGGGTGAGTAAGGAGCAGTTGTCTGATGAACTATTCCATGTTCAGAGTAGAACATATTAAATGGTGCATCATATTCTCCTCCTCTATCACTCCTAACGATTTTAATCGTTTTGCCAAGTTGATTCTCAACCTCAAGTTTATATTCTTTGAATTTATCCAAAGCCTCATTTTTGCTATGTAACAAGTATATATAACAGAATTTTGTGCAATCGTCTATGAATGTCACAAAGTACTTTTTGCCACCTCTGATCTGCATGAATTTTAAATCACACAAATCCGTGTGAATTAGACCTAGAGTTTCTGTGTTTCTTTCTACAGAACGTGAATGGGTTTTAGTGAGTTTGGCCTCCGTGCAAACTTCACATTTTTCAGTGTTATCTACCTTAAATTTTGGTAGCAAATTCATGTTAATTAATCTACGCATAGAATTGATATTAACATGGCCTAGTCTTTCATGCCAAACAGAAGAAGACTCAACAACATAGGCAATAGGAGTTATTTCATTAATATTGAGAACAGCAGGAACAATAGTTTTAGGGATGACTTTCATTTCATTAAACTTGAACAGTCCATTCTTTACATATCCTTTACCCAAGTACACCCCATTCTTAGACAATACAAAATTATCAGAAACAAGAACAACCTTAAATCCATTCTTGCTTAGCAAAGAACCTGATATCAAGTTCTTTCTAATATCTGAAACATGTAACACATTTATGAGTGTTAGTTCCTTATCCGAAGTCATCTTCAGCACTATCTTCCCTGTTCTTGCAATTTTGGAGGTGGAAGAGTTACCCATGAACAACTGTTCGTCCTTGTTGCACTTCTGGTATGAAGTGAACATCTCCTTGTCCGAGCAGATATGCTTGGTGGCCCCAGTATCGTACCACCATTCACGAGGATCGCTCCCCATAAGATTTACCTCTGATACTACAGCACAGAGGTCCAGGTCAGAGAGACCAGTGGACAAGTTCTTAGCTATGTGTGCGTGGGATTTTTCATTCCCTTTTGCATGTCCAGTTCCTGCACGATTATTGTCCTTGCTGCGGCACTCAGAAATTTTGTGCCCCAGCTTACCACACCTGTGACATTTCCCAGCAAACCTCTTTGCAGGAGGTTTTTTGTTTGAGGTCTGTGGCAAGAACTTTCTCTTCTAGCCCTTCTGTTCGTGCTTCACCACGTTGGCCTTTTCTATGGACTGATTTCCATAGGACCTGTCAGCTTTACGATTCTCCTCTTCAATCTGCAACCTGACAATGAGGTCTTCAAGAGACATCTCCTTTCGCTTGTGCTTGAGGTAGTTCTTGAATTCTTTCCATCCAGGTGGAAGCTTTTCGATGAACGCTGCAACTTGGAATGGTTCGCACAGCGTCATGTTTGATGGAACTGCGATGATTCCCAGGACCACGGATTGGTGTGCGTATCGATCATAAAAGTTTAACAAATTTAATACGTGATCTAACCCTTTATAGCGGAATCTAGGGTTCACGAATTATACCTGCGATGAGAAGAAGACGATAGTTTCTAGCAACCTCGAGCCGTCAGCGACCCCAAGATTTTCTGCACGTATTCCTTCCTCGGGTTGGACGTCGTGTGGGCGACGGTCTCCCAACCTTTCTTCTCCTTGGCTGACCTCTCTTTCTCTCCTTACGTGAATCACGGATTTAGAGAAAACTTCTTATCTCTGATAATTATTTGATGGCCAGAGAATAGAGGATATATATATAAGACTACGGCAGGGACCATGAGGAGAAATTAGGGTTAGGTCTCCTAACGAATCTGGGTATCCCGTGTTCAGCCCGAACACACAACCCAGACCCATTAACAACAGCTCGGTCCACTAAAGAGCTATTGTTGCACTACCTTCCTAATCCCAAATTATATTTATGGACTCCTTTTATTATATGCTCGTTCAGCTCCCCATGTTAAGATATCGAATGTCCGTCGATCAAATTAAGTTACTGACAACTATATTGACCGACATCTTTTATCCTTAAGTAGTACCACTCAACTTTATTTGTCATGTCGGATGTAATCCACCTGCAGGGTTTACATGACAATCCTTATGAGCTCTTTAAGGGGACATCATCAACCCGACGTATCGGGACATGGATTCCTTTTACAATCAACAACCCATCATACATACAATGCTATTACCCAATTCATAGAGGTTGTTGATCCATAATGAATCTCACTCTTTTATGAGTCAAAGTAATGCACACTGCATATACATGTCTGTTATTATATCTGGATTAAGAGCATAAGCATCCATAATAACAGAGGTGTTTGTTCTCTTTTGTAGTCAGTACAAAGAGAACAACCTCAAGTGGTCCTGTTCAATACACACAAAGTGTACTAGTGTAAACCTATAGTCAAGATAGACTAATACCAGATTACACTACAACCTTTCCAATGGATTGTCCAAGTCCGTCTAGGTTGTGAACCATTTATATATTCCATAGGGAACTGATAATATGATCTTCTGTGTGTCACCTTACACCATATTATCAACCTTATAGAATATCAGATACTTGCATTAATATTATAATAAACACAATATGCAAACATATGCCCATATGATTCTCATTCAAAAAATAAGGAAATAAAGTTAATACAAAAGTGATGCTTTCAGTATATAACCCTAACAATGTTCTCTGCAGCGATTTCATACATTATGACCTGCAGTTTCTGGACTTGACTCACAACAGTTTTGGAGTTAATCATCTTGTAGTCCAGAAATTTACCGACTACAAACTTCTTGGATCAGGCATCTTCTATTTTGTACTTCTTTTCCAAAGACCTCCACAAGAGTTTGGACGTCTTGAAGACACAGTAGACATTGTACAAGGAGTCTACCAAGCCATTCAGGATGTAGTTCCTGCAGAGGTAGTCGCCCTGAGTCCACGCATCAACCGCAGCAACGGAGTATGCATCCATCGGTGCCAGCATCGGGGCAGATTCAGTGAGAAACCTGTCTAGCCTCAAGGTGGTCAGGTAGAACTGCATCTTCCCATGCCACTTCTTGAATCCAGTTCCATTGAACTTGTAACTCCTATTTCCCGTATTTGTATTTTTATACTGTATTTTGCCCCATTGTACTCCTTCATCTATTTAAGATCCTGTATTTTGTTTCAGATTGAATAAAACCATTAATTTGTTTTCGACTCAATTTTTTTGGTCCTTTCATCTAATTCAATTGTGTGTGCTCTGTGTCGTTCTTCATGAAGAATGAGCTATTCTATGTCAATCATCTGTTTATTCCCCATTTTAATACAATTTGACCAATTCTCCAGTTGGATCCCTCTCGAAACGGATACCCTAATACCCGTTAACCCAAACCCACACTATTTAAACCCTAACCCTAACCCTAACCCTAACCCCTAACCATATACTGTTGAAACCCAAATCAGATCCCCGCCGCTCTCATCTCTTCTCCCTTCGTTTCTTTCTCAACCCGTTCGACCCAATCCACCATGACCTCCGATCTCCGATCGCCTCGTCTCCCTCACCATCACATTCGACCCCCCCATCGCCTTGTCAACCCCACAGCACAACCATCCGCCATCGTCCCTGTCCCTTCGTCCACGACCAAACCCACCCTACATTGAACCCAACTCTGCCATTCCCATTAGCTTCTTCGACCACCTTCCTCTGTCTCCATCACCTTGCCGCACCCGATCGCCATCGCCTCCCTTTCGTCATCACCTCAGAACCAACCATCTGCCATCGTCCCCACTCTCGTTAACCCATCGAACCCATCTCGCCACTACCCAACTCTCCACATCTCGCCGCCTCACCTTCGCTCCCTTCCACAGTCACAACCCCAGCACCTCCGCCAGTCGTTCGCCATCGCAACCGCCTTCGCCATAACCCCAAAACACCCTGAAGTCCTCCCCGCTCATCGCTACCCTGTTTTGACCAGAAAACAGAGCAGCACCTTTTCCCTCGCTAACTTCGCCACGTTGTGCCGCCGTCAGACATCGTCGCGAGCCCCGCCGCAGTACCGCCGCGTCGCGTCGTTGAGGAACTCTCGCACCGTCTCTCTCTCTCTCGCCTTTTTGTTTCAACGAAGAAGAGAAGGAAGAAGAAGCAGACGTTGGGCGGGATCGAATCTCAACCTTTGGATCGCACCAAGATTCGTGCATCTCGAGTCGATCTGATCGTTGTGCACTGTTTTCCCACAGCAGATCCGAAGGAGCTGTTCGCTGTTCTGGCCAGATCCGCTGCGTAGGAGCGATTCCACTGGTCGCTGTTGCTGTCCCGTGTGTTGGCGCAGCAGATCCGCGATGCTGTTTGCTGTTTTGGCGGGATCCAGTGTGGTGGAAATTTGCCCCACTGTTGATTTCTTGCACGTGCTTCACACGTGCTTTTGGGAGATTGTGCCCGAGGTTTTTCGATCCTGATTTCTTCAACTAACGGATCTATTCGTCGTCAATCAACGCAAGTATTCCTCTTGTACACATTTTTGTTCAGTACAAGCATTCCTTGAAAATACTACAAATAGTTAGAAATTGTGATTCCTCCTTGACTGTTGTAGTTGATCAAATATTAAACCTCCTCAATTTTATAATCTTAAGAGTCACAATAATTTCATTTTACCCCTGAACACATGGACAGATGAATTAAGGAGCCCTAGATGTGTAGACATATGTTATATCTTGTACTTGATGATCTTGCAACCATTTTGGCTTGAAAAACAATTATTACTTGCTGTTTTGATAACCATTTCCCTGTATTTATATCACACATTAACCTAGACGCCTAATAATAAATTTCTTGTAATCTATACTAGTAAGATATTCCCACATATTGCTGTCCTGGATCTTGTTATGCTGTTTTGAACCCTTTAACATCAGAATCTGAACCCGAGCTCTGAATAGAAAATGTAGCTCTAGATGTCTAGATGTCGATAGCCTCCGGAACTTTCGAATTTGAAGTTGCGGTCTAGGAGTTATTGCAGCTGTATCGGTAGATGCAGATTCGCAAAATTACTGCACACCTTTACTTTGTGAATTAATTTAACTATGTTAACAGCAATCATTTGATTGAAATTTTATATGCAGTTGCTGGACACCCTAGAGATCCTCCCAAAATTTTCTTAGAATTAATTAACATTATTTCAATATTATTTCACATGTGTAAATACAAATACACAAATTTTGCCTGAACACAAGCCGTGAAATTTGCTGTTTTGACACATGTTCCCACCACTTTCTCGTACCTTGTTTCACACACTTGCATGCTTGCTTGATAAAAATTAATAAATGAAATAAGCCAGGGTTTAAGGGAAAGACCATAGTGGTGGACAATATAGGTAAGTGTACACGGAAGGGGGCCCGTGTTTCCCAGTACTCGGTTCATGAACTTGTTGCACTTGATGTATTCATGGAGTCAGTTACTTGGCTCATGAACTTGTTGTATTCATGAACCCACTGTGTGGTTCCTGAACATGTTAGTATTCACGGACTCGCTTCGTGAACTTGTTATTTATTTTCGTATTCATGAACCGTGCTTGCTTGATACTTGATACCTGAGTACGCAGCCCTATAAAATCCATTAATAGGTCTAAACGAAATTGCATTGTCTGTAGCAACCATGTAGTAAAAAGATGGATGCATGAAGTGCTATCTAGATAGTAATAACTACAAGACTTGAACATGAAACTTGAACATGACACCTGTTACTTGATACTTGATGATATGATACATGAAACATGATACATGAGACTTGAAACATGAAACTTGAACTTGACAACTTGTTACCTGATACTCGATAAATTGTTACTTGAGACTTGACACTTGAAATAAAATTTTGACACTAGACTTGGCACTTGTTACATGATACTAGACTTGAGACTTGTCACTTGATGTTAGATACCCCTACAGGTTCACTTGTCATGTGTTTTACCATTAGCATTTTGTTATCTAGCCTGGTTACTAAGATGTCCCTCTCGCTAGCTAGTTCTTAGTTTTCCACTACTTGTTATATCTCTGTTACATTCTTGACTCCAATTTCTGTTCTACATTACTTGTACTCGTTTCTACTATTTGTGGCCCTAACTTGCACTTAGGGCATTTTCTATTGTCTTCCCTATTTTTCTCTTTTTTATTTATTAAG
Source organism: Hemerocallis citrina (assembly GCA_017893485.1). NCBI lineage: Eukaryota > Viridiplantae > Streptophyta > Magnoliopsida > Asparagales > Asphodelaceae > Hemerocallis > Hemerocallis citrina. The sequence goes on along the minus strand of CM030358.1, from coordinate 345,876,408 downwards.
CAGACTTTGGAGACGAGCTACCTGCTGGAATTGGTGAGCAGAGGTTTTAGTCTTCAAGTGGAGAAAAGACATTCTTAATTTGATTTCTTGTGTTATTTACTTTTTCTAACTTAAGACTTGTAACGGGCTTATGCTCCCGAGTTTCACATTTGATCCAGACTTGAAACTATTTGGACATAATTCTTATGTAATCAATTGTTTCTGTTGCTTAATAAATTATTCATGCATGCTTGGTTGTATATATATCCTGTTATATTCTTGTTGTGATGCTGAGTCGATCCTACAACTTATGGATGATGTTAAAATCATTCGCCGGGCTTCGTCACGCGCTCGTATTCCATGTTTTTGGGAAGCGGGGCGTGACAGAACTTCTCCGGTTTTTCTCCCACGGTTATGTGTGTGGGCAGAACGACCGAATGTGCCGCAACCGATTGTGTAGTCACATTTTGGGTCACCGGTGTTTCGGTACTGATAAGCCCACTGGCAATATCATTATGTGTGTTCTCCATGTTATTTCTGAAATAGTTGAAACAGAAATGTTAGTTGTTGTTTTTTCCTAATTGATAACAGTACCTGTAAATAATCTTCACAAAAACTGTTAGAATCAGTGAGGAAAAGTTTTGCTTTAAGATTGTTAGAACTCGAATTTTATAAATATGAAAATTACTAACAATAATTGTGAAGAACAGAAATTACAGGAATAAAAGATAACAAACCAAAAGCTTTATACAGAGTCGAGATTAAAATCTCTCTCCTTAAAGCAAAATTCGCCCCGTAGTGTGACGGTGGCTGGCGAATTGCCTCCCAGGATACAACTGTATACCTTTTCCTGAAGAGCAGAACCAAAACTCCAGAGATTTCAGCGAACAGTGCTGTAATGCACTCTCAGTTTTTTACACAGAGGAGAAGAAGAGAAGTATAATTTGGATTATCAAAAATCTGTATAACTGGCAGACAGGATACAATAGTCTTATAGGAGAAATGGAGACTGTTGGGAGGCCCATTACTCTATAATAGCAGAGTAATGGTCCATTACTCTGCAACAACAGAGTAGTGGTTCAGATCCATAACTGATGAGCCATTACTTTGCTGTTACAGAGTAATGGTATCAGTTATCGAATGTGAAGAGCCTCACCAGTGTACTAAGAGAGAAAAAATAGGCCAGAGCCAAGCCAAGGCGGAGCCGGGCCGGGCCGGGCACGCGCGCGCGTGTGTTTGTCATTTTGGCTGAGTCCTCTCTTCACTACACGTTAGTGGTAATCCCCGGGCCATGCTCTTTAGTCCAATTTTCTAGTATATATAATAGAATAAATCTTTTCCAATTTCCGATATGGGACTATCCATTTTCTCCAAGTTTCCAAGTTAGTACATTTCAAGTACCCAACTTTGGACCAACATTTCTCATTCATACGGAATTTGTTTTTGGCAAATGAGTACACCACGGAATAGTACTCGATGAGAGGATCGTAATCCACTCATTTTTCGGCACCGCCAGTGGCCGGAGCCCGCCGGAATCTGGCCCGGAAAACTGCAAAAACTAATTCCAACAAGTCTTCCTCGAAATTGTCTTTTAGGAGAAAGCTCCTAGAGTTTATAGTGTGACAGTTTAAATGGTTTCCTTTGTCGTAGCTATACAATCGAGTATGCATCTACTCTTTATTGTTCATACTTTTCATCAATTTGCTGGATATCTAATAGACCTAGTAGATTTTTAAAGTTTATCTTTCCCTCCTCCTTTTCCTATTGAAAGTCTGTGTCGTGTTTGAATTAAGATGCTACCTAGAGACTCTCATTTTCACTTTTTTTTTTGTTATTGGAAGATTCTTTTTCAAGTTATACTCAACAATATCTTTTTGATTTTTTCTGCAAGTGCTAAGCAAGGCATCACTCAGATTCTATTATTGATCTCTCTATGTTTGGGACCCACTCATAATGTTAGTGGACAATACAGACTTTAAAACTGGTCCATACTTTTGGAGATATATTGAATTTTTTTTCCAAACTGTCCCACTTTTTGAAAGTTTTTACCAAACTGCCTCAGTCGCTTTCTGTAAAAGCGAGTGGTTAAAACCTCATCGCTTTTTCAGAAAGCGAGTGTGAGGTTTTTGATTTTCGAAAGTTTAAACTCGCTTTTTGAAAAAAGCGACCTATTTTTAACCAAAGTCGCTTTCTCAAAAAGTGAGTGGGCTATTTTGGTAAATACTTTTGAAAGTGGGCCAACTTGGTAAATACTTTCAGAAAGTGGGTCATTTCGGTAACAAGTTCCTGGGGGAGGTGGGGACCCGGGTGGGGCCCGGTTGAGATTGTCGGAAGGTGAGTACGGTATCATTATTAATTGGCTTTCTTTTTCTTCTGCCCATGTATTTGTCCTTAGTTAATTAATTAATTAATGATTGAGAAATATTTGCTTAGCTTTGTGTAACTATGGAATCAAATCAGAGCTGCGATTGCTCTGCTACCATGATCTAATACAAGTCTGTTAGCTAGTGAGTTCTCATGGTCGAACAACAAGAAAAAATATGCTTTATGAAAATTGTCTATTTGGGATTTTCATATTTTTTTGAGTTTATTATAATTTAGGGCGGTACTTATACTTTCTTACTTTAGGAAATGTAGTGTTCAGGGCAGAGGGAGTAAGAGATTAGATGGGACATTTGGGACTTTCTGTTGGTGGGAGCTTGCTTATGACTTTCTGTTTGTGTCTCACCCCCATGTTCATGGAGGTTCTATGTATTGTGTTTTATTTTGTTTAGTAGGACCTTATATTTTGCTCAGTACTCTGAGTTTATTTTATTAACCCCTTATTAATGAAACAGGGTGGTTGTTCTCCACCTTTCCCTTCAAAAAAAAAAACAACAACATATAATTGAAGGATTTGTATATTGTTTAACAGTATTTGTATGTAAAAAAAGTTGTAAAAATTTCATAAAAGTTTAAATGAATAATATATACAATTTTGTTTAATTCTTAATCTCTTATACTTGTTGTACAAATTTTTTTTAAGGTTAAAAAAGAGGGAAAAAATCGGGTCCACCTGTCGACCCGCCCGGCCGGACCTAGCTTCAACCTGAATGTGTTCACGGGTCGACCGGGTCGGTTTTTTCATTTCTCAACTCGGCTCGGCTATTGGCCCAATCCGAACCAAGCCCACCCGAAACTGGGTCAAACCCGAACGGGTTGGGCCCGACCCGGCCCAATGGACCCGATTGCCATCACTATGATGTTCTTATTTTCTTATTGATTATAAAGAACTAGTAATTTACACGGGCGATGCACGTCTTAATAAATAGCTTATTTTAGTTGCAATATATAGCTTATTTTATGTGTTCCTTTTACATAATATAATTAGTTCAATAATTAGTTCAATAGCGTATAGAACTATAAGGATTTTGATATATACTGAAATACACAATTGATCAGAAGTAACATTAATCACATGGATCACTGCGTGATACTACAAACCGTTCTGTATTTGATTTAAAGGGCACTACTAAAGATATGGGAATTAAGGGCGTATATAGGCCGGCGTTTTGGAACAGCGCCAGCGGGTTAGCCCAAATTCCCCGGCGTTTTTTTAAAAACGTCGGGCTTTGTGACCATTTTTCTGGCCTAGCCCATTTTCCCCACTTCCCTTTCTCTCTTTCGCTCTTCGCGCCTTCTCTTTCGCTTCCCCCTTTTCGTTCGCGCCGAATCCCCCCCAAACCCTAGCTATTTCCCTTTTTCCCTCGTGCCCTCGTCGCCTCAATCTCTTCGAAACCCACTATTTGATCCCTCTATGAAACCCTCTATTTTATCCCTCTTTCCCTCGTCGCCCTCAATCTCTCCAAAACCCAATTTTATCTTCGCTTTCCCTCTTCGATTTCGCACCCGTTCAATCTCTCAGTCACCGTTGTTTGCTCGCCGCTGTAGTTTGCAATCGCACTTGGCGCCGTCGTTTACTTCGCCCTGTCGTCGTCATCCTCAATCTCTCTCTCCATAAAACCTAGGTACGTATTCTATAAACCCTTTTTATTAATATAAACCAAAGATGAATGCATAATCGGAGTTCCATGCTTGTCAGAGTTTCTGATCGTTTAGTTGGAGTTTTTGATGTAGGGTTTCTTCATCTTAGTATATTTTTCAATATTAATGGTCTGTACAAATGTCTTAGCTTGCGGCAATTATACTTGGATTCCTTGTCGCTTTACGTATATGCTTTCTTTCGACATGTATGCTTTCTTTTAACTGAACCTTATGGAAGTATGCAATTTTTTATGCTTTTATGAGGTTACTTTATTGATTAAGTATATTTATATGTAATTTTAAAGCAACAATTAATCTCTTGTAAATTTAGTCTAATACTATACTTTTTGCCCTTTTCTGGTTCTCAACTTTGGAGGGGGAATTTAAGCGGTGCTGTCATTGAGATCTTTCCTCATCGGAAGAGTAAAATATATCTCCTTTAAAGCTTTTCACATGATTACATTCTTTTATTGTCCTTAATAGTTCACGTTAGCTGTTTTAATCTTAGCATCTTTAAATTTTGATCGAACTGATCATAGACTCAACTCCATCCTAATTTGAGTCACAGCGTAGTTCCATTAATTCACTCTCAGATAGGTGGCCGTGGAATTGGTGAATTGAACTTTGGATTGCTAAACTAGAATCCTAAGTATATTATTGTTCCAGTCAGCTGAAGAGTTTCGTCAATTAAACTTTTGATTGCCAAACTAGAATTCTGAGTTTACTATTTAATTCCTAATAGCTGAAGTAATTAAACTTACAAATGAATGACATCAGTTATTTGAGACCATGTTGCGTAGTTACCCTATATTCTCTTGAGTAATTACTAACAATATTTTAAAATCTATCTGCTTCCAATTTTGCATCTAGATTAACTTAATGTGTCCTACATGCATCAAGATTATTCCATCCTCGTTTAGAAAAAAGATGTTTTTTTTCATTACCTTCTTGATTTGGAGATGAATTTTTTAAATAATCCAGTGAATTAATAAACCACATCAATTTGATGAAAAAATTAGTTCTTGATTAGCATGCTCATTCTACATAGTTGAAAGTTTGTCATGATAAACCACTTTAGCGTGATACACATTTTAAAGATTTATCTAGATTGAATCAAATGTCTGGTTTAAGTTTTTAAAAATTTGATTTCTAATTATTTTATGATGGAAGTTTTTTCAATTGACTTATCCAGTGAGGTACACACTTTTATGAGATAAGAAAATAAAAATTTAATGAGTGAAATTTTATTTCCAGATTGAGTGATATTATTGAAATGGATAAAAGTTGGATGAGTAAGTCCCAATTATCCAAGGAGTATCGGGATGGTGTCAAAGATTTCATTATTTTCTCTAAGCAACATTCACGTGATCCCAACTTCATCTTGTGTCCATGTCGTCGGTGTGTAAACTGTGAATTTCTTCCATGCAACGAAGTACGAACACATTTGGTGATTAATGGTTTCCTACAAGGGTACACAAATTGGTTGTGCCATGGAGAGCGTGTCCCATCCATTCCGGTTGATCCAGCTGTTTTAGAAGATGAAGACGAATCCTTAGAAGTTAACGATGATAGTGTTGCCGATGAGATGCAAAATTTAGTGTGGGATGCTTCTGGAATTCATAACAAACCAATGCACACAAATATTCCAACAACCCAAGTCCATGATGAACCGACTGAAACACCTCACACTGCTGGTGGAGTGCAGGGTGGAAGGGAAGACCCTGAAGTTAACAAAGAGTTTGAAGTATTTGCTAAGTTGTTGGAAGATGCTAGTACACCCTTGTATCGTGAATGCAAAAATTTTTCAAAGTTCTCATTCATCGTGAGGTTATTTCAGATCAAATGTTTGAACAGTTGGTCTGCCAAGTTCTTCACCATGCTACTTAAATTGTTGGATGAAGCTTTTCCTGAAATTTGTCTCCCAAATTCAGCCTATGGAATACAACAGTTCCTTAAATTTTTCGATCTGGGGTATGAGGAGATAGTAGCATGCCGATATGATTGTATGTTATTTAGGGGAGATAAGGAGAGTCTTGAGAACTGTGAAATCTGCGGTACTTCGAAATGGAAAGGAAAACCAAATGAAGACCAAGATATAACTGGGTCAGTAAAATCAAGGCGGAAAAAGAAGCCGGCAAAACAGATGCGCTACTTTCCTTTGATTCCGAGGCTGCAAAGATTGTTTATGTCGACCAAGACTTCTTCTAATATGAGATGGCATGCTGAATGTCGGAAGAATGATGGGATTCTCAGACATCCTGTGGATTCAGTTTCATGGAAAAAAATTGATGAAAGATACCCTGATTTTGCGGAGGATCCTCACAACGTGCGACTTGGATTGGCAAGTGATGGTTTTAATCCATTTAGGCAAACGAGCAGTACATACAACATATGGCTCATAGTGTTGATCCCGTATAATCTACCCCCTTGGAAGTGCATGAAGCCGTCATCATTTATTTTATCCACAATAGTTCCTGGACCAAAAAGTCCAGGGAAATAATATAGATGTCTATCTTCAGCCTTTAATAGATGAGCTCCAACAGTTGTGGGAGGGTGTTCCAACATATGATGCGACAACTAAGAAATCATTTTGTCTCCGAGTTGCATTGACTTGGACAATCAATGATTTTCCTGCATTTGCAAATTTATCCGGTTATAGAACTAAAGGGCGTAATGCATGTCCTTGTTGTGCCGATCAAACTAATTCATGGTAGTTATATAATGGGAGAAAATTTTGCTACATGGGTCATAGGAGATGGTTTCCAGACACACACAGTTTCAGGGCAGAAACTGCTACATTCGATGGAGATAAGGAACGAGAATAAGCTCCTGTAAGTTTGTTAGGATCTGATGTGTTAAGGCGACTATATGGTCATAATTTCAATCATGGTAAGGAACCAGAGGCCATAAAAAAGGGCAAGAAAAGGGCAAGGGATGAGGACATCGATGCAGATGAATGTGATGACATTGTTGGTTTAGGTTCCTGGAAGAAGAAGAGCATTTTCTTCACACTGCCATATTGGGAATTCAACTTATTGCGCCATAATCTAGATGTGATGCACATCGGAAAGAATATTAGTGAAAATTGTATAGGGACAGTTATAGGAGATGATCGGAAGACAAAAGATAATTTGAAGTGTCGTCTTGATTTAGCTGTATTGGGCATACAACGTGAGTTGCATCCTGAATATTTACAGAATGGCAGAGTTTTCTTTCCTCCTGCAATGTACTGTATGTCCAAAAAGGAGTTGGAATTATTTTGCAAAGTGCTAAATGAGCTTAAAGTTCCTGATGGCTATTCATCTAACATAGCAAGGTGCGTCAACGATAAGGAGAAGAGGCTTCAAGGTCTCAAGTCACATGACTACCATATCTTGATGCAGGATCTCCTCCCCGTGGCTTTAAGGTTTTCAATGTGTGAACAAGTAACTGCCATCATCAAGGATCTGTGTAACATTTATAAAGGACTTTGTTCAACGGTTCTACGTATTGAAGACATTAACCTATTGGAGCAACATGCTGCAGTTGTTATTTGTCAAATGGAGAGAATATTTCCCCCCTCGTTCTTCACTATAATGATTCACTTGGTAATCCATCTAGTAGGTGAAGCAAGACTTGGGGAACCGGTACATTATCAGTGGATGTATCCAACTGAGAGGTACTTATTCATATTTGTTAATTATCTACCTCTCATTTGAATATTCACATACCTTTTCTTATCTAACTATTTACATTTATAGGTACCTATATCGGCTTAAGGGATATATTAAAAATAGAGTACATCCAGAAGGCTCAATAGCAGAAGGTTATCTCTCAGAGGAATGCTCCAATTTTTGTTCACGATATCTTCAGGGTGTCGAGACCTGTTTTACTAGAACAAGGAGAAATACAGTCGGGTCAAACCTTGGTGAGGCACATTATCTGTTCGAGACTGCTGAAAATACTATTAGTATAGTTGATGCATTTGAGTTAGATAACTTAACATGGGAACAAGCACATCAATATGTGATAGATCATCATGCAACTGTTGAGCCATTTCGAAAGTAAGTCAAAAAAATGAGTTGGTTTATATTTAATTAAAACCAACTAGAACAGTTTTAAACTAATTAAATCTTTGATGTTTTAAATATTTACAGAGAATTTATCCGTGAAATGAAAAGAAATTCTAAAACGAGGAAATTGAGACCATGTGAACAAAATAAGAGGATGAATGAAAAATTTCATATGCGGCTTAAAGACTATGTAAGTCTTCTTAAAATTGAGGTACATTATTTTTCTAAATATATTCCTACTGTCACTAATCAGATTTAACATCATATATTATAGGTTCCAAAGTTGCACGATAATTTGGTATCACCTGAAATCAAGATTCTTGCTAGAGGTCCTCATAAGATGGCTAGAAGATTTAGGGGATATATATATAATGGCTACAAATTTCATACTAAGGATCGTGAACGGTATTTGAAGTCCCAAAATAGTGGAATTTTAGTGACGTCAAAGACAAGACGTTATGTTTCTAATAATGACACAAGTCCAGTAGATGAGGATGTTGACTATTATGGTGTGCTCACGGATATTATCGAGTTGGACTATTATGGTCATTTTCGAGTTGTCTTATTTCACGCAGACTGGGCTGGAATAGATCAGAATTATCCCCAAAATAAGGATACATTAGGATTCACAATTGTAAATTTTACAAATTTGACTAATACTGGTACACAAATCAATGATGAACCATTTGTGTTTCTATCTCAAGTCCTTCAAGTGTTCTATGTGAAAGATCCAGTTTCGCCTAATTCTTATGTGGCACTTATTATGCAACAAAGAGATGTATTTCAGTTAGGAGATACATCAGATGATGAGGACGAAGATGTCACTAATAATTTTGTTGTTGCTGAATTTCCTAGGTTTGATGTGAACATAACAGATGACAACAGTAGACCTAATTGGCTATGCATGGATGGAGAGCCAGGGGATGTATTGGATAATATTGATCGTTAGATTACTCATTTATTTTTTCCAAAATACTTAATGAAACTGTGTAATCTTGTTTAAAACTATCGATATTAGTATTTATATGTTTAGTGAGTTAGACAGAATTATTTATAGTCGATAAATAAATAATCAAGTGTTCCTATTTATAGAGATTTATTATTATCATTTGTCAGCAATTATTATTATGTTCTTGATACTGATGTATGCTTTTTATCGATCTTCTCTTCTCCCTTTACTTTTTTATAGTCTACTGGAAGATTAGGTTCCATTAATTTGTTAAGAGCAGTAGTAAAGAATGTAGCCATTCTATTTAATTCCTTGGAGGGTGAACCAAATTTCATTTATCTCCCAAATTTATTTGGCTTGATATTTCCTGAAAATTAATGAAAGATATGTGCTGTTGTTTGTCCTGTCTTTTTTACTTTTTATTTTTATTTTTATTTAACAAATGAAAGATACTGCGGTGAAACTTATTTAAGGAAGTTGTAATTTGTTTGCTAATGCTTATCAACTTTTTCCGGCTTTGAATTCTGTTGGATGTCATATAAAATCCTAATCATGACTTGTTTAACATAAAACATACCAAAATTAATGGAGCAATGCCACTATATATGAGCATTATCATTGTTTTTTTATGGCAACACTTGTTGCTGCAAATAGATATGTTTTTAGTTTTTTTGATGGTGCTATGCACTGATATGCTTTGAAATATTTTGTTGTTGTACCTGGCTCCAGTGTAACACCTAATTCAACATGCTAAACCGTTCCATGCAATCTTACATGTAAAGAATAAGAATGTAGCCATGTTCATCTTTATTAATTTGTTAAGAGTAGTGGTAAAGAATGTAGCAAGTCACAACACATACTGCAATTCAAAAATTGAAATCATGCACATATTTCACATACTGATATTTTCTTATGAGTATCATTTGTATTGTATAACTGTTATGTCCTTTTATGTGTTTTTTTGTCAACAGGTTTGAATTATACCGCGAAGGAATAGGGAGCCTACACGTGAGGAGCCTCCCAACGAGGGGGGTAGTGAATATGAGGTGGGTGAGGGGAGCACCCAGCCCCCTAAAAGGACTTGGGGAGCGACGAAGATGGGCAATGTTTGGAAGCAACCTCAAGGTCAATGAATCCTCGTGGAGGTGAACGAGGATCACCAACCAGTGGGTAAACATGCTTGCTCTTTCGCATCGTTCATAGGCGTAATTGCTAGGAATTCAGAGTACCTTCCTCTTGCTCATGATCGATGGACAAATATCCCAGCTGCAACACGGGCTAGAGCCCTTGAACTTCTTAAGGTAATATTTAAAAGTAAATGTTTCTGAACATATGCAATATTTAATTGTTGCATGCCAATATAGATACAGATTGCACAAAGAATTATATATACACTATCCTCCAGTCTATATACAACAAGTGACACTAGATTTTTAGGTTGTTAAATTGAATATTAGTTATAAATAGGTTGGGTCAACATCAGTTTTCCAAGTACAAGAAAGTTCGTAAAAGTTATCCAAAATTAGAAATTACACTACGGGGTGTTTGGTGGCTTGTAGATGCAAATTGCAGTTGACATTACAAGATCAAAGTAAAGTTTTTCCATCCAAAACTTTTTTGACATAGTTACCAAACTATCCTCTACTTTTTAATATAGCCTCTATTTTTTACTACAATCATCAATTTCCTCCAAAACTTGGTATTTAAATAATTCCGTCAAAAAATTAGGAGAGAATTTTTAAAGTTTCACTTCCCTGCAAGGAACCAAACACCCCCTTCATCTAGAAAATTGAAGAATCTAAAAAGAAAAGTAGCTAACCTTAACACCAGACAACTTTTCAAGTTCGTCAACTGACCAATCACAACTATCTCCACATCATCATCACTAATCTAGATTGGTAGGGGAGTGCCCCAAAACCTAGTCCGGCTAACAGCCCAGTCTCTAACATTTTCAAGCCAATTGTGAAAATGCTTTTCCTGTAAACAAGCAACACATCTTCAGCATGCAAACCAATTTAGGAATGTAAATTTGATTACTTTCAAACTAAAACATATAATTACCTGAGAATAACACTGCAGTAATAAACAAAATGGGATAAACAAACCTTCACAAAATCAGGAACCCAATAAGTCTGTTTGGTACTCTCCAGTAATTTATCTTTAATCTTTGATACAGCAATGAACCTAGATATAGATCACAGAAACACAATTAAAAGTACAAAAGATCTGAGCAAAACTGAACCAAACACACACACACCCAACACCCCACATACTGTATAACAGCTGTGGATGGAAAAACTTTACTTTGATCTTTACTTTGATCACAGAAAAGTTTTGGATGTAAAAACTTTACTTTGATCATGTAATTTCAACTGCAATTTGCATCTACAAGCCACCAAACACCCCGTAGTGTAATTTCTAATTTTGGATAACTTTTATGAACTTTCTTGTACTTGGAAAACTGCTGTTGACCTCAACCTATTTATAACTAATATTCAATTTAACACTAGATGTTGTTAGCAAACCTATAAAAAATGTTACTAACTTTGACTGTTGTTCATACACAGTCCAAATTTGAATACCCGGCGGTACTTGATTCCGATTGGGTAAGCAAATCTATGTCTAAGAAGTGGAGAGACTATAAGTGTGAATTGAAGGCACGTTACTACGACGGGGACCGGACTATGGCTGCAAATATAAGAGTAGTCCCAAAAGGTGTCACAAAATTAGATTGGGAATACCTGTGTCTTTTTTGGAGTTCACCGAAGGGAAAGGTAATCATAAAGATTAATTTTAATTTTAATTTCGACAGATTTAATTGTAATTTTAATTTTTGTGCTTTTTAATTTCTCTTTATTTAATTTTTATGTGAGTATGATTGTCAAACAATGCTCAAATTAATGTCTTCTGCTTGTTGTTATGTTAACATAAAGTACTTCCTTTACAAACACTTTGTATTTTTCTGTTCTTCTGTTCTTCTGTAACACTTTGTTAGTACACCTTAATCTATTTGAAAATGTCAACAAGATGTTATGGACTTTGAGTTAAGACAGTAAAGTTATATGGTAGTTGTTAATTTGACAGAGATAACCCTTAGCAAAGTTGCAGCTTAGAAGATTTTGGGATGAAAGCTCTGTCGTTGATGAACAACAAAAGTGACGGTGTATAGAATATAACTGATGGTCATCGTTGCTTTTTTATCTAGTCTCACAATGCAGCACCTTGTTATCTTCCTTCACATTTTGACACCCTATTACGCTTGTTCACTGCATATTTATCATGGTACATTATATTGAACAAAAGAAACAAAGTTTACTTAGTAGCAATTATATAAAAACATATCTTTCTGTAGAAAAGTGCCGAAAGATCAAGATCAAAGTAGCAATTATCTACATAGCATAACAAAACTGAGAAAACAATCAAACATCAATGCAAGAAACCTCAATGCAAGAAAATTTTGTTTATTTAATTTCAATTAACCATTTTAATTTTTTTTATGATAATTACAATTTGTGTAGAAAAGGGCCGAAAGAGGTCGTGCGAGTCGACGATTACAAGATGTGTTACACACATCCGGAGGTACGAGCTTCGCAAGGCATCGTGCGATAATGGTAAGCATCACTTTTTAAAATTATTTGTCATAAAATACTTTAGTGATGTTTGGATATTTCTCTGTGTTCTCTGATATACAGGATGTAGAGCATGGAGGTGGGGATCAATACGGGGATTTGGATTTCTTTGACGCTACCCACATGAACTCACAAGGCGTATTTGCGTCAGCAAAGGCAGCATCGATATCAGTAATTGTGTCCTATCTTAATTGGGCTTATTTGATTTGTAATTTGACTATAAAATGAAAGACATCCTACTTGTTTTTACAATCTGTTTTTTACAGAGCACTGCTAGAACCAGATACGCCAAACTCTCATCCGCGGCTGTCGCCAACTCTCCCATAGCGTCCGTTGATATTGTGGAACTTCAGCATCAAGCGTTGGTCCAGGAATGGGGCCAAGAACACCATGGACGTGTGCATGGGAAGGGGTTAGGGCCCACACCCTCTCGATCTCATGCTGCTTTGTCTACGCAGCTCAATCCCAGAGATGAAAAGATACGTTCTCTCGAGACGCAACTCTCAAAACTTCAAGAAAAAGTTTCACATTTATTTAAGGAAACGAATGTCGCCGAACCTGATCACATACCAAGATAGGTTATAGTTTATATTTAGTTGCCTATCGTAAATATTTTTAATAATTTGTTTGTCTTATTGCAGGTTGTGTATGTGTGTGCATAACTTGATTTTTTTAAGTGAAGTTTTTTTTTCCAGATTTGGAAACATAATGTATATTTTTTTGCCTTATACAACAAAGCGATAGAGTCATTACAGGAGCCAGTCAGATGAATGAAGAAGGAGCCGGCGAACGTGATTCCATCGATGACGACTCCGTTAGACATTCACGGTAGACGAGATTGTCTGTAAGTGTTAAAATCTTATTTACTTCAATTCTTTTAATGATCTTGCATTTTTTGCTGTAATTAAGCTTCAGGAATCCTTGCTGCAATTTTTAAGCTTCAACTTATACTAATTAAATATAAATTGTTAATTTATTTATTGTGATACAAATATTATAACATATACATCTCTGCACACTCATTATTAATTCAGGATAAGTCGTATGAATATGTATTTTAAGTTGTAGTTTTCGACATTTTGAAATTTGGTTCTTTTGTGAAGAATATTTTTATGCCCTTCTGTTTTATACATGCATATTTTCCAGTGATTATTATGTATTAATGTTTATACAAATGGCCTTAACTTAGTAACTTGTGCATTCACATGTAATTTCATCATCGGTCCTTTTAAAGCCTGCTTTATCAGTAACTCAGTATAATTATTGTAAGTTGTAGTTTCATACATAGTTACATGCCATCATTCGGTAGTAGGGTCTACGAATATCTGCTGCGATAGGAGCAATACTTGAATACTTGTTCCAAATGATGAGTTGCCTGAGCCAAATTGTTCTATGCCGAAGGAGGAAATGATGGGTTTGTTATACGGGACTAATTATACTCCATGGCAGATATAGCCAATAACGAAATGCATTTTTATGCAGTTTGAAGTATATTCTCAATGCTAGGTGTAGTTTTGTACATTTTTTTTTTCGGTTGATCAGTTGTGCATATTCTTCCTTATATATGCTCTCTGCTTGATTTATTTATCTCATGTCCATACTTTAAGCCATAACACAGCAGGTTTTCTGCATTCCTCTATGTTAGAGTATTTTTGTGTCACTGTTGTGTCATCATCTTATTTACAATTGTACTTGCTCCATCAGCAAAAGACCCCTAGGACATGCAATTCTGCTTCTGCGTACCAAATAATTCTTCAACCTGCTTCTGCATCGACTGAACGTTTCATACAATCATTGTTTTTTAACGCGCACAAGAAGCTACTAGTGAGTTGTTCAAAACGCACAGCTAAATCTTTTGCTTCCTTCAATATAGTGTTGCTTTTAGCACTAACTTTCATGCTGACCATCCAATTCACCTGCACAAAGGTAGTGCAAACATATATAACCATCAATCAACTAATAATCATTGATGAGTGCTATAAACTAACCAAACTTCAACAGATAAAAATAACTGCTAGTCACAATTTTAATTAGCCAAGCAAGCAAAACTTCCAGCTTGAGCAAATCATGATCACCATCCTTTCTGTATATATTCTGAAAGAATGGTTTGTGTTAGATAATGGTCATACTTTAATTAAGAAATTTTAGGGAATAAGAAAGAAGCAGCTGCTTCAGATATTCCTGATCAACTCCAACGTTATTGCAGTGCAGACCCATCTATCTGTTTCTTGCTTTTGATAATGTCTCTATAATTCCCTATATCTTCAGATGCACTGATAGGAGCCTTGAAAGTTATATGTTTGTCTTTTTTCCTATTGCATGCCTTTTTTTTTTTTTTTACTTTTTCTCTTTCAACAAATCCTCCATATAATTACTTGCAAAGGGATGGCATTCTTTTATGTTATCATGTAAACTCAGATAGTATTTGCCTGCATTGTATCACAAATTATGAGCTTGGATTTGTCTTAAACATGCACTCGAAGATGATTTAGCTGCAAAGTCCGTAGTGATCATCATTTAAGAAAGTCTCAAAATATATGATAGTTTTCTATAATTTAGTCAGTCAAGTGTACTCTTAATATAAATGATCATTGTTTCTGGATACAATACATATATTAATTAATTAAAACACATGAAATTAAGTATGTTGACATAATTTAATATATGCTTTTCATGAGCCGAGTTAAACTATACATGCAACATAGTTTTTATGAGTGGAGTAAAACTATTTGCATCGTACATAGTTAATATGGTTTGATCTTTATATTAATTAATAGTAACAGATGAAACCTCTGAAACCTCTGAAACAGTTTGATGTGCTTTATGTTGCAATCAATTGGCCCAACCCACCCACAATCTGCATTCTCTAATTTTCTCAGCCTCAAAAATTAAGGATGGTAATGGCCGTAGAATATATATATATATATATATAATATACACACACACATTATTAATCACATTTAGATTTAGTGCATTGACCAATACACATGTATTAATTTTTTGATTTTTGCACAGGAAAGAAACTTGCAGCATATACAGAAACTTGCAGCATATAAGAAACTTGTAGCATACTATACCTTTATATGATCAAGTGTCTATTATTTGTTTATAATTATCTATATTATATGATCATGTGCTGCTTCTGCATGTATGATTGTTTATTTCTTTTAATTTCAGTATCTTTGAAATAATAGTGAAGCATGACTGTTTATTTCTTTTAATTTCAGTATCTTTTAATTTTAGAGAATGATGGTCTTAGAGAGCGAGTTACTGCTACAATCTGAGAATGATGGTCTTAGAGAGCGAGCTACCAGCAAACTGATTACTTTTGGATAGTTTTTTTTTCATGTTATGTTCTCCATACTAGGTTGTGTTAGAACCTGAATATAAAATACTAAAAATCCCAACAGAATTTGTGAAGAAATCAAATACAGAAAGGAAAATAGTAAACAATTAACTTGTACAGAGTCGAGATTTTTAAGAATCTCTGTCCTTAAAGCAGAATTTGCCCCGTAGTGTGACGGTTACCGGCAAATCGCTTCCCAGGATACAACTGTACCTTCTCTGAAGATGCAGCACCCTTGCTTCAGAGACAACGAACTGCTGTCTGTGTGTACTCTCAGTTGACAGACACTGACTCAGAGCAGAGGAAGAAGATGACTCAGAGCAGAGGAAGAAGAGAGTAAAAAATGTTAAAATTCTATGTCTTCTCTGAAGATTTCAGTCTGGTTTTATAAACTGGGACTGAGACTGTTCAGCAGCCATTACTCTGTAACAGCAGAGTAATGGGGACTCTTCAGTTGAGTAACTGGTGAGCCATTACTCTGCTATTACAGAGTAATGGCCCCAGTTACTGAATCTGAAAGGTCTTTTCAGTTCAGTAGGGGAAAAGGCTGTCTGGGCAAAAAGTAAAATAAAAATTTAAGTCAGACCAAACCAAACCAAACCAAGCCAAACCAAACCGAACCGAACCGAACCGAACCGAACCGAACCGAACCGAACCGAACCGAACCGAGCCGAAGCCGAAGCCGAGGCCGGGGCCGGGGCCGGAGCCGGGGCCGGGGCCGGGCCGGGCCGGGCCGGGCGCGCGCGCGCGCGTGCGCGTGTGTGTGTTTGTCATTTTGGCTAAGTCCTCTCTCCACTACACGTTAGTGGTAACCCCCGGGCCACGCCCTCTAGTCCAGTTTTCTAGTATATATACTAGTATAAATCTTTTCCAATTTCCGATATGGGACTATCCATTTGTTAAGTTGGTACCTTTCAAGTACCCAACTTTGGATCAACATTTCTCATTCATACGGAATTTGTTTTTGGCAAGTGAGTATACTACAGAATAGTACTCGACGAGAGGATCGCAATCCACTCATTTTCCGGTGCCGCCGGTGGCCGGAGCTTGCCGGAATCCGGCCCGGAAAACTGCAAAAATTAATTCCAACAATCCCCCACATGAATGGAAATTACCAGACCATGTAATCCAGACACGACAGAAAAAACAAAAAAAACATGACAGAAAGACTCTGAGAGTACAATCGGAAAATCACTGCATCAGGAATGGTAGTAATTTTTCAACTTTGAATCACCCTTAGTAATTAGCTATCGGATTCACTTGACCAGGTAGTGATCATGATGTCTTGAACTACCCGGGCGTTCATGTGAACCTAGACAATAACTATCACACAGTTTCATCTCCTCACAGAACTAAGTTCTCTTATTGTGTTCATTTTGGCCTTGAACATCCCTGGTTATTCATGAGTGTACTTGGAGAATGTAGCCTCTCTTCATTCTCCTGGAAACGGCCCCATTTCACACTCACAAGGTGATTTCCCATAAAGAGTATCCTGTTATACCCCACTTTTATTTCAAAGCTATGGGAATCATTAAAAGCCAAGCTTATCCTAACTATTTGCAGGCAGCACTTGTTTTATCATCCTAAGAATGGGTATGAGATGTTAATCTCTCAGTGCTTTCGTCGATTCAACAAGATTTAGTTGTCCCTTTGAACCTAGATCTTGGGATCTCCAATTTCTAGGTAGGGTTTCCATCAAGTATCCTCTTTCGTCATAGGCTTTAAACCCATTCCTCTTGATGATCTCACAACCTGCTCTCTGCGACAGACCTTTAGTAAATGGATCCGCTAGGTTGTCGGCCGATTTTATATATTCTATAGAGATTACTCCATTTGAGAGCAGGTGTCTAATGGTTTTGTGTCGCCTTCTGATATGACGAGACTTACCATTATACATGCAACTCAGTGCTCGTACTATAGCCGATTGGCTGTCACAGTGTACACATAAGGCAGGCACTGGTTTTTCCCACATAGGAATATCCTCTAAAAAGTTGCGAAGCCATTCTGCTTCTTCTGCCGCCTTGTCTAAAGCAATGAATTCAGATTCCATGGTGGATCTGGCCAATAGCGTTTGTTTAGAGGATTTCCATGACACAGCTGCACCACCAAGTGTAAAGACATATCCACTTATGGATTTTGAGTTCTTTGAGTCCGATATCCAGTTGGCATCACTGTAGCCTTCAAGTACTCCTGGATATCTGGTGTAATGCAGCGCATAACTCTGAGTATGTGGCAAGTAGTTCAATACTCTAGTTATTCCTTTCCAGTGACTTCGTCCTGGATTACTCGTGTATCGGCTTAGTACGTTTACCGAATGTGCTAGGTCCGGTCTTGTACAATTTGTTAGGTACATCAGACTACCAATTACACGTGCATATTCCAGTTGTGATATGCTTTCGCCTGTATTTTTGAACAGGTGAAGACTGGGATCAACAGGACTTTTTGCTGTCCCATTGGAATAATTCTTGAATCTTTCAAGTATTTTCTCAGCATAATGAGCTTGAGACAAAGTAATTCCCTCAGATGTCCTGCAGACTTTGATTCCTAGTATGACATCTGCAACTCCCAAGTCTTTCATGTCAAACTTGCCACTAAGCATGCTTTTAGTTTGTTTGATAATGTCGTTATTGCTTCCAATAATGAGCATGTCGTCTACGTATAGACAGACCAGAATGTATCCGTTTGGAGTATCTTTGATGTAGATACATTTATCACACTCATTTATTTTGAAACCATTTGACATCATAACATTGTCAAATTTTGCATGCCATTGCTTTGGAGCTTGTTTCAGGCCGTACAGTGATTTTACAAGCCTGCACACTTTATTTTTCTGTCCAGGAACTACGTAACCCTCAGGTTATTTCATGTATATTTCTTCTTCTAAGTCCTCATTTAGAAATGCAGTTTTAACATTCATTTGATGTATTTCCAGGTTACGTAGAGCTGCAATAGCTATCAACATTCTTATGGATGTTATTCTTGTAACTGGGGAATATGTATCGAAGAAATCTAGGCCCTCTTTTTGCCTAAATCCTTGTACCACAAGTCTAGCCTTATGCTTCTCTATTGAACCATCTGGTTTCAATTTTTGTTTGAAAATCCATTTGCATCCTAGAGCTTTACATCCAGAAGGCAAATCGACTAACTCCCATGTATGATTTTGCATAATGGAGTCTATTTCACTTTTGATTGCTTCCTTCCACATAGGAGCATCAGGCATAGACATGGCTTCCTTGAACGTTCTGGGCTCATTCTCTAACAGAAAGGCCGTCACAAAGTCAGGACCAAATGATTTTGATGTTCTAGCCCGTTTACTTCGTCTAGGCTCATCGGTATCTTGTTCTGGTTCATCAACTGAAGTGCTTGCAGTCCCTTGTTCACGTGTACGTTTAGGGTACGTAGTATCCTTGCACGGAAACACGTGTTCAAAGAATGAAGCATTTCTCGATTCCATTATTGTATTTACATGGATATCCGGTATATCCGACTTGTATACCAAGAACCGATATGCACTATGTTGTGTGCATTGCCTATGAATATGCAATCAATCGTCTTAGGTCCGATGGTGACCTGTTTCGGGTTAGGTACTGCCACTTTTGCTAGACACCCCCACACTTTGAGGTATTTATACGAAGGTAAGTTACCTTTCCACAATTCATATGGTGTCTTGCCGGTTTTCTTGTGAGGTATTTTGTTGAGAATGTAGTTGGCAGTCAACAATGCTTCCCCCCACATATTTTGGGGTAGGCCAGAATTCAACAACAAGGCATTCATCATCTCCTTTAGAGTTCGATTTTTGCGCTCGGCAGTACCGTTTGATTCGGGTGAGTAGGGAGCAGTTGTCTGATGAACTATTCCATGTTCCGAGCAGAACATGTTAAATGGTGCATCATATTCTCCTCCTCTATCACTTCTAACGATTTTAATCGTTTTGCCAAGTTGATTCTCAACCTCAAGTTTATATTCTTTGAATTTATCCAAAGCCTCATTTTTGCTATGTAACAAATATACATAACAAAATTTTGTGCAATCGTCTATGAAAGTCACAAAGTACTTTTTGCCACCTCTAGTCTGCACATATTTTAAGTCACACAGATCCGTGTGAATTAGACCTAGAGTTTCTGTGTTTCTTTCTACAGAACGCGATGGAGTTTTAGTGAGTTTGGCCTCCGTGCAAACTTCACATTTTTCTGAGTTATCTACCTTAAACTTTGGTAGCAGATTCATGTTAACTAATCTACGCATAGAATTTACATTAACATGGCCTAGTCTTTCATGCCAAACAGTAGAAGACTCAACAACATAGGCAATAGGAGTTATTTCATTAATTTTGGGAACAGCAGGAACAATAGTTTTAGGGATGACTGTCATTACATTAAACTTGAACAGTCCATCCTTTACATATCCTTTACCCAAATATACCCCATTCTTGGACAGTACAAAATTATCAGAAACAAGTACAACTTTGAACCCATTCTTACTTAGCAAAGAACCTGATATCAAGTTCTTTCTAATGTCTGGGATATGCAGCACATTTGTGAGTGTTAGCTCTTTGCCTGAAGTCATTTTCAGCACTATCTTCCCTGTTCCTTCAATTTTGGAGGTGGAAGAGTTTCCCATGAACAGTTGTTCATCTTTGTTGCACTTCTGGTAGGAGGTGAACATTTCCTTGTCCGAGCAGATATGCTTGGTGGCCCCTGTATCGTACCACCATTCACGAGGATTGCTCCCCACAAGATTTACCTCTGAAACAACAGCACAGAGGTCCAGGTCAGAGAGACCAGTGGACAAGTTCTCAGCTATGTGTACATGGGATTTTTCATTTCCTTTTACATGTCCAGATTTTGAATAATTACTGTCCTTACTACGGCACTCAGAAATTTTGTGCCCCAACTTACCACACTTGTGGCATTTCCCAGCAAACCTCTTTGCAAGAGGTTTTTTGTTGGAGGCCTGTGGCAGAAACTTCCTCTTCTTGCCCTTCTGTTCATGCTCCACCACATTAGCCTTTTCTATGGACTGATTTCCATAGGACCTCTCAGCCTTGCGATTCTCTTCTTCAATCCACAACCTGATAATTAGATCTTCAAGAGACATCTCCTTTCGTTTGTGTTTGAGATAGTTCTTGAAGTCTTTCCACCCAGGTGGAAGTTTTTCTATGAACGCTGCAACCTGGAAAGGTTCACACAGTTTCATATTCTCTGCAGCAATGTCGTGCATTATAACATGCAGTTCTTGGACTTGACTCACCACTGTTTTGGAGTCAATCATCTTATAGTCCAGAAATTTGCCGACAACAAATTTCTTGGACCCGGCGTCTTCAGTTTTGTACTTCTTTTCCAGGGTCCCCCACAGGAGTTTGGATGTCTTGAAGACGCAGTAGACGTTGTACAGAGAGTCTACCAGGCCATTCAGGATGTAGTTCCTGCACAGGTAGTCGTCCTGTGTCCACGCGTCAACTGCTGCAACAGAGTGTGCTTCCATTGGCGCCAGCATCGGGGCAGATTCATTGAGGAATCTGTCCAGCTTCAATGTGGTCAGGTAGAACTGCATCTTCCCCTGCCACTTTTTGAACCCAGTTCCATTGAACTTCTCCGATTTTTCTCCCACGCTTATGTGCGTGGGCAGAACGACCGAATGTGCCGCAACCGATTGTGCAGTCACATTCTGGGTCACCGGAGTTTGGGTACTGATAAGGCCAGCAGCAACTTCAGTTTGTGTGTTTTCCATGTTTTGATTTTGTTCTCTTCTCTGAAACTGGTTGAAACAGAAACTATTAGTTATTTTTCCGAACAGAACCTGTAAACAAACTTCACAAAAAATTGTTAGAATCTGTGAGGAAAAATTCTGCTTTAAGATTGTTAGAACCTGAATATAAAATACTAAAAATCCCAACAGAATTTGTGAAGAAATCAAATACAGAAAGGAAAACAGTAAACAATTAACTTGTACAGAGTCGAGATTTTTAAGAATCTCTGTCCTTAAAGCAGAATTTGCCCCGTAGTGTGACGGTTACCGGCAAATCGCTTCCCAGGATACAACTGTACCTTCTCTGAAGATGCAGCACCCTTGCTTCAGAGACAACAAACTGCTGTCTGTGTGTACTCTCAGTTGACAGACACTGACTCAGAGCAGAGGAAGAAGATGACTCAGAGCAGAGGAAGAAGAGAGTAAAAAATGTTAAAATTCTATGTCTTCTCTGAAGATTTCAGTCTGGTTTTATAAACTGGGACTGAGACTGTTCAGCAGCCATTACTCTGTAACAGCAGAGTAATGGGGACTCTTCAGTTGAGTAACTGGTGAGCCATTACTCTGCTGTTACAGAGTAATGGCCCCAGTTACTGAATCTGAAAGGTCTTTTCAGTTCAGTAGGGGAAAAGGCTGTCTGGGCAAAAAGTAAAATAAAAATTTAAGCCAGACCAAACCAAGCCAAGCCAAGCCCAACCGAACCGAACCGAGCCGAAGCCGAAGCCGAGGCCGGGGCCGGGGCCGGGGCCGCGGCCGGAGCCGGAGCCGGGCCGGGCGCATGTGTGTTTGTCATTTTGGCTAAGTCCTCTCTCCACTACACGTTAGTGGTAACCCCCGGGCCACGCCCTCTAGTCCAGTTTTCTAGTATATATACTAGTATAAATCTTTTCCAATTTCCGATATGGGACTATCCATTTGTTAAGTTGGTACCTTTCAAGTACCCAACTTTGGATCAACATTTCTCATTCATACGGAATTTGTTTTTGGCAAGTGAGTATACTACAGAATAGTACTCGACGAGAGGATAGCAATCCACTCATTTTCCGGTGCCGCCGGTGGCCGGAGCTTGCCGGAATCCGGCCCGGAAAACTGCAAAAATTAATTCCAACAGGTTGGTCTTATAGAGAGCAAGCTACTAGCAAACTGATCACTTTTGGATAGTTTTTTTTTTGTCATGTTATGTTTTTCATACTAGGCCTTTGTCGAAGATTGTCATGTGTAATTACCTTCAAATGTGACTGCATAACATTTTCAATGAATTATAAAGGTTAATTAAAATTTGTTTGGCCTTTTATTATTTTGAGCAAGTAAATTGTTGATGAAATATATATGCTGAACATTATTATAAATTGATATCAAATTGGGATATATCTGCATGTCTGATTGTTTATAGTATTTTTTTTTGGCTCGTAAATATTAACATTTCTTGATTTCGAATCGCCCCCTCAAAAAAAAAAAAAAAAAAAAAAAAAAAATGCTATCCCGGCGTTTCCAAATGCCTGCGTTTATTTAAATTTTTTTAAAATAAAAAAACGCAAAATGCCGGGGTAATCCACATTACCGCCGGGCTATGTAAGACACTAGGACGGCGTTTTGGAAACGACGGGGTTTCGCCAGATATACCCCGGCGGCGGAATTAACGGCATTTGCGACGGCGTCGGTTTACCCGGCTTTTATAAACGCCGGGAAAGGTATTCTTGTTTGTAGTGGGGTTTTAAGAGAATCTGTTAGAGAAGGAAATTTCCAGCGATATAGTGCAAGGGGATTTTCTGCAATTTGTAATATGTATAAGCAGGGCAACTCGGAGTCCACCGGATCTCTTATCCCTATATGATCTCCGCGGAAAACCCTACACCCTACTATTGTAGGATTTTTTTTATTTTTATTTTCTGTTTTTGCATTACAGAGCCATCGAAAAGGGGTAGTCCAGATAGCATGATGCACATTGCACATTCTTTACAAGAATACCAATTTGTTGAACTTTCATTAATGATGAAGTGGCCATCCTATATCGATTATTTATCTTAGATCAATGGCCGCAATTGAGAAAGAACAGAAGCATTAATGATACAATCGGAGCATTATAGAGCCAATGAAAAAGGGTTGTCCAGGTAGCTTGATGCACATTGTACATTACTATATTATAGAGCCAATGGAGAGTGGTAGTGGTACCTTCTCGAGCCAGCGCCCTCGACCCTCCTCTGTTTAACCATAGAAACAGAGCCTCGCCCCGAGCTCCTGCCTTCCCGTCGAGCACCCCCTGAGCGCGCCACCTATCTCGCCAATTGCCGCCAGTCGACATAGACGGGTAAACATGAAGTGACATAAATACATGAAAGACGAATATTTAAGTTTGAAAAACAAGTTAAAATATCAAGATTAAGGAAGATAGACAAATAATAAATATTCAAATGATTTAATAACATAAGAAAATATTTATTCAAAAAAATACTGAATATGGAGAAAGTACCATGATAATGATCTACAAAAATAATTTGAGAGGAAAGTGTGTAAGGTATCATGAATGGCGGTCCAAGCCAATCACGCTTCCACTGCACCACTCTGATACCCAGGGGAAAATGTGCTCGCATACACTCTCATATCAATGTATACGAGAAAACATCATGAATGAAAGTCAATAACTACTGCATTCACGACTCCAGCAATCCAAAAGAAAAAGAAGACATCAGTACATAGAGCAACACAAATGTAAATCACTTACATTTAAATCTCTATAGACTGAAACTCACACTCTAGTGTCTGCAGGAATAATGTTGTAACTACTCAATAAGGTGTCACGGGTTCTAGACTATAGTTAATGATCTTACTACTCTTCCTAAACAAATCTTTAGTCTATAAAGTTCCGATTTCTTGGGTTAGCCGTAAGAGTCGGTTCCCAGCTAGCGGTGGTCCGAAGACGCTTAAATACCGTGTCGCTTAGGGTTGTTTACACCCGGTTGACAGAAGGACTCTTTTGGCTTGTTCCCAAATTTATCGTCACTTTTTATCGTTCCTTATAAACTTGTACTACTTGTGAAGCATGCTTTGATACCATCTGTAACGTCCCGAATTTTAAATAATGATAAATTCAAAATTTCACAGGATCTTTACTTCACTTCGTACAATTTTACAAGGAATTTAAAACTTTTCATTCACAATACATCAGAGTTCCTTTACACAGCGGAAGAAAGATTACAACAATGAAATACAACTTGTATAACTTTAACATTATTTGCAACATCTTTAACTTCTAAACAGCAACAGCATATCCACTTTATAACTCCATGAATAGTCCATTACCTGCATGTCAATCTGTGGGCACGTCAGTTACTTACAACTGACGAAATATTATACACGGCTATCCTCTCTATGCCGGGAGTAGTATAACGATCTCATACTTTAACAAATCACAAAAAGATTGAATGAACAATTAAAGTGCCAAAGGTGATTATTCTAAACATAAGTGTATGTCATGCCTTAATGCCTAATGCACACAATTCTATACCAGGTTGATACTAATGCACACTTGTTCGGATTCTATGCATCCCATACTACATAGGTCCGAGGGCAAGCGCCTACGTACTCCATATTGAAGGGTTCGATCCCTCGCCATGAAAACTACCCGGTAGCAAAACAAAGTTCAGACTATTCCACGAATTTGAATCCCAGCCTTGGAGTCCACCGCCGGCTGTTATAACAGATTCCACATCGTGCGAATCGTCCCGTATGTGACCCTCTAGCCCAGTATATATATATATACATTGGAGACGGTAAACACAAAAATCCATCCGTCCGACTACTCAAGATCTTGGAGTCCACCGCCGACCCGTCCTCATAGTCCCGGATTAAAATATAATAATCCGTCTCCCACAGGGCAACCTCAGTCCACCAACTGGGTCTATAGTCTTGGAGTCCACCGCCGACTATATAGAGCACCCCACTTACGTTTCCCTAAGTTTACTACATCTTCACTTATGTGCCTAAATTTTCCTAAGTTCAAGACATGAATAATTTCCACACGTAGAATTAGTTGTTACCTCCTACCGGACTTAATCAACAAATACGAGATGGCTTCTTAGCCATATCTCCAAATCATTTCTCAAATCTTTTCTTTTAATAATGCCGGTACCGAGGTCTTACTAACTCTAAATCATAAACTTTCATGTACATGAAACATGGGTACACATACCCTTTAGTAAACATGTCTTAAACATAGATATTTTCATCTTTCAACTTATTCACGAAATAAACATAGTCTCGACACTATTCATAATCTATTTATTGATTCATGTTCCTTTTAAACAAACATACATTTCAAGAACACAAATTTCACCACATGAATTGTTATAACAAATCTAAGTTGTCACAATGTTTCAATTCATCATAACAATTTCTTAAACAAGATGCAAGAGTAATTTCTTTTAGAAGATCAATTCACAAAATACTACTTTTCTTTTCTTCACCACAAAGTGCTATTCTCAAAATTTTATTTCTTTTTATACTTCAAAAGTATACAAGGAAACTATCTCTTAATATTTCCACTTCATTTTATATTAATACTAAAGTTTAATTCCAATTAAAAAAATAAACATTCATGAGTAAAAAACCCCAAAAAACAAATGTGAGGCCGGGTTTTGAACCCATGACTTGCGGCAACTCACAGCCGGTATCTAGATCTCGAACCCACTAGCCACTTAGTCCATGGGGACTTTTGTCTAATATAGCAACCGACATTCCTTTCATACATTAGTACAGATTTGGTAATTTAATTGAGTGAAGGAAAAAAATATAAAAGATGGCTATCAAGATTTGAACCCAAGATCTCTTATAAGAGGTGCTCACTAACTAACCAGTAAGTCCAAATGTAATTTCTATCTAAGAGTTGTATTAATGTATTTTTGTTAATACTATTTTGAATTTGGTTCCTTTTAATAACACTTGTTCACCCAATAATCCAATCATTTAGGACATTGGAATAAATCTCACTTTTGGACTGAGATGAAATCAAGAAATAATAATCAAGTAAATTCAAATTTATTTTTATAATCTATCTTCATTTTCAAAAAATAGATTTTTTCCTTTCTTTACAAAAATTTGCATTTCTTCCCAAACTCGAAAATTAAGGATCATGTTTCTTAAAACTAGTTTATATCCATCATTATACTAATTAAAATTTGTGCTAAAATCAAACATGTCTCTTAATCAACCATGGATATCTCAAAGAATTTCTTTCATGCAAAAGTTTGTATTTTCAACATAAGTCGACATGTAATAACAAAAATTATTCTTCTCTTTTCTTTTTCTTTCTTAATCATCATGTCTCTAAAGTATATGTTGAAATATAACATTCTTTAACAATTTCTCATAAAAGAAAAAAAATCACATATTCGACAAACATAAAATTTGCAAATACTCTAATATGATTCATATGATTAATTCTTTAGTTAAACTCTTCTTTTCAATTTACACATAAACTTGCATTTCTCAAAACTTGAATATAAAAAAAAATTGTTTAATTTCTCTTATACAAATTGGGAATTTATAGCATGCCAACAAGTCTCAAATCATAAGAATTTTACAAAATCTCTTTCATGAACAAATTATTATTTTCCAAATGTAACAATAAAAATATACATATGTCAATAATAACAAAAATTTTACTTTCTTCTTTCTTAGTCAATAAATCATAAAGCATGTTTATCATATGATATTCATTACTAAAATTCCCACATACTCAACAAGTACAAAAATTGCAATCACATTAACATGATTCATGGTATAAAGAAATTCTTCTTTTTAATTAGCATGATATCACAACAAAATCATCATCATTCAAAACATGATATACTAGCATAAATTTTATCTTATAATTCTCAAACAATATCTTCTTATACTACTCTTTTTTTGTATGCATATCCTACACTAGAAAATAATGAAATCACCCACTAACACAATGTTAATCTATTTGTCAACATAGCATGATTCACTATTAATCTCACCACAATCATAGTATAGTTATTCTATTTTATCAAAACTACTCATTCACTTTTATTAGCATGTAAATTCTAAAAATTTAGAAAGTAGGAGAACACTCACCTTATTGAAGCTTGAACAATTGAAGGGAAGGATGGGACACTTCTTCTAGCTCCAAGACAAACTCCTAGCAATGGCTTCTCCTCCTAGCAAAGCTCCTTTTCCCTAGCAATGGCTTCCTCTCTCTAGCAATTCCTCCAAGCAAAAGGACCCTCACTCTCTTTCTTTTCTTTCTTTCCTTTCTTTTGATAATGTTTTTGGTGCAAGATAAAGGTAGGAAATGGGGGCTCTATTTATAGAATTTTGGGAGGGTCTAAAGTGCAAAAATTCCACCCTAATAACTCTTCAAATTTATTCTACAACTCTCCACTTTCCTAACTCCTAAAACCCCCATCTCTTCATCTCCCCACTCTCCACTAACTTAACTAAAAAACCCTTCTCCTCCTCACTCCATGACCGGCCACCCCCTAGCCCACAAAATGGTCTAAATACATTTGTGTGTGCATGCACACATGCACAAACAAATATGAACACATTTCTATAACTCTAAATGTGTACTAATATTTGTTACTTGTCATGTATAACTTAATTTGTGATTTTAATAGTGGGCTTGCTACATGGGCTCATTTCTAATTAACTTGATTATCTAGTGGGCTTGCTACATGGGCTCATTACTAATTAATTTATTTAATTATCTAGTAGGCTCCTCTCCTAATGGGCTACATTTTAGTTTATAGGTCCATGGATCAAAAGAAAGGCTAAATAAAACTAATGCATGCTAAAAATAGTAAAATGAGAGTAGCAAAATGAGAATAAAAATTTGCACGTGCACCATACGTGCAGAAAATCGAAAAATGCATTTTAATCAAAATAAGGGGAAAATGAATTTTCGTTTTATAAAAATAGATTTGTAAACATAAAATAAATAATTGGAACCTAGAAATTATCACCCGTAGCGGCGGAAAATATGTAATTAATATGTGTATTGAAAATACGTACAAAGCACGTAGAATACAAATATCAAAATATTATATTTTTGTTGATTCAAAATAGGGAAAAATCAATATTGAAAATAAATAAATAGTCGATAATCAAAATACGGGATGAAAATACGTTACAAAATACACGTGCATAACACACGAGGGCAAAATTGAAATTTTCAATTTTGCGGGGTGTTACATTTGGAACCCCATCTCTCCCATTATAATAGTTACTAGTATTATGCACGTGCGATGCACGTGGATGGGGAGTGAAAAGGACAAAAAAAAACCTACCAACACGTGCGCTGCACGTGCTTGCACACTTACAAAAAAGAATAAAAAATTGTTTATTTGTTTCCAACCCCATCTCTCCCATAATAATAGTTATTACTAGTATGATGCACGTGCGATGCACGTGGAGGAGAAAGGAAAAGGACAAAAAAAAACCTACCAACACGTGCGCTGCATGTGTTTGCACACATACAAAAAAAAATAAAAAATTGTTTATTTGTTTCCAACCCCATCTCTCCCATTATAATAGTTATAGATAGATGTATAGTTTTTTCTTCATTTTTATGTTTGTATGGGATTGTCTACGCTATAATTGAGGATTAGGATGTTGGAATTCTTGTGTATTTGTTACCATTTAAATTATTGTACAGGGTTTGGCGATTCAAAACTCTGGAAAAAAGCTCTGGCGATTCAAAACTCAAACTTTTCCTTCTTCCTCGGCTCTTTCTCACCCCAGATCCCGACGATCCACCCCCTATCTCGCTTCCCCCCTTCTATCAATATTGTAGAGCGCCCTTTTCCCTTCCGACCCATCTCAGCCATTTTCGATTTGGTATCGTAGCCCTTCTTCCCTTCCATCCGCTGGTATCCTTGTCTCCATCGCCTCCCCGCCTCCCGTTGGAGCTCCCCGGGCCTCCTTTCGCGTTGTGCAGAGCATTTCCTCTTGTGCACTCCTTCCGGCCAGAGCTGTGCTTTGCCAGCTCCGAGGGTTCATCTCAGCTTCGGCATCTTCTCGCCTCCCTCCTGCCCTCAGCGGAGTCTTCTCCCTGTCTTCTAGCCAGTGTTCCCGTTTTTTGAGCTCGCTGCTGCCAGGAGTGTCCCTTCCTCCGCCCAGCCACGACCCATCTCCCCTGCTCGTCAGATCTCTGTAAGTATTTCGTCGTCTTGATCTGGTGTGTTTATCTGGTTTGTCTTGATCTAGTGGGCGGATCCCTGGTTCCATTTTCTTCCTCTGCTGCTTATTAGTGGAGGATTAGCTTGTAGTGACTCGTGTTTTATCTTGTTTGGTTGCTTCTGTGTTTCTTTCTAGATTCGAGTAATTTTCAAGATACTCAGTCTTGCATTGTTACTTATTATTAGAACTGTGTTGTGATCCATTAGTAGTTTTATCTCTCGGGATCTCTGTTTATCTGTGCTGGCTTTGTGCTTCCCATTCTCTGGGGACCTTTTTGCTAGCGACTTAGTCAGCTCATGTCGGTGTGCTGACTGTGTTTCTTCTAGATCGCCCGTTCTATCTATCCTCCCTACCTCTCTGATTACTCCATTCTTGTTCTCCTGATTGGAGTGTGCGGCTTCTCTTCTTTGAGAGTCACAGTTTAGAAAAGGCATTGGTTTGTTTTATCGCTGGTGTCGTATTCATCAAAAAAAAAAAAAAAAAAAAACTGGTGTCGTATTTCTTGTGGGAGTGTATCCACTCTGTTAGTGGTACCTCTATACTTTTCTCTCCCTTATTGGAGCCTTGGTTTAGTCTTTTCTTGGAAGGGTTTCTTCCATGGACCTTATCAAGGCTATTGCTAGCTCAGTGTGTTCTGCTTCGCAGCAGGATTCGCAGAGGGCTTTTCTCTCTTCCTCACCGTTGAGACCCGATCTTCATCGGGTTTGCTTCAGGTGCCTCCTTCCGGGGCATCTTAAGCTCGGTCACCCTCGTAACCGATGCTTCTCCCTTCAAAAACTCCTAGGATGGCCCAGAGGACACCCCTTACCGGCCAAACTCCTATCCTTCCTTAATTACCCCTTCTTAAAGTTCAAGCTTCTGAATAGCTTGGTTAGTAAACCCAGTAGGGTTGAAAGCCGGGGCCTCGACTTCTCTGTCCTGACTGAGAGTTCAGAGTCGAACTCCTCCCCATCCAGTCCTTCTCCCCCCGCATCTACTGTCCCTCTTTATCGACCTAATATTGCTAGCCTTTTTAAAGATCGCAAAGTTTTTTCGAACCTTGTTATCTACCCTCGCCGGGCCTCTATCAGGGCTCGCCCCCGACTTGCCTCAGTGGTTCCGTCATTGCTCGGGAAGTTGGGGAAATATCCTGATTGTTTTAAATCCATTTCATCGTATCTCTCGTTGTCTCGTACCGCGAGGGAGACTGTTCCTCACTCCCGCACTGCTGAACCCCCTATCCATCCCTACATAGCTATTATTGATCTTAAGACCCCTTCTCTATACTATAATTATCCTTGTGCTTTGAAGTTCTCTAATCCCTCATGTTCTGAGATCTCGTTTCATTATCCAGGATGCCTATTCTCTTGGTATCAACTTTTAGGGGCTTAATCATGGCTCTATCAGGTCCTGAGGGCTTTCAAAGTCTTCTTGCTCTCCCTTCCCCACAAGTATGCTATTAGACTTGATGTCACTTCTTCTTCTTTTGAGGCCGGCACCACCAAGTCCATCCAATCTGTCTCTCTGGCTTCTCCCAGCAGTCCTAGTTCCCCCCCGCATCCCATTTCTCTAGATTCTTCTTCTTCTGACTTTGAGGCGATCTCGGCCCCTTCTGCTAGGACTGCCCTTCACCCTGTCAAGCGCGGTTATAAAAAGAAAGTTTTCAATCGTTCCGTGATTTGAGTTAGCGCTCGCCTTCTTGCGAGAAAGGCAGGTTTCGTGTCTGCTTTTTAGCCAGTGTTCTGTTGTGCAGCGCCTGCTCGTTGTCTTCTCCGGTGGTAGTGGTGTCTTTCCGCATTTGGGCCGCTAGAGTCGCTCTAGACTGCTAGTGGATTTTATATTTCATCATGTTCTCTTTTTCAACACATTTCTATGCACAACTTGCATATTCTTTAACCAATTTCTCATTTAATCATACTCAATAATTATAAGTGAAAAATCTCAATTTGATCTCTTTTCAATAAAAATTTTCTAGTTTGTTTTGAAATCATAAAAGAATCAAGTCCAAGATTTTTATGAATTTTTATTCTCAATTTTACTCCTATTTCTCATTAAAAGCCCAAATATTTAGAAAAATAATTTTTGTGAAGTCCTTATAATTTTCAGAAATTTTCCCAACATTTTTCTCAATTTTTTTTATCACATTTAAAAACCCAAAAAAATCAAATGCACTAAAAAAAATCGATTTTTTCTTTAAAAGGTGGCCTCAGCCGGTTTCGAAACCACACACAAAGGCCCCAAGGTGAACAATCACCGCACTAAACCCCCACCCACTAATCAGAAGGGACAGAGTGCCCAACTGTCTAAAGGGGGAGCTTTAATATGGTTAAGCTATGTTCTTGGGATTAGTGAAAAATCGAATTTTGAAAAATAAAAACCTCTGCCGAGACTCGAACCCAGGCACATGAGTGCCGCCGAGATAAAGGCAAATTGCGCCCTCACTCTAACCAGTATGACCTTAGTGGTTAACTGATATGAGAGTGGGTTAAATTAGGTTTGTTTCGAATCTCTGTTTATCAAAATTACTTTGTTTTTCAAAAGCTCTTAACTTTGTTTCTCTTCCACATAAAGTCATAAAAATTTCTAGAATACTGAGTTTATTTATAATTAACAAAACAGTGTTTTCAAAACATTTTTTTTGATATTAAAACATGAGTTCCTCATTCTAATTTGTGTTCTATGCCTACAGTTGCAATATTTCAATTTAGCAAACTCTCTACCAAATTTTGCATTACAACTAAATTTTAAAAAAAATTAATTCCTGCTTTTCTTCCTCTTTTATTTCCACAATACCCCATATCATGGTCTCATTCATTAAACTAGTATCACAATAGTTTAATAAGCACAAATTCAATATTTTCAACTGCTAATCATTCACAATCATATTCTACAATTAGCATGGTTCCAGTTTCACATTTTCATAGCAATAAAGCAATTCTACTACAATAAACATAATTTATAGCAAATAGCATGCAATTCATCAAGCATTTATTAAATCATCTACCAAGTCGTTTTTAGAGCCAACACATGGTTATCTTATTAGTTTCTTTAGCATTCTCATTAATCACAAACCCCTAGCATGGTGTCTAAATTTAGAAGTAGAGAAAACCACCCACCTATTTGAAGAAAAACAATTACAAAGCTCCTAGAATCTCCTTGAACATACGAACGGTCCTTCTCCACCTAGATTGTGCCACCATGAACGCCTTCTCCTCCTTGCACTAGTGAAACCCGACCCTCTCTTCCTCTAGATGAATGGCCGGCCTCCTATGGTGATGAACACACACAACTAGAACTCTTCTCAATCTTTTTCTAACTTTCTCTCAATCTTTTTACTCATTTTTGTGTTTTCTTTCTTTCTTTTCTTTACCAAAATTTTTAGTGTACTGTATGAATAGAAAAGGATATTTATACTAATTTTTGAGTGAAATGGAGGGCTAGGATTTATCTAAATGGTTAAAGATATATGGCTAGGATGTACTGGGAAGTTGTTGTAGTACCCCGTATTTTTAAATATTATTTTAAAGATTTATAAATGAATTAAAATGAATTTTGAAGATTTAATTAATATTTTTCTGAAGATTTATCTTTTTACACGTGCAAAACACGTGCAAATATTTTCTTGGGAAGTTCAAAGGCCAAAATCATTCTTTGGAAAATCATTATTTATTATTTGTGATTTTTTTGGATTTTTCTCATATTTATTGGACCTGTTTGCAAATATTTCAAAAAGAAGGACTTTTGTGCAAAATTACCAAATGGTGTGAAAACTCCAGATTTTCAGATTTTTGGGCTGGTTATAATGCCTAGTCAACTCAGGGTTAAAGAGTTTACTTTTTATTTTAACGAATTTGGTTTGTTTTACAAGTTTTGATAAAAAGGATCTTTTTGCAAAATTGTCATTTTGAGGGGTAAAAATGCAAATTCGTTTTCCTGGATTTTCCCTACAGTGCCGGCTGACTTAGGATGGTTATTTTTGTGTTTAGAACTCAATTAAATTGATTTTATCAAGTTTCCAAGTATAGGGATCTATATATGTAAAGTTATATTTAAAAGGAGTATTTTTACAAATGTGTTCAAAACCCTAATTCTCTTATTCCGGCTTATTTAAAAAGGTGGAGTGCAGCCGTCTTTCGCTGCACAACACAAATTTTTTATTATTTTTATTTTCTTGGAGAATTAAAGAGAAGATCTTGGATTTCTTGCGAAGGAGAGGCTTTTTCCCTATTTTTTATTTGTATTCGTTTGATCTCTTCAACAAGGTGAGTGACATATGTTTGTTTTTCTTATTGTTCTAAGCATGTTGTATGTGACGGGTTATCTATTAGAAAGCATGTTATGAAGATACGATGAAATTTGATGAGTAGATGAATTAAAAATTGAATCTTTTCATGAAACTATACTATTGATGATTGCAACCCTAATTTAATGATGAGATTGTTAAAGAACCCAATGGAAATCATGAGTAGGATGTTTTCAATCATATTATTGCTGAGTTAAATATATATGAGCTGTATGATATTAGTGCATGAAAGTAAACAAAATTGATTAAAGATGAACCCTACTGTGTGTATGCATATGTTGTTTTGTTCTTGACATTTCGATTGATAAAACTTGACTATTTGCATGTTGTGAGTATTTCTCGATTTTTTCTATGTTGTTGTGGATTTGTTGTTGATATGGATGAATTGTCTAGATTTGCTGAGAAAACTATATTTTCTTTTTAGCTATAAATCTGTTGATAGGTGCAGTTGGGGTAGACCTAGGCTTTTGGCGTGGGTTTTAAAGTAGATCTGGTGAATTTCGATAGGGTTGGTTTGATATATTTGATGTTTGGTTTGTTAAAGTACCTGTTTGTAGTCATTGCTCTATTTAGTTTCTTATATGACTACTTGAAGGAAGGAAAAAAAAGAAAGAAAGACATTTGTAACATCATATTATCACTTACAAGTTAGGTATAATATCGTACTGCCAGTTGAAATAAGATTCAACATTCAAAATTTTTGTTTGTAGATTGCTTAAGCAGTTTCATAAGTGATTGTTTGATTTGGTAGTAATTGATAAACTGCATTGATTTTGCAGTAAGAAATTATTCCTTGCTAATTAGGTGTTTGTTTTGAGACGCTTTTGATTTGCTATGTGATTATCAGAACCCCTAGTGTTGGATTTTTGAATAATTTATGTAGTTCAGATGTAATTTGATAACACAGATAGAGTAAGATGTTTCCTGGATAATTTACTGGTGTATAATTTGGATTGACAATAACGGATATATACACTAAGTTAGATCTCAATTGGTACTATAGAATTGTTTAATGTGAACTTAATTTCCTTTATTGTATCCTATTTTGTCCCTACTGTTTTCGAATTTTGGTTCATCTTATAAAAGCACTGGGTTTCCCCCCCATAAACAGCCCACTAAACTTCAAAGTTTCATTCATAATAGTTAGTGTTTAGTGTTGCTGCTTAATCAAATTGTGGGATAGAAGGGGGTTTAATTTGATAGAGATGGAAGATGAGCATGACATCTTTTGGGGATTTCTTATTAAAAAATGATTGTAGTGTTTAAAATTTTGGTAGAAGATTGATTGATGGTTTACTGGTTTAAGGATAACGAGCAGAAATAAAAGGGTATCAACTCATTTTGGTTTGGTATAGGCTTCCGATCTAGATTTAACCTCTTTTGAGGCCATCAGAGGATATTGAACCTCATACAATCTGATGTTTTTACTACAGATCATAGTATTTTTTGAGAGATTTATATTTTACTTATAATAGAGTTTTAAAGGTATTATCATGACCTTATTAAGTGAGTTATATGTGTTTTCAAACGAATTAATGTTTTGGTGATATTTTACGACTTCAAAATATGATTTCTGCTATTTAATGGTTTTAATATTTTATTTGAATTCTGAAAATTTATGAATGCGTTAAATGAATTTGGTTTTGCTAATTTAAGAAGTTTTCTTCGTATAAACGTTTTGATGATGGATTTTTGAGTTTTACTGGAAGTTTCGTGTTGATCTCTAGGAGTTGAGTGGGAGTCCTGTGAACCGGCAGATGAGATTTTATTATTGTAGACCAGTTGGGTCTTGGGGTTGTTGTTGTGGAAATTAAGTCCGGCAGGATACACTAACTCTAGAGAGGAGGAAATTCTTGTGTTTTAATAATAACCAACATAAGGATAGGCACTAGTGGAGATGTGATGGAACTTGGGAAACATAAGTATAGGCTCATGGTTTTGTTAGTCAAACGGATGCGTTCCAGGACTGTTTGTTGTGTTCTGTCTCGAGAGGACATTTGTATGTTCGCGTGTCGAGGGTCTGTAGGCCTATTCACGGAGCATGCAAGGTGCATTCGCGTGTCGAGGGTCGGCAGACCTATTCACGGAATGTACCTGATGTATCTGCACGTCGAGGGCCTTGCAAGCCTATTCGTGGGGTACACGACAGGGAGATGATTCTTCGGTTTTTGAGCTATCTTACATGATGCTTGCGAGTCGAGGGCCGTGGTGCCTATTCGCGGAGTATTCTGGATCTTGTTTTCCATCACCGTAGTAGGATTAGTTTCATAATGAGGGGTTTAACCCTATAAAGTGGAGATCGTTAAGAGCTTGCACCGGACCTATGTACTATGGAATGCATAAAATTCGACAAGTTTGCATTAAAGAGTCAGCATATAGAGATTGTGTTTTCTTGACTTGGTTTTATGCTTGTGTTTTCCTGTTTTTCCTACACTTGACATTTAGTCTAGGTTCACTTGATGTTTTCGTGTATTACTAATTACTATCTTATATTCCTTAATGTTTTCATGTTTTACTTATTGTTATTTCTCATTTCATTTACTCTCGTCTTTATTACATGTTGTTTATGATTCCATGTTTCATGTTTTATTTATGTTGCTTTTGTTTTTATGTCACTCACACAGTTATGGCTGACCCATGTAGTTTTGGGGGTTAGGATTTTCTCTAGCCTCATGTTTTATAGGTAGGTGCTTGTAGCTTGGGATTTGGATGCTTGTCCTAGAAAGATAATAAAGCTTGTGTAATTTGTAATAGAAAGTGTTGTAAAAGAAAAAGTTTGTAATTCAAGGTATTTTGTATTTCCGCTGTGTTTGTAAATGATTATTGTAATAAAAGTTGAAATAAAAATTATCTGTGTTTTTGGACTGTGTTTACTATTGCAATTGAAGTTGATGCTGGGAATTGTGCCACGTATTTCTAAGATATCATATTGGAAATTCGGGGCGCTACAGTTGTAGCAACCACCCATGAACAAGTAACCACCTATCTACTAAGCCAACTCACCCTATCCCTCTCTCCCATTCCGGCCTACACTATGCATGGCTTAAGACACGTGCTAGTGTTATGCACGTGTCAAATGTAGCACCCCTAGTTACTAGTTGTACATGACTAATTAATTAATTGTCTACAAAGTTGATCTACACTACAAGTCATGTTAATTAAAAGAGAAATAAACTAGTGGGTTTTCAATTAGTGGGCTAAAAACTCCATGGGCTAATTAAAATAATTAAATAATTAGGATGAGCTTAAAATAAACAATTAGGCTTTAGAATTTAATTAGGCTTTCAAAATCTAAAAGAGAGAGATAGAAAAGTATTTGTTCAGGTTACAAAAATAAATAATTTTCTAGAAAAATACACATGAATTAGTAGTGCAAAACATGTAAAAAAATCAACAAACCCTTCATTTAATCATAAATAAAGAATCAGGAAGTTACAACACTCCATCCTTAGAATAGTTCTGTCCCTGGAACTACACATACAGAGCGAGAAGAAAAAGAAATACAACAAGAAGAAGGAAAAAGAAAGAAAAGAAGAGAAAAATACAACTCAAACAAAGAGCTCAGGATGGTCTCTTATCATCCTCTCCTCGGATTCCCAAGTAGCCTCTTCAATCAACTGGTTTCTCCAGACTACTTTGACCATCGGTATCGTCTTGTCCCTCATGACTTTCTCCTGACGATCTACAATCTCATCCGGGAGCTCAATGTAACTCAGATCCAACTGCAAACCCTCAGGCACCTCAGGAAAATGGTAACTTGGGTTTGGAATGTACCCTCTCAGCATAGACACATGAAAGACATTGTGCACCTGAGGCAACTCCTCCGGCAACTCCAACCGGTAAGTAGTTTTACCAATCCGCTTCAATATCTTGTACGGGTCTATGAATCTTGGGGCTAACTTTCCACCTCTGCCGAAGCGAATCACACCCTTACTAGGTGAAACCTTCAGAAAGACAAAGTCACCAACTTCGAACTCAAGGTCCCTTCTCCGGTTGTCTGCATAGCTCTTCTATCTACTCTAAGCATCCACCAACCTTTTCCTGATCAGATCGATCTTTTCAGAGGTCTGCTGCACAATCTCAGGCCCAAACATTTGCCATTTCCCAACTTCAAACTAGCAAACAGGCATTCTGCACTTCCTGCCATACAGAGCTTCGTATGGCGCCATCCTGATACTAGTCTGAAAACTGCTATTGTAGGCAAACTCCACCAGAGCTTGATGCCTTTCCCAACTGCCTCCAAAATCTAGAACACAACACCGAAGCATATCCTCAAGAATACGATTGACTCTCTCAGTCTGCCCATCGGTCTGAGGATGAAAAGCAGTGCTGAAATCCGTCTTGGTACCCAGAGCTGTCTGAAGACTCATCCAGAAATGCGAAGTAAACCGCGCATCTCGATCAGACACAATGGTTAACGGAACACCATGAAGCCTGACGATTTCTCTAACATACAGCTCAGCCAACTTGTCCATAGACGAAGTGAGTTTCATTGCCAAGAAGTGAGCGGACTTGGTTAGTCGATCAACTATAACCCAAATCGCATTATTGCCCTTTGAACTCTTGGACAGACCCGTGATGAAATCCATACTGATGTTATCCTACTTCCATTCCGGAATAGGATACAGTTGCAATAGACCTCCGAGTTTCTGATTCTCGGCTTTGACCTGCTGACGGATCTCACACCTCGCCACAAACTCGGCCACTTCCCGCTTCAGACAAGACCACCAGAAATGTTGCTTAATGTCCTTATATATCTTGGTACTACCAGGATGTACAGACAAAAGAATAGCATGTGCCTCCTGAAGAATACTCTCCCGCAATTCTGCTTGATCTGGAACACACAGCCTCTCTCCAAACCACAACACTTCATCCCTGATCTGAAACTCTGACAACTTGCCAGCACTGACCTACTCATTCATCTTCTGAATCTCTGCATCTTCCTTCTGACTTACGATAATCCTTTCATTCAGCGTTGGTTGAAGCCTCAACTGAGCTAAAGATGATCCCAAGCCTTGCAGACCACTTCAATACCGGCCCGATCCAACTCCTCTGCAAGATACCTCTGAGTTGTAATCAAACTAGCTAGACTGCTCTTGCGGCTAAGTGCATCAGCAACAACATTAGCCTTCCCAGGATAGTACTTAATCTCCAGACGAATGTCCTCAAGTACTTTCAGTCATCTCCTTTGCCTTAGATTCAGGTCCTTCTACTGATAGATGTACTTCAAGCTCTTATGGTTCGTGTACATGTTCAGCTTCTCACAATACACGTAATGTCTCTAAGACACAACCAAAGATAATCGCAGCCAACTCCAGATCGTGAGTTGGATAATTCTTCTCATGCGGTCTTAGTTGCCTAGACCCATACACGATCACTTTCCCTTCTTGTATTAAGACACAACCAAGCCCACGATGTGAAGCATCGCTGTAGACATCATACTCAACACCTGCTCTAGGCAAAACTGAAATGGGAGCAGTAGTCAGCCTCTCTTTCAACTCCTGAAAGCTTGCCTCGCACTGCTCAGTCCACTTGAAGTTCACATTCTTCTTGGTCAGACCAGTGAGTGGCACAGCTATCTGAGCATAGCCCTGAATGAACCTCCTATAGTATCCAATTAACCCAAGAAAACTCCTACTTTTCTTCACTGTAGTAGGCCTTTCCCAATCCTTCACCGCTTCTATCTTCTGCGGATCAGTTGCCACTCCCTCCTTAGAAAGGATGTGACCCAGAAATGCCACCTCAGATTTCCAGAAATTGCACTTGGATAACTTGGAATACAACCCATGCTCCTGAAGCTTCCTCAAAACTGCTGCCAGATGCTCTGTGTGGGCCTCCTCCATCTTGGAGTACATAAGAATATCGTCGATAAACACCAAGACGAAAGAATCAATAAACGGCCTTAGAACTCTGTTCATCATATCCATGAAAATTGCAGGTGCATTCGTCACTCCAAACGGCATAACTAAGAATTCGTAATGCCCGTGTCGAGTTTTGAAAGCAGTCTTATGCACATCTTCAGTCTTCACTCGAACTTGATGGTATCCTGATCGAAGATCTATTTTGGAGAAAACAGCTGCTTCTTGTAGACGATCGAACAAGTCATCAATCTGTGGAATCGGATATTTGTTCTGAATAGTGACCTTATTCAGCTCTTGGTAATCGATGCACATCCTCATCGAACAATCCTTCTTCTTTACCAACAGTACTGATGCTCCCCAAGGTGACGCACTCGGTTGAATAAAGCCTTTCTCCAACAGTTTCTCAATCTGCCGTTTGATCTCATCCTGCTCCATAAGCGCCATCCTATATAGTGCCTTGGAAATAGGTGCACTCCCTGGCTGAATAGTGATATTGAACTCCACATCACGATGCGGGGGTAACCCAGGCAAATCTTCCAAGAATACAGTCGGGTAATCCCGAACCACTGGGATTTGCTGCACCTCTACAGGAATCCCTTTCTTCTTGCTGATAGCAGCCACCAAATCTAAAT
The DNA here is from genome assembly GCA_017893485.1 of Hemerocallis citrina. Taxonomy (NCBI): domain Eukaryota; kingdom Viridiplantae; phylum Streptophyta; class Magnoliopsida; order Asparagales; family Asphodelaceae; genus Hemerocallis; species Hemerocallis citrina. Next base: position 345,835,708 of record CM030358.1, on the reverse strand, counting down.
ATCTCCTCTTCCCCTGGAAAGTGACTTCAAGACCACCTGGAGCCTTCACTGGTACTTCCTTGGTCTTGCATTTGATGTTCACACTGTACATCGACATCCAATCAATGCCAATGATAACATAGAATCGCAAGACATTCAGCTCGATCAGATCAATCCCAAAAATTCTATCTCCAATCATGATCTCGCAGTCTGCATAGTATCGATCTGTAATACCCCGTATTTCTGAAATATATATATGGTTTGAAATATATATAATAAAAAAAGGAATTTGAGACTTGGTCCTGTAGAGTATTCTATAGGAGGGATTTATAAAAGGATTTAATTGATTTGAAAGAAGGATTCAAATTGAATCCAGTTTGTGTGTGTAGTGGGGGGACCCACGGGTTGATTTGAAAGAGGAAGCACAGCACACGTGCTGTGCTTGTGTGCTTGTGACGTGGCAACCTGGGGATTAATTCCTGGGGTGTGCACGGGGTATGGGAAAGGGATTTAGTCCCATACCGAATGTTTCAAAGAATAAAATATAGTATAAATATAATTGCCAAGGATCAAGAGTCACCAATTCGGTTAACCACCTTTTGAGAGGCAGCCTGTGGTGGGCAGTTGTACTACATAGTATCTAATTTATCTTATAAATTGTATAAATTGTCCGAGCCCGGGGCAGGGGTGTTACAAATGGTATCAGAGCCGACTTTCGACACCGAGTGTAGGAGAAAAACACGAGTGAAGGCCACCAGATTTGCGGCGGAGAGTATTTCACAGGTTCTTCACGATGAGTCGTGACATGACGTGGATACGGCTCCAGGGTACCGCGGCGGCGGAGAGTATTTCACAGGTTCTTCACGATGCGTCGTGACATGACGTGAATACTGCTCCAGGGTACCGTCCCGGTGGCGACGCTTGTGGGATTGGTCTCTGCATCGGCTAGAAAGTAGATCCTGCACTAGATTGTGCATGCCCCGTGCTCATCAGCGAGGACGCTGATTTCTGAAGGGGGGGTGTATGTAATACCCCGTATTTCTGAAATATATATATGGTTTGAAATATATATAATAAAAAAAGAAATTTGAGACTTGGTCCTATAGAGTATTCTATAGGAGGGATTTATAAAAGGATTTAATTGATTTGAAAGAAGGATTCAAATTGAATCCGGTTTGTGTGTGTAGTGGGGGGACCCACGGGTTGATTTGAAAGAGGAAGCACAGCACACGTGCTGTGCTTGTGTGCTTGTGACGTGGCAACCTGGGGATTAATTCCTTGGGTGTGCACGGGGTATGGGAAAGGGATTTAGTCCCATACCGAATGTTTCAAAGAATAAAATATAGTATAAATATAATTGCCAAGGATCAAGAGTCACCAATTCGGTTAACCACTTTTTGAGAGGCAGCCTGTGGTGGGCAGTTGTACTACATAGTATCTAATATGTCTTATAAATTGTATAAATTGTCCGAGCCCGGGGCAGGGGTGTTACACGATCAGTGGTTAAAGTCTCATCTGACGGAGTAGCTACTGCTAAGACCTTGCCTGAAAATACCTTCGGTTCAACTCCCAAAACTTTAGCAAATTTAGGTGATATAAAGGTATGAGAGGACCCAGTGTCGAACAAAACAACAGCTTTCTTTCCATTCAAATAAAGTTCTTCTGTTACATAACACACACTCGTTACATAACAGTTCACTAAATAAAGCGGAAAAAGAGAACAGCAGAAAAACAATCCTAAACATCCTCCCTTGTACCAGTGATGACGTGATCCACTTCATCAGCGTCAGCTTCAGTTAAGGCAAATACTCGCCCCTACAGGTACGGCTTCTTCCCGACCTGCTGAGTTGGTTCGTTACGGACAACATCCTGCAGCTTTGGGCAATGAGACTTGTAGTGTCCTGTCTTTCCATAATTGAAACAAGTTACAGGGGGTCTCCCAAGTATTCCCGGGTCATTCTGCCACATGAACAGCGTTCGCCCCTGTAGGTTTGAAACTTTGAGCCGGCGGCTGTCCCCTGACATTTCCAGCAACTGCGGGTCTCTTCCCCACATTCCAGTTGTTCCTCCGATTCTGAACAGCGTGGAACTGCTCCATGTCCGCCTCTGTGGCTGTAGCGCGCTTGACCAGCTTGTCAAACCTCCCAATACCGAGGGGTATTATCCGTGATCTCAGACTTGGCCTCAAACCATGCTCAAATTTTCGAGCCTTCTTCGCCTCGTCCATCACCAATTCGAGGGCATACCTCGAGAGCTGAGTGAATCTTATCTCATACTCCCTAACCGACATGCCGCCCTGCTGCAGTGCCAGGAACTCCATGGCCTTCTTCTCCTGGACATCTGATGGAAAATAATGACTGTGGAACTCCTCTAAGAATTCCTCACAGCCAAGAACAATATCTCCCATCGTCCGCTTCATCGACTGCCACCACACAGCCGCATCCTTCTCGAACTGCAGCGCAGCCAACTTCACCTTGCTGCCCTCTGGAGTCTCCAAGACTTCAAAGTGAAAAATCATGTTCACTTTTTCAACACATTTCCATGCATAATTTGCATATTCTTTAACCAATTTCTCATTTAATCCTACTCAATAATTATAAGTGAAAAATCTCAATTTGATCTCTTTTCAACAAAATTTTTCTAATTTGTTTTGAAATCATAAAAGAATCAAGTCCATGATTTTTATGAATTTTTATTCTCAATTTTACTCCTATTTCTCATTAAAAGTCCAAATATTTAGAAAAATAATTTTTGTGAAGTCCTTATATTTTTCAGAAATTTTCCTAATAAATTTTCTCAATTTTTTTTATCACATTTGAAAATCCAAAAAAATCAAATGCATTAAAAAAAAAATCGAATTTTCTAAAAAAAGTGGCCTCAGCCAACTTCACCTTGCTGCCCTCCGGAGTCTCCACGACTTCGAAGATAATCTCTACCTGTCGGATCCAATTGTCAGCCGCGTCAGGGACTGACTTCCCCTCAGACATGGGTGGTTTTATCTGCTTGAATGATTCTACGAGTTTGATAGCTTCAGGTACTGGATTCACGGGCACTATCCCCTGGTTCCAATTCATGGCAATGACATTGAGTGTCTGATAAACCCTCGCTAACTCCGTTTCCAATTCCAGACCTTCTCCGCTTCTACCTCTTCTTCCAGCCATATTCTGATGCAAAAGATCTATTAAATTCGAAGTAGAAAACATGAATTTAAATCAACTCTTCATTTCATTGAATTTCAAACTTTGTACATTCGAATTTAAAATATTTCTGACATCAAATGAAAGCAGTAAGAAGACACAACATTCTAGTTCCTACGGTTCCTCTTGGCTTCTCGAAGCTCTTCTCGTAGTTCTGCCACTTCTTCGTTCAGTACATCGTACATGTTTTTCCTCTTCTCGAGTTCCCAAACACAATGACTGAGAGTTGCGATGCTCTCCTTGCACTTCGCACACTATGCCTGCAGCAGCTCTGCTCTCTCCCTCTGAGTCTCTACCTGCCTCTGAAGAGACAAAATGAGACTACTCGGAACTGGTTCTTCCTCGTCGGAGGAATCATCAGATGAATCCGGAGGTGGAGTGATCTCTCAGGACTCAGGCCATTCCTCTTCGAATTCTTTAGGACCTTCTTCGTCTGAATCAGCTTGTCCGGGGTAGTAGTCCTCCTCAACTATGTGCCAATCATCACCTCCAGTTGGGTCGAAGTGGTCCGCCATCTTAGAGAAACGAGAAGAAGAAGCATAAATCATAGAGCAACACAAATGTAAGTGACTTACATTTAAATCTCTAGACTCAACACACGCTCTAATGTCCATTCTTAGGGTGTCGTTCTTATAAATTTGTACTACTTGGAAGCGTGGCTCTGATACCACTCTGTAACACCCCGAATTTCAAAACAGACTGAATTCGAAGTTCCACAGGATCTTTACACTTCTCTTCGTACAATTTTACAAGGAATTAAAAATTTTTGTTACATTAGAGTTACATTTACATTACACTTATACAGCGGAAGCAATTTACAACAATTACATGAATAAAAATATACAACACTTGAATCATTCTTTAGGCAGCACGCATACTTTAATCTTGCCAATCACTTTATCCTGTATAGAAACTGTGGGCACGTCAGTTGCTTACAACCGACGAAATATTATACACGGCCATCCTCGCTATGCCGAATAGTATAACAATTTTCAATACTTAAACAAACCACAAACTTGATTACAGACAAAGCTACAGAGGGACTATCCTATTGATGTCGTGTTGTGCAGTGCACTTAGTCCTTAATGCAGTTGTTTATATTATATGACTCTAATGCGCACTTGTTCAGAGTCTATGCAGCCCATACTACATAGGTCCGAGGGCAAGCCCTTAATCGTTCTTCATCTTATAGGGTTCAATATCTTGCCATGACTTAATCTACTACGGAAACTACGGTAAGTAACCTAGGTGTTCTTTGAGTTACGAGCCCACAGTCTAGGCGCCCTTGAGAGAACCCCATGCACTGACACATGACTCATCATGCAGGCATCCTGTGGTCAGTTCACCTCCTACCATAGACATGGCACCACCCGTAGTCATTAGACCACCACATACGCGTCTCCACCGAGACGATACTCTGGAGTAGTATCCACGTCCTATTCATGATGCATCATGGGACATCCTGTGAATACTCTCATGCCGCCAATCCAATGGCCCTCATACTCATATTTTTCTCTTACGTTCATCACATCTCCACTATGTAACTAATCCTAATGTATAAATGAAGATCAATATTCTAGAATCTAGCATTACCCCTACATCGGTCTTTCCAATATCAATTATTACCAACAACCCAAACTTGGTCAAATATCATAATTCTCTTTTCAACATTTTCATTCTTGCTGATGTGAGATCGTAGCTAAAATTCTAGTTTAAGTTCTTTCTCAGGTTCATAGAAGATAGCATACTTGTTCACAAAATTTTACATTTCATCATGTTGTCTTTTTCAACACATTTCCATGCACAACTTGCATATTCTTTAACCAATTTCTCATTTAATCCTACTCAATAATTATAAGTGAAAAATCTCAATTTGATCTCTTTTCAATAAAATTTTTCTAATTTGTTTTGAAATCATAAAAGAATCAAGTCCAAGATTTTTGAGAATTTTTATTCTCAATTTTACTCCTATTTCTAATTAAAAGTCCAAATATTTAGAAAAATAATTTCTGTGAAGTCCTTATATTTTTCAGAAATTTTCCCAATAAATTTTCTCAATTTTTTATCACATTTAAAAACCCAAAAAAATCAAATGCACTAAAAAAATCGGGTTTTTCTAAAAAAAAGTAGCCTCAGCTAGTTTCGAAACCACACAAAGGCCCCAAGGTGAACAGTCACCGCACTAAACCCCCACCCACTAACCATAAGGGACACAGTGCCCAACTGTCTAAAGGGGGATCTTTAATATGGTTAAGCTCTGTTCTCGAGATTAGTGAAAAATCAAATTTTGAAAAATAAAAGCCTCTGCCGAGACTCGAACCCAGGCACAAGAGTGCTGCCGAGCTAAAGGCAAATTGCGCCCCCCCTCTAACCAGTATGACCTTAGTGGTTAACTGATATGAGAGTGGGTTAAATTAGGTTTGTTTCGAATCTCTATTTATCAAAATTACTTTATTTTTCAAAAGCTCTTAACTTTGTTTCGCTTCCACATAAAATCTTAAAAATTTCCAGAATACTGAGTTTATTTATAATTAACAAAACAATGTTTTAAAAACATTTTTTTTGACCTTAAAACATGAGTTTCTCATGCTAATTTGTGTTCTATGCCTACAATTGCAATATTTCAATTTAGCAAACTCTCTACCAAATTTTGCATTACAACTACATTAAAAAAAATATTAAATCTTGCTTTTCTTCCTCTTTTATTTCCACAATACCCCATGTCATGGTCTCATTCATTAAACTAGTGTCACAATAGTTTAATAAGCACAAATTCAATATTTTCAACTACTAATCATTCACAATCATATTCTATAATTAGCATGGTTCCATTTTAACATTTTCATAGCAATAAAGCAATTTTACTACAATAAACATAATTTATAGCAAATAACATGCAATTCATCAAGCATTTATTTAATCATCTACCAAGTCGTTTTTAGAGCCAACACATGGTTATCTTATTAGTTTCTTTAGCATTCTCATTAATCACAAACACCTAGCATGTTATAAGTAGAGAAAACCACCCACCTATTTGAAGAAAAACAACTACAAAACTCCTAGAATCTCCTTGAACACACGAACGGTCCTTCTCCTCCTAGATTGTGCCACCACGAACGCCTTCTCCTCCTTGCACTAGTGAAACCCGAGCCTCTCTTCCTTTAGATGAATGGCCGGCCTCCTATGGTGATGAACACACACAACAAGAACTCTTCTCAATCTTTTTACTCACTTTTGTGTTTTCTTTCTTTCTTTTATTTACCAAAATTTTTACTGTACTATATGAATAGAAGAGAGGGGGGGGGGGGGTATTTATACTAATTTTTGAGTGAAATGGAGGGCTATGATTTATCTAAATGGTTAAAGATATATGGATAGGATGTATTGGGAAGTTGTAGCTGTAGAACCCCATATTTTCAAATATTATTTTTATATTTAAAAATGAATTTAATTTGATTTTTTGGATAATTTAATGAATATTTTCAGAAAAATTTATCTTTTGTACACGTGCAAAACACGTGCAAATAATTTTTGAGAAGTTGGAAAATTAAGTTTTCTATATGAAAAATCATTATTTAATATTAGAGATTTATTTAGTATTTTTCCAGATTTTTCTGAAATTAATTGGAACTATTTGCAATTTTTGAGAAAAGGAGGACCTTTTTGCAAATTGACATTTTTAGGGGTTAAAGTGCAAAATGTATATTCTGGACGTTTTGAACAGTATTGATTAATATTTAGAATTTATATTTTCTTTTAAATCCAAATTTAAATGAATTTTGATTGAATTTCCAAGGACAGAACTATATATGTAAGTTGTGTTTTGGAAGGGTTTATTTTGCAAAAGTGTGGGTAAAACCCTAATATTCAATCCCGGATATTTAAAGGATTTTTTCCCCAGCCGTCATTGTTGATAATACACAGAAATTTTGGAGATTTATTTTGGTGGAGAAAGGAGTTTTTGGATCTAGCCAAAGGAAGACTTTTTCGTGGACTTTTCTCAATTCAAGGTGAGTGTTATAAAAATTGTTTTGTTGTTTAATTCATGTGAGTGACTTTATTTTGTTCGTTTGATTTTGTGAATATTATAATTCGTCTTGTTGATGATCTAAGTGTGCAAGTATCAATGATGTATTGATTTGATGTTGTGAACAATATAGATCTTGTATTGTGGTATGATTCATGTGAGTAATTGTGGATGGAATAGTAGACCTTTATTATTAAAAATTGTGTTGCTAAAAGCATGTTGAGATCTGAGTATGAATATCGGGACATTAGATTTATAAATCAGACTTTGATTCAGATTCATGAAAGAAATTAGTCTTGTAAAACCCTAATGGAAGAAATGGTGATTTAGAACATGAGAACTTGAATTTTGATATATTTGATGTTTTGAGTAATATATACATGTACATGATGAGGATTTGTTGAGATTTATCATTCTTCTTGAATATGAACTATTTTCATAAACATTGAATCATTAGAAAACTCCAAACTTGATTTTGTAATCAGACCTAAATTTTGGAAACTGTAGGCCGACAGTCGACTGGCCTATTGTACAGTCGACTGGTACGAGCCTGATACTGTATTTTAGAATCTTTGAAAAAGTTGTTCTGGACAGTCGACCTAACTCATAGGAAGTCGACTGGTTCACTGAGGAATGTATTTTGTAAAAATTATTAGTCCTTTCTGGACAGTCGACCTATACTCCTTTCACTCGACTTACATACTTAGAATATATTTTGAGAAATTATAGGAATTTACCTCTGGTAAGTCGACCGATCCTCTTATAAGTCGACTTATATGACTTAGTTTATTTTTGTAAAATTTTGAAAATTTGTTCTCTGGACAGTCGACTTACTACAGTATAAGTCGACTGGTACTGAATGATCTTTGTAAACTTTAGTGCTATTTCGAATGATTGGCTTTTAAGATAATTCAGTCTATACATGACATTCAGTTCAGTATTTAATTAAGCATTTGACTTTGAGATATTCAGTTAAGTATTTAATTTGAGACATTCAGTTGAGCCACTTTGTTTAGTGGAACTTTGTTTTTGACATTTGAGTTGAGTCTCTAGAGGTGTGTGACCCTAGTATACCGGTGTTGAGTTATTTTGTTGAGGCCCATTGAGGCATTTCAGTTATTTAGTTTTGAATTTAGGCTGGTGGGGTACACCGCTCTAGGAGATTCGTTAAGTAATTAATTAACCCAAAAATGATAAGGACAGGCACTAGTGGTGATATGATGAACATGAACATGAGTCAAGAACCTCAGTATGGCTTTCGGTGTGGGATTTAATCTCCAGAATTATCACAGTAGATTATTAGTGGTGTGGGATATGTCTCCGGAATTATCACAGTCTTGTGGTGTGGGACAATCTCCGGAATTATCATGGTAACTACTTGTGGTGTGGGATTGATCTCCGGAATTATCGGAGTTGAGGTGAAGCACATGTGGTATTCGTGTGGTGATGTGTCAATGTTTCGGTGTGGGATGATCTCCGAAATTATTCAAGTGAAATATCTTGGGTGTGGGATCCATCTCCGGAATTATCGGGCATGAGATACTATCCATGGTTTATCTTTATCTCGTAGTAGTCATCGTGTTAGGATTAGTTGCATAGCGGGAGATTGAACCCTATGAAGTAGAGACGTTAAGGGCTTGCACCGAACCTATGTAGAATGGGATGCATAGACTTCGACAAGTACGCATTAGAGAGTCTGCATATAGAGTATTTGTTTCTTGGCTTGGTTTTATGCTCTTGGTTTTCCTGTTTCCTACACCTGACACTTAGTGTAGCTCCACTTAATGTTTTATGTTACCTGTCATTTCGTACTTTCCATATTCTTATTTAGTACTTGTCTTTTAAGAACTTATGGAGTATGATCTTTTATGTTGTTTGTTTGTTTTTATATCTTTAACACCATTTATGGCTGACCCCTTTAGTTTGGGGGTTAGGGATCATCTCTAGCCTCACATGTTGCAGGTAGTTGCTTAGAGTTGGAGATGGGATGCTTGAGTGGTTTTGAGATATAATTGACTCATAAGAGATTTGTGTAAATTTGTAATAACAGTTTCGAGATAAATTTGTGTTGTAAATGAAGAAAATATTGAGTTGAGTTTGTTTTGAATTCCGCTGTGATTTGTAAAAGTTTGTTGTAATAAAAGTTGAAAAATTTAGTGGTGTTGGTTGTGTTTAATATTATATTGAAGTGGATCGCTGGAAATGTGCCCCGTATTTTCTAAGATATCTTATTAGAAATTCGGGGCGCTACAGAGATTGGTATCAGAGCGTGCTTCAATAGAAATACTAAACATGGCATAAAAATAACCTAGGTGTGGACACTAGAGTGTGAGTACCTAGGTGTGGACATTAAAGAGTGAGTATCACATAGAACTGAATATGATGTTTTACCTTTGGGATACAATTGAGTTTTGCCAAAGGATATTGATGTGAATTTGAATTGTGGGTGATGCTCTAACTTTTTTCTCGTTTTGCAGTATTCAAAATGGTTGCCCCCAGGGGCAGGAATGGTGGCAACAATGAGGATGGATCTGGTAGTTCTCGAGGAATGGGAATTGACCTTGAGGCTGAATTCGCCAAGGTGTATCAGACCCTGTATACGCTGATGGCATTCAACGTGGCGCAGCAGCAAGCACAGCAGCAGAATCAGCAGCCAAATCATGGAGCTGGACAGGGAATTGATTAACGCCGACCCTATTAAGCAGATTGAATCCTTTAAGAGGATGAGGCCGCCAGTCTTTGAGGGGCAAGCTGATCCAACCGCAGCAGATGATTGGATTAGGAAGATGGAGACAATCTTCGAGGTATCGGAGACTCCGGCAGCCAGCAAGGTGAAGTTAGCTTCGATGCAGCTTGAAAAGGACGCTGGTGTCTGGTGGGAGTCAGTGAAAAGGACTTTGGGAGACCAGCCGTTGACTTGGGAAGCTTTTCTGGAGGAGTTCAGAGATCGCTTCTTTCCCCTAGATGTTCAGGAGAAGAAGGCGACCGAGTTCTTGAACCTTCAGCAGTGCAGCATGACCGTGCGGGAGTATGAAACCAAATTTGCTCAACTTTCGAGGTATGCACCAGAGCTGGTCGTTGATGAGGCAAAGAAGGCCAAAAAGTTTGAGCAGGGCTTGAGGCCAAACTTGAGGTCGAGGATGATCCCGTTGGGTATTAGACGGTTCGACAAGCTGGTCAGGAGAGCAGCTATGACCGAAGAGGACATGGACCAGTTCCAGAGGAGGCAAGATACATGGAACCGGAACAAGAGGCCAGCATCAGGCCAGAGTGGGAAGGGATTCCCCACAAAGCAGGCCAAGTTCAGTGATCCGGTGCAGAAGGCACCTGCAACTCAGGGAGTGACCTGTTATTACTGCAAGGAGGCAGGACATTACAGGTCAGCGTTTCCGAAGTTGGCAAGGCAGATTTGTTCCCAGTGTGGGCAGGCAGGACATCCTCAGCCCCATTGTCCACAATTGAGGAAGGATGGTTCTGGTGGAAGCAAAATTCAGAAGAGGCAAGGGCGAGTATTTGCATTAACTGAGGAAGACGCTGGTAACTCGGAAGATGTAATACAGGGTATGCAAGAATTCTGATTTTTATTTTGAATCAATGTAATAAGTAAAACCTTTATTTGAGAACAATTTAAGATTGAGTATCATTCTTATTGTAACAGGAGTTGTTTTAATTAATGGAATAAAGGCAAAGGTTTTATTTGACACTGGTTCATCGCATACTTTTGTATCGCCAAGTTTTGCAAAGATCTTAGGTGTGGAACCTAAGTTATTTCCAGGCAGGGTTTTGTCGGTGGCAACGCCTTCAGGTGAAGAGTTGATTGCGGATCGATATTACGAGGGCTGTGATATCGAGATTGGTGGGAGGTTGTTCGGCATTGATTTGATCGAGGCTGAAAGTATTGGGTGTGGATGTCATCGTGGGCATTGATTGGATGGCAATATATGATGCCACAATCGAATGCAAGCAGAAAGAGGTATTGGTGAAAGCACCAGGTGGACCTGCAGTGACTTTCCAAGGGAAGAAGAAGATTCCGAAGGTGGCTGCAATGGTATCCAAGATGGTTATTCTAGATGAAGTCAAGGGCATTCCGGTTGTCAGAGATTTTTCTAAGGTGTTCTTGGATGATTTTCCAGGATTACCGCCACAGAGAGATGTGGAGTTTTGCATTAATGTCCAGCCGGGGAGTGCGCCGATTTACAAGGCTCCGTACAGGATGGCACCTGTAGAGCAAGATGAAGTGAAGAAGCATATTGAGGAGCTGTTGAGCAAAGGGCTTATTAGGCCGAGTTCTTCTCCGTGGGGAGCGCCAGTGCTGTTAGTCAAGAAGAAGGACGGGTCAATGAGGATGTGCATTGACTATCGGGAGTTGAATAGGGTGACTATTCAGAACAAGTATCCACTGCCGCGGATTGATGATTTGTTCGACAGGCTTCGAGGAGCAGCTGTATTTTCGAAGATTGATTTGAGATGAGGGTATCATCACGTTCGAGTCAAGGAGAAAGATGTGAGTAAGACAGCTTTCAGGACTCGTCATGGACTCTATGAGTTTTTTGTAATGCCATTCGGGTTGACGAATGCGCCAGCAGTGTTCATGGATATGATGAATCGGGTTTTGAGGCCATTTATTGACTTCTTCGTGGTGGTATTCATCGACGATATTTTGGTGTTTTCAAAGTCGGAGGAGGAGCATTCTATGCACTTGATAGCGGTATTGCAGAAATTGCAGGAGCATAGCTTGTATGCCAAATTGTCGAAGTGTGAGTTTTGGAAGTCTGAGGTAGCTTTCCTTGGTCATATTCTTTCTAAGGAGGGAGTAGCTACTGATCCTCAGAAAGTTGAAGCAGTGAAGGATTGGCCCAGGCCAACATCCGTGATGGAAGTCAGAAGTTTCTTGGGTTTAGCTGGTTACTACAGGAGATTCATCCAGGGTTATTCTCAGATTGCAGTTCCTTTGACAGGTTTGACCCGAAAGAATGTGGCATTTGTGTGGACTGATAAGTGTGAGGAGGGTTTCCTTGAGTTAAAGGAAAGGTTGACTACTGCACCTATCTTAGCTTTGCCGCAAGCTGGGAAGGATTATGATATCTACAGTGATGCGTCCCTCAGAGGTTTGGGTTGTGTCTTGATGCAAGAAGGCAAAGTTATTGCTTATGGTTCGAGGCAATTGCGTCCGCATGAGAAGAATTATCCGACGCATGATTTGGAGCCAGCAGCTATCATTTATGCCTTGAAGCTGTGGAGGCATTATGTTTATGGTGAGAAGATTAACATGTACACTGACCACAAGAGCCTGAAGTACATTTATCAACAGAAGAATCTTAATCTTCGGCAGAGAAGGTGGTTGGAAGTATTGGAAGACATTCGACCCGAGATCAAGTATCATCCGGGCAAAGCGAATGTGGTGGCTGATGGACTTAGTAGGAAGAGTAGTTTATCAAGTTTGATCACTACTCGAAGTGAGTTAGCAGCAGAGATCGATCAGGCAGGTATCGAGGTGGTGCTGGAAGGTTTAGGGGCATCTTTGGCTCAGTTGAGGCGGCAGCCGTCCTTGAGAGAGAGGATTGTGGAAGGTCAGAGATCAGATTCAGAGATTCAGAAGATGTTGCAACAGGTTTCAGAAGGCAAGCTATTGGAGTTTCGTGTCCAAGATGGAGTTCTTTGGATGGGTGAGAGGTTGTGTGTTCCAGATAATGCAGATTTGAGAGAGAGTATCTTGCAGGAAGCACACTGTACATTGTTGTCAGTTCATCCAGGAGGCACGAAGATGTACAGGGACATCAAACATCACTTTTGGTGGTTTGGTATGAAGAGGGATGTAGCAGATTTTGTGGCAAGGTGTCTGACTTGTCAGCAGATCAAAGCAGAAAATCAGAGACCTGGAGGTTTGTTATAGCCGTTGCCCATTCCGGAGTGGAAGTGGGAGAATATCAGTATGGATTTCATCACAGGTTTGCCGAGGATTCCGAAGGGCAATGACTCGATTTGGGTTGTTGTGGACCGTTTGACTAAGTCGGCTCACTTTCTAGCCATGAAGATTACTTGGTCGATGGAGAAATTGGCAGAGTTGCACATTGGTGAAATTGTGAGACTTCATGGAGTTCCTGTGTCGATTGTATCTGACAGAGATGCAAGGTTCACTTCAAGGGTTTGGAAGAGCCTACAAGCAGCTTTAGGCACCAGAACTGATTTCAGTATAGCTTTTCATCCACAGACCGATGGTCAGACTGAGAGGGTGAATCGAGTGTTGGAAGATATGTTGAGGGCTTGTGTCATGAATTTTGGTGGTAGTTGGGAGAGATACTTGGCATTGGTTGAGTTTGCTTATAATAACAGTTACCATGTGAGTATTGGGATAGCACCGTATGAGGCTTTGTACGGGAGGAGGTGTAGGACACCTGTTTGTTGGTATGAGGTTGGCGAGAGGCAGATGTATGGTCCTGAGATCGTTCAGTAGACGTCGGAGCAGATTGAGCTGATTCGCAAGAGGTTGGTCGAGGCACAGAGTCGGTAGAAGAGTTATGCTGATACTCGACGAAGAGACTTGGAATTTGAGGTTGGAGATGCAGTTTTCCTCAAGGTTTCTCCGACCAAATGAGTGATCAGGTTTGGTAAGGGAGGCAAGTTGGCGCCAAGGTATATTGGGCCATACAGGATCGTAGAGCGGATTGGCAAGACAGCATATAGATTGAAGCTTCCAGAGGAGTTGACACAGGTGCATGATGTATTTCATGTGTCATTGTTGAGGAAGTATGTGCCAGATCAGAATCATCAGTTGGTAAGGATTCCTAAAGATCTACAGGTGAACTTGAGTTATAAGGAACAGCCTGTTGAGATCGTTGATCGTAGGAAAAAAGTTCTCAGGCGCAAGGTGATACCTAAGGTCAAGGTGTTGTGGAGGAATCAGCAGTTCGAGGAGGCTACTTGGGAGCCTGAGGATCGCATGCAGAAGGACTTTCCTGAACTTTTTGCATGAGTGTAGTTCTGTTATGTGATTGTAATTCTTTGAATGATAGTAGCTTTGAGTTGATTTGTATTTCTTTTATTTTGATTGAATTGTCATATGCAATTGTTTGAACTATGTTTTCATTATGAGATGTTGATTTCTTTGTTGATATATTGTTTGGACTCACTAGTGGTAGTTCTGAGGACAGAACTCTTCTAAGGAGGGAGTGATGTAGAACCCCGTATTTTCAAATATTATTTTTATATTTGAAAAATGAATTTAAATTGATTTTTTTGGATAATTTAATGAATATTTTCAGAAAAATTTATCTTTTGTACACTTGCAAAACACGTGCAAATACTTTTTGAGAAGTTGGAAAATTAAGTTTTCTGTATGAAAAATCATTATTTAATATTAGAGATTTATTTAGTAATTTTCCAGATTTTTCTGAAATTAATTGGAACTATTTGCAATTTTTGAGAAAAGGAGGACCTTTTTGCAAATTGACATTTTAGGGGTTAAAGTGCAAAATGTATATTCTGGAGGTTTTGAACAGTATTGATTGAGATTTAGAATTTATATTTTCTTTTAAATCCAAATTTAAATGAATTTTGATTGAATTTCCAAGGACAGAACTATATATGTAAGTTGTGTTTTGGAAGGGTTTATTTTGCAAAAGTGTGGGTAAAACCCTAATATTCAATCCCGGATATTTAAAGGATTTTTCCGCAGCCGTCATTGTTGATAATACACAGAAATTTTGGAGATTTATTTTGGTGGAGAAAGGAGTTTTTGGATCTAGCCAAAGGAAGACTTTTTCGTGGACTTTTCTCAATTCAAGGTGAGTGATATAAAAATTGTTTTGTTGTTTGATTCATGTGAGTGACTTTGTTTTGTTCGTTTGATTTTGTGAATATTATAATTCGTCTTGTTGATGATCTAAGTGTGCAAGTATCAATGATGTATTGATTTGATGTTGTGAACAATATAGATCTTGTATTGTGGTATGATTCATGTGAGTAATTGTGGATGGAATAGTAGACCTTTATTATTAAAAATTGTGTTGCTAAAAGCATGTTGAGATCTGAGTATGAATATCGGGACATTAGATTTATAAATCAGACTTTGATTCAGTGAAAGAAATTAGTCTTGTAAAACCCTAATGAAAGAAATGGTGATTTAGAACATGAGAACTTGAATTTTGACATATTTGATGTTTTGAGTAATATATACATGTACATGATGAGGATTTGTTGAGATTTATCATTCTTCTTGAATATGAACTATTTTCATAAACATTGAATCATTAGAAAACTCCAGACTTGATTTTGTAATCAGACCTAAATTTTGGAAACTGTAGGCCGACAGTCGATTGGCCTACTGTACAGTCGACTGGTACGAGCCTGATACTGTATTTTAGAATCATTGAAAAAGTTGTTCTGGACAGTCGACCTAGCTCATAGGTAGTCGACTGGTTCACTGAGGAATGTATTTTGTAAAAATTATTAGCCCTTTCTGGACAGTCGACCTATACTCCTTTCAGTCGATTTACATACTTAGAATATATTTTGAGAAATTATTGAAATTTACCTCTGGTAAGTCGACCGATCCTCTTATAAGTCGACTTATATGACTTAGTTTATTTTTGTAAAATTTTGGAAATTTGTTCTCTGGACAGTCGACTTACTACAGTATAAGTCGACTGGTACTGAATGATCTTTGTAAACTTTAGTGCTATTTCGAATGATTGGCTTTTCAGATAATTCGGTCTATACTTGACATTCAGTTCAGTATTTGATTAAGCATTTGACTTTGAGATATTCAGTTAAGTATTTAATTTGAGACATTCAGTTGGCCCACTTTGTTTAGTGGAACTTTGTTTTTGACATTTGAGTTGAGTCTCTAAAGGTGGTGACCTTAGTATACCGGTGTTGAGTTATTTTGTTGAGGCCCATTGAGGCATTTCAGTTATTTAGTTTTGAATTTAGGCCGGTGGGGTACACCGCTCTAGGAGATTCGTTAAGTAATTAATTAACCCAAAAATGATAAGGACAGGCACTAGTGGTGATATGATGAACGGGAACATGAGTCAAGAACCTCAGTATGGCTTTCGGTGTGGGATTTAATCTCCAAAATTATCACAGTAGATTATTAGTGGTGTGGGATATGTCTCCGGAATTATCACAGTCTTGTGGTGTGGGACAATCTCCGGAATTATCACGGTAAATACTTGTGGTGTGGTATTGATCTCCGGAATTATCGGAGTCGAGGTGAAGCACATGTGGTATTCGTGTGGTGACGTGTCAATGTTTCGGTGTGGGATGATCTCCGGAATTATTCAAGTGAAATATCTTGGGTGTGGGATCCATCTCCGGAATTATCGGGCATGAGATACTATCCATGGTTTATTTTTATCTCGTAGTAGTCATCGTGTTAGGATTAGTTGCATAGCGGGGGATTGAACCCTATGAAGTGGAGACGTTAAGGGCTTGCACCGAACCTATGTAGAATGGGATGCATAGACTTCGACAAGTACGCATTAGAGAGTCTGCATATAGAGTATTTGTTTCTTGGCTTGGTTTTATGCTCTTGGTTTTCCTGTTTCCTACTCCTAACACTTAGTGTAGCTCCACTTAATGTTTTATGTTACCTGTTATTTCGTACTTTCCATATTCTTATTTAGTACTTGTCGTTTAAGAACTTATGAGGTATGATCTTTTATGTTGTTTGTTTGTTTTTATATCTCTCACACCATTTATGGCTGACCCCTTTAGTTTGGAGGTTAGGGATCATCTCTAGCCTCACATGTTGCAGGTAGTTGCTTAGAGTTGGAGATGGGATGCTTGAGTGGTTTTGAGATATAATTGACTCATAAGAGATTTGTGTAAATTTGTAATAACAGTTTCGAGATAAATTTGTGTTGTAAATGAAGAAAATATTGAGTTGAGTTTGTTTTGAATTCCGCTGTGATTTGTAAAAGTTTGTTGTAATAAAAGTTGAAAAATTTAGTGGTGTTGGTTGTGTTTAATATTATATTGAAGTGGATCGCTGGGAATGTGCCACGTATTTTCTAAGATATCTTATTAGAAATTCGGGGCGCTACAGTAGCAACCACCCATGAACAAGTAACCACCTATCCACTAAGCCAACTCACCCCATTCCTCTCTCCCATTCCGGCCTACACTATGCATGGCTTAAGACACGTGCTATTGCAATGCACGTGTCAAATGTAGCACCCCTAGTTACTAGTTGTACATGACTAATTAATTTATTGTCTACAAAGTTTATCTACACTACAAGTCATGTTAATTAAAAGAGAAATAAACTAGTGGGCTTTCAATTAGTGGGCTAAAAACTCCATGGGCTAATTAAAATAATTAAATAATTAGGATGAGCTTAAAATAAACAATTAGGCTTTAGAATTTAATTAGGCTTTCAAAATATAAAAGAGAGAGATAGAAAAATATTTGTTCATGTTACAAAAATAAATAATTTTCTAGAAAAATGCACATGAATTAGTACGTACAAAACACGTAAAAAAATCAACAAACCCTTCATTTAATCATAAATAAAGAATCAGGATGTTACACTTATTCTAATGTACACTTGATTGGAAACTTATGTATCTCATACTACATACTTCCCAATCAAGCTTGCATTCTTCTGGTTATAGGGTTCGATTCCTCGCCATGTAACCTACTATTGTACTCTTTCCTATTTCCTACATTCATCTAGTGACTGATGAGGTTGCTGTTGTACGGTCCAATTCTCCCTCTGCAGTCAGTAGTGGTTGTCTGCGGTATCCCCATCTTATATGTTCTACTACGTCCAGTCCCTGCAATATCCTCGCTCCGGACTTCATCAAAAGTTGTTATGAACATATTAGTGGCCGTGCGGTACCCTCGCTCACCGAGAGACTTAGAGTCGTGCTGTTGGTCCCTACTCGCATTAAACATAGAACTTGTCGGAAACTTAGGGTCTATTCCCCTAAACTTCCGACGAACTTGTCCTTACACTAGATCCCAGAAATTAACAGCCGAGAAAACACCGTCCGTATCCTCTTGACAGAGTGACGGCAACGCATGTGTCCCCTTGACAGGTGAGTACAATGCCCAACTTGTGCATGTCCTTACAAACAATAACAACGTAGCCTAGAGCTAGCGTACCTAACCGGCCTTATTTCTCAGACAACAATCTTGCCAATTAATCCATTTCCATTTCCTCGAAAGGTACAACGCATCAACACCGCCGGCGATTCGGTCCCGCCTAGCCTCTCAGAGTCACGCTATCAGATCAAGATACCAATCTACATTCCAAGACACCCCTATGGTCACACAGCTTACCAGAGCACTAAACCAATCTATATTAGTGAATTCTACAATTCTAGATCAGTTCATTCATTAACTAGTTTGCCTAATTCTAATGGTTCCATTATTACAACTCTAGATCTTACACTAATTTTACTAGTTTAATTAACTTAGTAAATTACTAGGAGAGTCTAGCTCTATTCTATTAACCAGGTAATTCTACTGTTGTTCCGATTTTACAGATTCCATTTGTAATTCTTCCTTTTTCTTAAATTCTTCTACTCCGATTTATTTAATAAATCTTGTTGTCCTCATCAACCTAATTGTATTTTTAGTTGAACCCTGAAATTCTAGTACATCCTATTTTATTTTAGTATGTTGATTATTTTATTAATCTATTATATTATATAATTATTTGATTCTTTTAACTCAAGCCCAAATCAAATCCCTCTTATTCTGTGATTATTTATTCTATTTTTGCAAAGCCTAAACTTAATTCTTTAAATTTAATCTCAAGCCCACTACTTAATCCCATATCTAAACCCACTAATCATCATTTAACCCTAATCTAACCTAATTATCATCTTCATCAGCTGTCTAACACCCAACCCCTTCTTCTTCTCATTATATTCTCCATCTCCTCTACCGCTCACTGCCCTCCCGATCATCTCCCTCACCCTGTATCCAATTTCAGCCCCTCCCGATCACCTTCCGCCATTACTGTCTGCACCCGATGCTCCACCTTCAACCTTTGCCACACCGCTTGAACCCATCCCGATCACCGTCGCTACCGCCTTCACCCTCAGCCCCGACTGCCTCCATCGATCGCCACCATCCCGAACGTCACCCTTATCGCGAGCGCTCCCAACCCTCGCCCCTCGACTGCTTGCCTCCCACAACCTGCAGCCCACACCCGAGCTCTCCTTGGCTGTACTTTGACCTACCGCAATCCCTCCACCGTCATCACCTCCCCTTGCAGCGCACGCCACTTGCTTCCTCGTCGCAACCACCGACCGCGGAGCCACTGAATTGCTGCCCATCTTGCTGCGATCACCTTGCTGAGTGCTTGCTTCCTTGTGGATTGGTGCCGCCATCGGGATCCTCTCATTTTCACCGTTCGTTAACATTCAAAATTGTCAAAAGGCAAGTCCTCTTGAACTGACTTACTGTTCTCGTTCAAGAAATGTTTTTGATATCTGCAAGTAGCTTTTTATTTTATTATCGTATCTCAGTTGATTGTTACCTTTCCTAGAAGTTATTACAGATTCATCTGAGAAACCAAGTAATATCTTCTTTTCGTGCCACATCCTTGATTCGAACCCTAAGCCATGATTATTTCATCGTCATATACCATCTAGTTCATTTTTTCATACCCATAAGACTTATTTTATTGCATGCACCGCACAAACATATGTAGAGTAATATACTAGTCTATTATTTTTGATTGTACGAATTGAAACAATATGCTTATTAATATTAAAATTTAAATTGTAGGAGTGATAACTTTTCTGTCATGATAACCGTAGAAATATACCCGAACTATTGAATATGAATGCTTGTTAATTTCTCCTAGAAAACCATATGTTTTATTGCAAAAATGAAATTATCATGCTGCTGCCCAGCTGTTTATTCCATCTTGTAGTGAGTTTAGGACACAATTTCTAATAAAATAAATTATACCTTTATAAACGAAATTTGTAGCCCTCTGAATCTAGTTTCTGGAACTTCTGACGAATCTAAATTTTGATTTGTAAACAGCAAGTTATCAAGTTTTAGTACTGTTAGGTTTTGAATTCCAGATTACTGTCTAATATCAACATGGTTTAATAATTTAAAATAAAATGTTAACTACTGAATATGAATGCTTGTTAATTTCTCTTAGAAGACTATATGTTTTGTATATCTTGTTTATTGCGAAAATGAAATTATCATGTTGCTGCCCTGCTGTTTATTCCCTCTTTTAGTGAGTTTATGACCCCGTTGCTGATAAAATAAATTAGACCTTTATAAAAAAAATTGTAGCCCTATGAATCTAGTTTTTGGAACTTCTAACGGATCTAAATTCCGATTTGTTTATCATGTTTTTAGTACTATAGGTTTTGAATTCCAGATTACTGTCTAGAAGCATATCGACATGATTTACTAATTTAAAGTAAATTGTTAACAGTAGAATCAAGCCTTGAAATTTCCCAGGATGTTGCTAGACATGATTAGGGGTCGTTTTATAATTTTTATAAGATTAATTGATGAATTTTCCAGTCTCCTTATGCATACAAGAACTTGACCCTAGGTTGCTGCCAAAACACTAAACCTGTAAAGAACAGACTAATAAACCTAGATACTATAGTCGAAACATATCTTCTGAATATGGGTTGGAACCGGAAGGGAGTCTAGTTTCTATAACCCCTGACGGAACCTGTTTTACTTTCCTGTAGCAGCAGGAAAGTCATTTTTTGTACAACAATGTTTGTTGTCCAGAATTTTTGTTTTCGGGTTATCTAGTATCAATATATTTAATTTTGTATCTAATAAATGGAATTAAATATACCATGCATTACATAGCCTTGACACATTCTTAACATTGCCTCAATACTCCCGTTCCATCGATTGCATGTTCATAATTAAGTATAATAAAATGAATATAAGCCGGGGTATAGTGGACAATATCAGAGACTGTACTCGGAGAAGGGGCTCGTGCTTATTGTTATGAATTATGGAATATTGATTATGGAATAGTGATTATTGATTATTGATTATCATTGCCAAGTACATGACCTGAAGAGTTCAACATTAAGTCTAAACGGTCACTTGTTTGTATGCAACGAACCTGTGGTATGGGACGAAGAACTACGTGCATTAGATAGGATAATAAAATATTTATATACTTAGGATTGACACTTTCATTTTGATCATGGTTATGTTATCATCTTTGATTATTAATTGTCGTCATTCACCATTACACCACTAATTATAGACTATTGAATCTTATTATCAATCACTGTTATTGACGTTTGATATTATTATAGTTGTTATTCCTTAATATATCTTGTTTTATTGTTCTTTGCTTGTTACTACTTGCTGTCCGTAACTTACTATAACGGATATCCCCCCCCCCCCCTCCCCCCCCCCCCCCCCCCCCCGCTATAGATTATGAGCTTGTAAGTACACGAGGAGAATTGACCGAAGGACTTGGTGAGAAAATGCTCTAAGGAATGGAGTCAAGATTTTAACCGAATTTGTTTCCTCATTCATGTTATTTATTTCAAGTATTATTGTCGTTTTACACTTTGTATTCTGGGCATTTTGACTCGACGTTTATTTCCAGCTGTTGGATATTATTTTGTGGATCTATTTTATGGATTATTGAAGTTTATGCATTGTTTATGTGATTATTTATTCATGTGTGGTTGTGACTATATTTCATATTGTTGAGTTGAATATTATAACTTACAAATGATGCAAATCATTCGCTGAGCCTTCGTTGCGTTGCCGTATTCCCGTATTTTGGGAAGCGGGGTGTGACAGCTGTTAAGCGATCTACTGCTAGTTGTAAAATCCTAACTTAAGAGATATTCTCTTGGTTCAATTATGAACAACTAGTCAACCCCTATTAGTTAGGTGATTTATGAGCAGTAGATGACTCTAACTAGTTAATTAACCTAGTTATTTCATCAAGACTTGACCCAACCCAAGTAGGGCCCTACCCGGCCTCCAAATCAGGCCTAAGAGTTGACCCATCACAACCCAAACTCAGCCCAATGAAAACAGCGAATCAAGCTCTTGTCGATTGCCATTTAGCCCTCTTTCGCTTGGAGTTTAGACCATGCCTTCGGCTTGCGACCAACCCTCCTTGAGTCCCTCTGATTTCCACACCTCCGCGGTCCTCTTGACGAGTGGTAGCTTCCAAAACAGCAAATGGAATCCTCCTTAGACGATGAGCAAGTCGGTGCACAAAAGCAGTCTACATCTGTCACGTTTAAGGTGTAACAAGCTCCTATTCTACCCAATTGGTCATGCATAATCAAGGTAGGACCTAGGGTTCAAATTGCTACACTACTAGTCTGCAAGCTATGGTCCTAAAGAGTGTCATATACCCACTAAAAGGGTGTGCAAAAACGCTCAAACAGCGAACTAAATCAGCCAACAACGACAGCCCAAAATAGTGATTAAATTGACTGTTTGAGCCTGTTTGGGCGAGCAAAATCATTATCTGAGTGATCCTACAATAACTCAACACGATAAGACTGTTGGTGTATACCCTAGAGGCCAGTTGTGTATTGACATTACTAGTTTACATTGCATTATGACATTTATTTCATATATGAGGCATTTCATTTATTGTATTATTTATTGTGATTAAATGAGCATAATAAAGTCCTTAAAATAGTAGGTTCAATACCATGAGTATTAAGTGCATGACTTGATTGTGAGATCCTATTGGTTGTAATCATAACACTATTTTTAAATGTCCATAGTCAAGTATTATTGTAAATTAGGACAATAATAATGCATGGAGACTAGTTTGTGCGTGGACTAATGACCATATCTCACGGGTCATGGATATGAGATATCAAGTCTTTACATGGGTACATATTAGAGTAATAATGTACTGGAATGACCCACCATGAGAATGCTGCATGGATTGTTACGTGAGTGTCATAAGTGATTCTCACAGTGACCATGGTGTATGTAGTCCTTTGACTTGAAGTCACTACGATTCCCTATATGAGAAGTTATATGTTTTAATGTCGTCAAACGTTGCCTATAATAAGGTGATTATAAAGTCGACTATTGAATATACTACAAATCATGCGGAGGGATGTAAGTGACTTAGATAAGATTTGTCCTTCATACATAATAGGAGCGATATCTATGGGCCCCTTGATTGAGTGAGACTACAAAATGAATGGTCATGCTCAAATGAGTCAATATGAGATATTAAGCACATTTGTTTTTAGTAAGTCTACTCGGAGATCAATAAACCAAAGATTGAACTATACAAGGGTGACACGCTGTATGCCTTGTGGTTAATTAAGATATTTGGACAAAGGGACTAGACTACATGGTAACATTGGTCACGAATATGTTATGTCTAATCATTGACATTCCTGTTACTTGAGTAGCAGTGATGTATTGCTAGATACCGTTCACTGTTAGTAATACTAGAATATGATTTTAGTATTACTGTGAACGTAACGAGAACCTACAGGGTCACACACTTAGAATGGATCAAAATCGGGATTTAAATTCATAAGATGGATTTAATTGGGAATCCAAGTAAGACTCGGACTCCTGACATTGGTTGGACATTTAATTAGATTAAATGGGCTGGCTAAAGTTCAGAGGCCCACACACGAATCTGATCCATGTCGGATTGTGAGCCCAACGACTTCATTACTCTCTTAGGGTTAATTTTCTGTAGCCATATATATATATATATATATATATATGATACATATCTGTGGGAAAGAGACACACAAGAAAACCCTAGTCGTCACAGAAATTGTGAGAGAGAGATCGTGAGGAACGGCCCCATCCCGCAGCTAGCACCGTGGCGTGAGGAAAGCTTGGTTTTGATCTGTTCGTGTGGATACCTTAGAGGCACCGCAACATTTCAGTGCTGTGATCGACATGTCTTGGAGACAGCAGATCCGTCCATAAGGTACAATTCCTAAACACGATTTATGGTTTTCGCATAGATCCATGGCTAGGTTTCAATAATTTTTGTAATTTTTTTGCTATTTATTCAATCTGTGTTTGCCATTGAAACCTAACAAGGACTTCTATCCACATAATACATATGCAAAGAAGTGATTTAAAGCCTTAAAAATGGAATTTAAAAATTTTCAAACAGCAAGCATACACAGCAAAAATCTGCCGTATATGGGTTCTTTTCGGACCCATTTCAAGGAGTAAACAAGTTCGGACAAGCCCCAAATTTTTACACAACACGCACAACAAACTAGTGCATATATTGGGAGGGTATTTTAGTTCCCTAAATAGCAAAAATAACTATCATGATCACAATTTAATCACAAAACTGATTTACATTCCAAACAATGAACACATACCAAACCTTTTGAGCTAGATAAACCACCTTATTCACATTCAAATTATTACCTTTAGATGCACATGATCCACTACAGTTCATGACATGATTTTAAAGTTCAAAACAAAGTTTTTAAGATTATTAAGGGACCTAAAGTGGTGACTACTTGCATACCTCAAAACAGTAAGTTAAAAATCCAAAATGCAACTCTTGCTACTTCTAAAAAATCACTAGTAATTCCACACTTCTTGGAACTTCGATTCTTAGGTTTTAAAGAATGATCAATGAGTCTACTTTAAATTCTTAGTTGTGAGTTTCCTCAAAATATTTCATATGAGAAGTTAAAATGATCAAGAACTGAAAGGTATACATTTTCAGAAACTAACAAAACTGCTGACCAGTTATAAGTTCGAATTTATTTAAAACACTAAACAAAGTCCAAAACTCATGAAATTTTGTGAATGTATTCTAGATACATACCAACATCACATATAAAAAGTTTAGCTTAAATCTCCTCTCCGGCTAAATTCCCCCTTGAACTATGACCTTTATACAGAAAACTCCCCTGACCTTTTTTTATGAAGAAACCCCCCCTGAACTATGATTGTTGCAAAAAAAAAAACCTTGAAGTATTTCAAAAAACCACATCTAACTTTTGTACTTGTATCAGATAACCTCATTCATCTTTGCAAGTTGGTTTAAAAAACATCATATATCTTTCTCATTATTGTCAAAACCTCCCTCAACTTTAGCAGAAAGTCTTACGTTGGCGGGGTGGTTTTTTGCATTAATAGTTCAGGGGGGTTTTCTGCATAAAAAAAAGGTCAGGGGGGTTTTCTGCATAAAAAAAGGTCAGGGGGGTTTTCTGCATAAAGCCCATAGTCCAAGGGGTTTTTTTTCAAATTTAGCCTCTCCTTATATTCAGAGAGAAAAGACCTTTGGAATTAGGTGTAATAATTAGGACAGATTTAGTATAGGCTCTGTTTCCTTTCCGAACCAACAGTGAGTTTGGATTTTATTAAAATACCAAATTTTATTCATAATTTATGAAAAATTGTCGACATGTTATATACATGCATGGGATACTCCTATAAAAATTTTAGCCCTAGATTCCATCTAGTCAAGGAGATATGATTTTTCAGACTTTAGATCAAATTTCAGGACAGAATTTACAACAGTCCAAGTTCATTCTAGCACAAATTTCATGCACATATTTATCAAAAAACAACATACAATTTCAACAACTCATGATATAGAAAAACTACATCTTAATAACCACAAGACGGTTGGAAGACACCCACCTTTTGTTGGAGAGTTGAACTAACACCCCACAATCTTGGTATTCCGTCTAGCCCTTCTGTAACCCCCATTTCCGGTTGTATGGATTTCTATTTGTGTTTCTTGTCTCTTCTTCATATTCTTTTATTTCAAATTCTCTATAAATTCTTTTCGTTCGTATAAATTCTTTTTGTGTGTGCATCTCTTATTTGATTGAACGCAAATCCACATATAAATTGTGCTATTCTTTTGAACTCAATTTCATTCATTTGAACTCTTGATTATTTTGTTAAGAACCCAAATCCTGTTTCATTTCATAATCTTATTCCTTCTCCTCTTGAATATTTATTAAATCGTCAAAGCCCAATTTTAATCCATACTACAAGCTCATAATGGTTTATTTAATTATTTGATTAATGTGTTAAGCCCAATCCATTCTATAATTTGTTTCACTATTTAATTTTGTAAGCTCATTCTATTTTAATTACAATTATTTCCATCTTAGCCACTCTACAAATTACTTAATTCTTTGTTATATTATGAAGCCCATAACTCTAAGCTCAAGACCCAAACAAAAATAACAGCCAACATCTCCACTCATCTCTCATAATCGAATCCCGACTTTCTCACCTATTTACTGCCCCATAACTACTCCCCACTAATCACTCCTATAATCCTAACCCCCACTATCTTATTAACCCTAATAATCAGCCAATTAACCTCCTATTACCTCTCCTAACCAACCTCTCTCCACCACTACAGCGACCTCGTGCGACCACCTCTCTCTTCGCCTCTCCCTGTAGCTCCCGCAACCAGCGTCAACTCCAAATCATCCCAACCACTGAGCCCCTTGATGCCATCCTCTTCCTCTGCCCTCTTCAGCCTGAGAGCCCAAGCAACTCCACAGCCTCCTCCGATTCCCCTCCTTCCTGCAGCTCCATCTCGAACCCCGGTTGGCCTCACCAATCATCACCACCATCATCTACTATTATTCCCGACCACCACCTCATCATCGCCATCACCACTGACCGACCTTCGCTTTATTGCTGCACTGCCAACCATCACCACGGCCTTGCCTTCAACACCATCGACTGTTCACCGCTGAGCACTCCCGCGTCTCTCCCTGCCTCCTCCTCCAGCACCCGACCACTCGACCACCAATTGCCGAGCTCCACTGCCACTACTTCCACCCTCGCAGCCGCCCCCGATGCCGGCACATATTCTCCCCATAGCCAGCGCCTGCTTCCCGAGCGCACTCCGACAGTCGCCACCCCCTTCACCATCTCCTTCACCGACTGCACTCACAATCGCAGGATCTCGATTGCCTCCCGATCAACTCAAACTCCTCTCGATGACCTCATGCCCTCATCTTCTCCATCAACAGCCATCGCAGCCACCGTCACCAATTCGAACCATTGTTGTCGTCATCTCCTGCACCTCACCGATCGTCTCCACCGATCAGCCATCGTTTGCTGCCATACCGCTGCTCCTTATCCTTGCCGACCAACTGAGCAACCAAACTTGCAGACCCGAGCCCCACCACTTGTTGCACCCCAACCTGACGTCGTTATACCATTCATTGTTACTATGGCCATTGTGCATTGTTGTAACCCCTGTTTTTCATTTTATGTATATTGGAGTGTATTTTTTTATTTTGTGTATTTTTATATCTCTTGTATTTTTTTGGAACCGTATATTGGATTATTTTCAATATATAATCTTTTTCTTTCATTTTTGACCTCCTTGTGCTGATTGTTCGTCGTTTTGCTCATTTTCGCCATTTTGGGCCATTTTTCTCTTTTTCTTGGCCTCGTTCATTATTATTATTTATTTTAGTGATGTAATGGACTTTTGGTGGTGTTTTCCCAAAATTATGATTTTTGACTTTTAAGGAGATTTTTAGGAGCCATAGAATTCATTATAAATTGTATTCCCATTTGAATTTGACCCAATACCCATTACCCATTGTATACCTATTAATTCATATTCATACCCACAACCCATTAGCCCACAATTAAACCCATATTTATAACACCTAATATCCCTTAAACCCTAACCCTAATCCTATTTCCTCTCAAATTGTAACCGGCCTCCTTCCTCTCATCTCCAATCCTATCCGGCCTGCTCTCATACCCCCAGGCCGACTTCCCCCCTGCTGTCCCTAGCCTTGCCGACCATCAAGAAGCCCTCCATCCACCATACTACACAACTCCATACATCAAAACCCTACTTTTGCACCTTCTTGTTGGCCGGTCTACCCAAATCAGCACACCATCCATCCAAAACAGCCCCAAGCCCTCTCCTTTGCTGGCCTATCAAGTGGGTATCGTCCACTTTGGTTCGTGCATCAAGGGGATTGATCGTTTAGGCGTTTCGGTTCGTGGGTTCGCTTGGAATCGCGTGGGAAGGCTTCTCGCTCGTGAGTTTCGTTGCTAGGCTTTGTTTGGTCGCGTTCATCGTCATTAAGAGGCAAGTAACTTGTACATAATTTTATTAGGTTGATACAAGTCAAAAAATTCACATATAGGGTAGTTGAGACTAGAGACGGTCAAAGATTGTATTTTTATTTGTGGGTTTTGTCTCTGTTGTGTAAATCAGGCCATAGATGACTTAGGACATGAGAAGTGATAAGTTGATAACCTAGGTTTACCCAAAATACGATTTTGATCGTGTATGTTACATGTTGTACGCCACGTATTTGATTGATTGCCCATGTGAGAATTATTAGGTTTTGATATGTTAGAAACCTTTCAATATGATATTTAGATGATTGGTAGGCTGCGTTTCAAATTTTGATGAGTTTGGTTCATTTTTGTAGAAGTTATGACGTTTCTAAGATGAGTTGTGAAATCTGGGATTTCGGGCTGTGTTGTGTTGGTTGCTGTTTTCACCTAGGTTAGAGTCCGAATCTCAATGTAAATATTTCATAGTAAATTGTAGAGGACTGAATCTATTTTCTAACCCCACTGGTTTTACTGCATTTAGAGTTTGTATGACTGAGATATGATAATTTTGGTACAGGCGTGTCGGTAGTTTTCAGATTCAGTTTTGTGTCAATTTTGCTAACTATTTATTTTCAAGATCTAGGCTATACATAATATCATGCCGTAATATTTTTCCCAGTGTTTCATCATGATGTTAGAGACTTTCCAGATTTTTTTGGTATTTTAAAGATAAGTTTTGAGCGATGTTTCATATCCTTTTCCATAATCTACTCTTGCTGTAAAATGCGTGCTGTTCTATGTTAAACCCAGTTTTCACCCTACTTCTGTATGGTTTATGAAAATTTATTGTGAGATATGAAAGTTGGAGAATTTTATCTATTTTCACGTCGTTTTGGCAGAATTGGATTTTGATACGCTATTTGCGAGATATGTTTGTTTCCGTATAGCAGGGTTGAGAAATTCCAGATTCGACAAAACCATGTTTTGTGTTGCTTTTCATTTTTGATGACTTAGTTATACTTCCTGGAATATTATAAAACTTATTATTTTGAGTCTATATCTATAGAGGATTACCCCAGATTTTTTGTGGAATTGTTTGAAGAGATTACATGCTGTTTTTATGTGTTTGAAGTCGTTTCCCTGTTTTCTGGCTGTACATGAAATCTGTGTTGAAATGAGTTTTAAGTTGAGATGTTGTGAACTAACATATAACTTTATTATACTCGTTAGAAGCGTGTGGATGTCTAGTTTCTAGTTCCTTTGACGGATTATGATTTTCATGTTTATAGCTCTCAGAATCTCTATTTTAGTACTGATTGGTCTTGCTGACCTGATTATGAACATACCCTTTTGTGCTCGTTTATGTGACTCCATATTAACTATACTTGCTGATGTGATTCCCTAAACCTAAACCTGATTATATCATGTTAGTTTGAAACTATTTCGCACACATTCATTTCTGTTTAATAACCATAATAAAAGTAAGCAAGCCGGAGTTTAAAGGAAGATTCTAGTAGTGGAAAATATAGAAACGTGTACTTAGAAGAGGACTAGTGTCCTGCCTGCCTGTTTACCTTGTACCTGATTGCATGTTTTCCTATAGGAAGGTGTTCTCGGAAGATAACCACTAGGTTATACCTGTTTCCTGACCCTGTCTACATTGCTTCTTATGTAAGAAGGTGTAAAGTAGAAGAGAACCACTAGGTTCTACCTGTTCCTGTTTCCTGTACCTAAGTACACTGCCCTATGGACTCCACTATGAAAATCTTACTAAGCGAAACTGTTTTGTTGTAGCAACCATGTAGGGTGGGTTGCATGTCGTGCTACCTAGATAGTAAATAAAAAGATTTGACATGATTACCTGTATACCTGTTACCTGACTATCCTGATTATCCTGTTACATGATTACCTGATATTCCTGTTACCTGATTACCTGATACTTGATACATATTTACCTGATTACCTAATAATTATACATGTTTACCTGTTTACCTGTTGACTTGACTCTTAACATATGTTTACCCTTACCTGTTAGTATACCATGTTGTTAGCTAGTTTTTCATGTGCTTGTATCCTACTCTATTTGTGACTCGGACTTGCAATTAACGGGTACTCTGTGTTTTCTTTTTTTCTTTTTCCTACATTCGATGAATTGCAGATTTTGGAGGACAGGTTTCCTAAAGGTATTGGTGAGGTGATGTTTTAAATGCTGGAGATTCTGCTTATTATTATTATTTCTTGTAGTGCTAGAACAATATTGTATTCGTGAGACTTGTATTATTCTGGTGTTTGAGACTTGGATATTATTTTGTATTTAGGTGATGTGACCCAGAATATTTGTTTTCCAAATTCTGTTTTATTTGAGAACATGTTATTTGATTTCAAGTAAATTCCTGTTGGTGGATTTATTTCAATGTTGCATTTTGGTTCCACCTTTTGCTTCCGACTCTGATAAATTCTGTGATGTGTTGTAAAGATTTCTGAAACAGCTTAAGAATGATAATAATCATTCGCTAGGCTTTTGTTACGTGCTCGTATTCCGTATTTTTGGAAAGCGGGACGTGACAATTGCCGTTGTGTTGCCATCGCTCTTTCTCGTTGTCGTTGCCCGCTGCGACCGGGGTCATCGTTCTCGCTGTTATCGTTGCTCTTGCTCGTGTTTCCATTGCTGCTCTTCTTATTATCCGTCAGTAATCACCATTTCAGGCAAGTATCTCTTGTACATTTTTGTTGTTCCGTACAAGTATTTTATTTGACCTCCCACAATTAGTATTCATATTTGATTATTGTGTTTTGAAACCCGTTACCATCCATGTTCATGAAAAACATCCTTTATAAGTCTCAATTGATTGAACCATCATATTGTTCATGCCTTGTGATTTTTCCATGATTAAACCAATCGTTATATATTGAATTGAATCAATCAATTTGCCTCCGTAATTCGATGCCTATCAAAAGATCGTAAATTTCATTGTCCCCGCATACATTACACGAACACGAATTAGAGTTATATATGAATGTGTATATAGATAAATAAAATGATTTGAATGGATTGTGGTTGCATATGATTGTAAAGTTACATCGATAATTTAATATCATAGTAATATTAACTTCTATCACGTTAACCATAAAACCCATTCTGATTTCTACGAGAGTTGTAGCCCTCTGAATCTAGTTTCCAGTACTTTTGACGGGTCTGAAATCTGATTTATAGAGTGCACCATCATTATACTGATTTTAGTACTGTAACCTCCTTGTTTCCAGATTACTGATTAGAAGTACACCATCATTATTTATTGACTAAAACAATGTGTTATCAGTAAAATTAAGACATGAGACTTACTAGAATGTTACTAGACATGATTAGGAGTTAATATATACTTTTTGTAAGATTTTTAAATGAATTTACCGTCAATTTATATATATAAGAATTTGACCCCGACTTGTTGTCTGAACAGTAGACCCATAAAGAAATGACTATAAAACCTAGTTGTTGTTATAAAAATGTATCGTGTAAATATGCATTAGAAGGCAGAGAGTCCAGTTTCTGGAACCCCTGACGGAACTCGATTTGCTTTCCTGTCGCAGTGTAAAAGTTGGTTTTTGTACAACAACAAATTGCTGTCCAGGATTATATTTTCTTGTTCATAAATATAAATATGTTTAATTTTGTATTTAATAAATTGAACTCTATATCATGCATTGCATATTCTTTGACATCTTCTTGATCCTGTTCTGGTACCCGTTTTCATTGATTGCATGTTCATATATAACAAGTCGGGGTAATAAGGGTAAGACCTAGTAGTGGATGATATAGGAGATTGCACTCGAAAGGGGGCCCGTGTTTCCCAAAATAATGATTACCGTTACATGTCACATGGAACTAAGTGCCACGTATAACTAATTTCCACGTCGTGGGATGATGGGGGCCACCTCTAGAGTCCATTACCTAATTACACGTGTAATACCCCAGATTTCTAGCGAACAGTCGATTGGTCGATTGTTCCAGTCGACTGGTAACACTGTTTACACGGAATTTGAGAATGAGATTAAGAAATTTAGTCCCACATGGGAAGTATACAAAAACTAATTTGAGTATAAATATAATTAGCCAATGATCAAGAGTCACCTAATCGGTTAACCACCTTTGAGAGGCAGCCTGTGGTGGGTAGTTGCACTAAAAATGTGATTTTGTCCTTTTGAGAGGCACGAGGTAGGAGGCTCAGATCACGAAAAAACGTGATTTTGTCATTTTGTGGGCGTGGCGTGATCTGAGCCGCTCATCATCTTTTGGCACGAATCTTTGAACAATCAGATGTCCCAAAGAGTTCGGCAGCATTTTTCTCCAAATGTGGAGATCGGTGCCTCGGTAGCTCGGCAGAATGCCTCGGTGGCTCGGCTCCTCCTGAGTCGTTGAGCTACGTGGCGACATCTGGAGTGTTCATCACGGCACGAATCACGATGCAGGAGGCTCGAATCACGAGAAAACGTGATTTTGTCATTTTGTGGGTGTGGCGTGATCTGAGCCGCTCATCATCTTTTGGCACGAATCTTGGAACAATCAGACGTCCCATAGAGTTCGGCAGCATTTTTCTCCAAATGTGGAGGTCGGTGCCTCGGTAGCTCGGCAGAGTGCCTCGTGGCTCGGCTTCTCTTGAGTCGTTGAGCCACATGGTGACATCTGGAGCGTTCATCACGGCACGAATCACAATGCAGGAGTCTCAGATCACGAGAAAACGTGATTTTGTCATTTTGTGGGCGTGTCTGCATCTGAGCCGCTTATCAACTTTGGGCACAAATCTTGGGACAATCAGACATCCCATAGAGTTCGGCAGCATTTTTCTCCAATTGTGGAGGTCGGTGCCTTGGTAGCTCGGCATAGTGCCTCGGTGGCTCGGTGCTTCGAGAATTGCCGAGTTGTGAGGCTAAGTCTGAACCGTCGCCACCCTTCTGAACCATCGCCGCTCTTCTCTATTTTGTCGTTTAGCCTTTCTTAACGGGCTAGAGGGGGGCCCAAGAGTCGCCGCTCTTCGTTACAAAGCCCAAGAGTCACTTTTTTTACTATAAATTTTCATCCCCCCCCCCACTCTTTCTCTCATTCTTTCACTTTTCACTCTCAGTTTATTTTCGCTTTCGAGTTGCTTTGCTAGCTGAGATTTGAGCTCAAGGGCGGTTGTGTTTGCTGTCGCGGCAGGCCAGGCGATTTCTGGCGAGCTTTTTCCAACCGTAAACGTCACGTCAAGGTTAGTATATATATCCTTAATCTCATATATATACTACGAGATGTCACGAGTGTCCTCCGGTAGTGAGGCTTCTTCCTCGGGGGGTCGGAGCGACGAGCGGTTAGTTCGCGACGAACGGGGAGAAGTGGTGAGCAGACGGAAGGGGAAGGAGATAGTAGGGTCATCAGCTGCCGAGGATAAGGGGAAGGAAGTGGCCCGGTCTTCGGTTGTTGAGACGGTGAGACAAGCATGTGAGATGGGTCGGCTGCCGACCTTGATATCCGGTCACGGGGGAATCTGCCAGTATTCCGACGAGCTGTTGACTAAGGCCGTCTACGGACGTTTGGAAACCTACGAGGAGAACGAACCGAGGGAAGTTACCGAAGTGGACGACATCCCCTCAGTTCTCACCGAACGAGATTTTCTTCGAATTAGGAAGAGCTTTGTCATTCCCCCGGAGTACACCCTGATTCTCCCCGGTCCCGGGGTGCGAGCGTGCACAGGCTTCATGCCAGATACTTGCGTCTTCGCCTATGACGCGTTGAATACCGGACTACGTCTCCACCTCCATCCTTTCGTGACTGAAGTTCTCCGGTGGTATGGACTGAGCCCTATTCAGTTCATGTCGAACATGTGGCGACATGTGCTTGGATTTCTGCTCCAATGCCGAACAGAAAAGGTGGAGCCCTAGCTCGTCGTCCTCCGGAGTTGTACTGGATCAATAGGATGAGCAAGACCGAACACCGGTACTACCTGTCACCTCGGAAAGGTGTTAAGCTGATAGAGAACCCCGACTCTATCAAGTGGTGGAAGGGTAAGTACTTCTTAATCCAAGGCCCTTCGGCATGGGACTTCCCGACCC
Source organism: Hemerocallis citrina (assembly GCA_017893485.1). Classification (NCBI taxonomy): domain Eukaryota; kingdom Viridiplantae; phylum Streptophyta; class Magnoliopsida; order Asparagales; family Asphodelaceae; genus Hemerocallis; species Hemerocallis citrina. The sequence continues at coordinate 345,801,400 of CM030358.1, read as the reverse complement.
GGTGGAAGGAAGAGGTGCCGAGGTACGCAAAGGCCGAGCCGGTGTTGACTCCGGCTGAAGCAGAGGTCACAGCGAAAGCTGGTTGGTCTTCCGATGTTGAGTTGGAGAGACATGACCGAGGAGGTGCTTCACGGGTCGGGTTTGAGTCCGATCGACCCGAGTATGCTCCGGACATCTATTTTTGTTGTTTTACTTTCTGTTACGCATTTTATTTTCTAACTTTGTTTTCTTTATTCGACAGAGGCTCCGAGCATGGACTTCCGAGAAATCATGGCCAAGCGGAACAAGGCCTCCGAGGCCAAGAAGAGGAAGAGGACGAGCGGGGGGCCTTCGTCTGGCAGACCAACCAAGGTCCCTTCGGCTGATGTTATGGACCTGGCCTCTCCTCGACGATCGGGCTCTGCTGTAGGTCTTGTTCAGCTGACCCCCTCTGGTCCTTCGGGGGAAGGATCCTCCATCTCAGCAGCTCTGGCGCTCGAGGCACCACCCCTAACCGAGCAGGCCGAGGCCATACTGACCGAGGTCCACAATAAGCTGTTTGTCCCCGATTGGCGGGTGATGAACCATGACGGCTTCTTGGGGGACTTGGCGATGAGTATGCAGGCTCTTCGCCATCTCCCGATCCCAAAGGACCGAGCCGCTCTGAAGGCGGGGACAACGGGCGACGATGCCTTAGAGGTAGCTCGGTCACTCATGTCGGTAAGTTTTCTCAGTTGTCTTTGATAATCTCTTGAAAATTTGTTAAATTTTTAGCTCGGCTTTCCCTGTGCTCTAACTGTTTCTTTTTGCAGGCCATGTGCCACTTCAGCCACCTTCTCGAGTAGTACGTCGAGTAAGAGAGGGAGCTGAAGGCCGATTGCGATAAAGACCGAGCAGAGAGGGCAAAGGCCGTGAAGCAGTTCGAGGTAGAGCAGCGCCGTTCGGATGCTTTAGCGGCCCAGGTCGCCGACTAAGAGGTGGCCTTAGCGCAGGCGAAGGAGAAGCTCGCCTCGGAGGTGGCCAAGGCGGCCAAGGAAAGCGCCAAAGCGAAGAGGGCCTTGGAGGCAGTGAAGCGGCAGAAAGACGATGCCGTAGAGGCGGCAAGGGCGAAGATTGAGGCCGAGGCCAAGAAGCACCTGATGGACAACATGGAGCAGTCCTATGCCACCGCACTCGAGCACGTCGAGGCTCGAGTCCCCGGCTTCGACAGGTCGGGATACAGACTGTGGGGTCCAGTCGGCGAGGAAGACCCTGAAGTCGAGCAAGAGGCCGAAGGGGAGGAAGAGAAGGAGCAACATGGTGACGACGCTCCAGCCGATCCCAAGGCCTTGGTGGTGGAGGGAGGGGGTGACGAGGTTGTGGCCGACCCCCACGCTATAGTGGCAGAGGAAGGGGAGCCATCCGCCGAGGTGCCTGTCACCGAGCTACCACTCAAGGTGGCCCCCTGATCTTTTGTTGTTTTGTAATTTTTCTTTTCCTTCTTCATGTACTACCTTGTAGCGGACTGGCCACCACTTTTTTGTTATAAATGAAAATTTTCTTTCTTTTGACTAAGTGTTGGGGTTTATCTCATTTTGGAGTCATCTTGATTTGAAACTTTTTCAAAGGGCTGAAAATAATTTTATTTTGAAATTCGACCAAGTTTTGAGCACCACTCACTTTAAAATCTAGCTAAGTGTTGAGAACAACTGGCTTTGACATCTTGCTAAGTGTTAGTAGCAACTTTGCTTTGAAAACTAGCTATGTGTTGCTTGAGCTTAGTGTTGTTGTATTTTCTCAAATCGCCGAGTTGCGTCTAGCGGAGGCATCGCCAAACACGACAATGGCTGAGGTCTCTCGTCTCCATGCTGACTTGGGAGCGATGAAGTTGGCGCTCTCTCGCAGTCGAGAGTGTTTTCTCAAGAGTGAGTTGGATCTGGACCGCCTCAAGCTAAAGCTGTCGAAGCGTCTCTCCGAGCTGAAGCAACTAAAGAAACAAACTCGAGAAGCTCCTCCCGAAGAGGAGGTGGAGTCGCTTCGGTAAGCGCTATTTGATGTCTCAGTGGAAAGAGATGAACTGTTAGCTGGGGTCCACGAAATGTCGATAGCCGAAGACGAGCTTTTGGTAGAGAGAGGAGAATTAACAGCGGCTATGGGCAAGTTGATGGCCGAGCGAGATGAGCTATTAGCAACCATGAGTGAGGCGATGGCGAAGGTTGATGAGCTGAAGAGGGTTACGGTTGATAAGAGCATCAAAGTTACTCATCTTCGTCGAATTATCGCCGACAGCTCTGGTGCCACGGGCTCCGCTCAGCTTCCTCGCTTCAAGATTGCCGTGAAAGATGCCTCTCTGAAGGATCGAATTGTCGAGCTCGAGGAGGAGGTCGCTCGGCTCAAACCTCAACCTGAATGGATAAATGTCAGGAGCACGTCGTGTACTCATGAAGAGAGCGAGAGAGGAATTTCTTTTTACGAGCTTGCGACTCGCTCGCCCGCTGCTTGGCAGAGCCCTGTTGATTCACAAAGTGGTGTGGCTGCTTCGTCGATCGGAACATCCGTTGGGGCCACCGTCAGAGGCAGTGCTGAAGATGCGTCTCAGTTTGCCGATCTGGAGACGAGCTCCGAGGTTAGATGCCGCCGTCCCCGGGTGTCTTTAAACCGGAACATCCCTACCCCGAGGATGCATTCAAAGAATTGTTGTAATTTTGGCTTTTTTGAACTTTGTTCATCATTGTAGAGAACTGAGTAGCTGGTCTTGTAATTTGGGTTTCCCCGAACTTTTAATCTTTGTGAAAGTGAAAGCTTTGTTTATTCTTTTGCGCTTGTGTGTTCGCGTGTTTGGTTAATCCTTTATGGTTATAAGAGTACTTCTAAAGGGCGGACCACTTCTTACTCGCTTATGAGCGGGGAGTAGAAGCAGAGTCGAGCCAAGCTTTGAATTTCAAACTCGTCGTTTGGGTAAGTTTCAACGGTTGTAGGAACAGTTCCGAATGGCAAACCACCTCTAGCTTGCTTAAGAGCGAGCTTGCGAAGTGGAATCGAGCCAAGTTTTGAACTCCGAACCGTCATTTGAGTAAGTTTCAATAGTTGTGGGAGCAGTTCCGAATGGCGAACCACCTCTAGCTCGCTTAAGAGCAAGCTTGCGAAGCAGAATCGAGCTAAGTTTTGGACTCCGAACACGTCGTTTGAGTAAGTTTCAATGGTTGTGGGAGTAGTTCCGAATGGCGAACCACTTCTAGCTCGCTTAAGAGCAAGCCTGCGAAGTGGAATCGAGCCAAGTTTTGGACTTCGAACACATCGTTTGAGTAAGTTTCAACTGTTGTGGGAGCAGTTCCGAATGGCGAACCACCTCTAGCTCGCTTAAGAGCCAGCTTGCGAAGCAAAATCGAGTCAAGTTTTGGACTCCGAACACGTCGTTTGAGTAAGTTTCAACTGTTGTGGGAGCAGTTCCGAATGGCGAACCACTTCTAGCTTGCTTAAGAGCAAGCCTGCGTAGCTGAATCGAGCCAAGTTTTGGACCCCGAACACGTCATTTGAGTAAGTTTCAACAGTTGTGGGAGCAGTTCCGAATGGCGAACCCCTTCTAGCTCACTTAAGAGCAAGCCTGCGAAGTAGAATCGAGCCAAGTTTTGGACTCTAAACACGTTGTTTGAGAGAGCACAATTAGGTTTTCAAACAGAGAGATAAAACAATCACAAGAGAATTACCGGACGAAAAAAGTTCTTTATTGATAACTGCTAATCGGCCACTTCTAAGTTGCAAGCTGTTATTACAATGGGAAAATAAAGAATCAAGTACAAATAAAAAGAAGATAGGAATGGCTCGACATTTGAAGGTACTCAAAGAGGCGTTCAAACACCCTCTTGGTACTTCAGTAAGTGGTCGGTGTTCCAAGTTCTTGGTATCTCTCTGCCTTCGAGGTCTTCAAGACGATATGCTCCTGGCTGAACTACTTTGGAGACCTTGTATGGTCCTTTCCAATTCGGGCTAGCTTGCTCTTTTGGCTGGGAAATGAGATGGCTAGCTTTCTGAGGACTAAGTCCCCTTCCGTGAGATCTGTGGGACGGACCCTTTTGTTGTAGGCCTGCTCGATTCTTCTCCGATAATTTTGCTGGCGAATTGAGCTCTTTCACGGAGCTCATCGATCAGGTCCAAGTTTGCTCGGAGCTCTTTTGCGTTCTGCTCTTCATCATAGGCAATAAGGCGAGGGGATGGCAATCCAACTTCCAAGGGGATTACGGCCTTGGACCCGTAGGTGAAATTGAAGGGCGACTCTCCGTGGGGGTCCTTTTTGTAGTGCGGTAGTTCCACAATACATTAGGAAGTTGATCTGCCCATAAGCCTTTGGACGATTTGTCTAATCTCTTTTTGATGACTGAGAGGATCTGCCTGTTGGCGTTCTCTACTTGACCATTGGACTGAGGATAGGAAATGGAGGAGAAGCGTTGCTGAATGCCGAGGTCTTCACATAAAGAGCAGAATGATGCCCCTGTAAATTGTATTCCGTTATCTGTTACTAGGACTCGAGGTACGCCGAACCTACAAATTACATTTTTCCAGAATAACTGCAGCACTTTGTTCTCGGTAATGGTAGCCAGTGGTTCGGCCTCGATCCATTTGGAGAAATAGTCGATCGCCACGACTAGGAACTTGGGCTGGCCTGGAGCTGGTGGGAATGGACCTAGCAAGTCCATCCCCTACATTACAAAGGGAATTGGACTTGAGAGAGATGTGAGTTGTGCTTGGGGTAGGCGGCGGATGTTGGATAATTGCTGACAGGAGCTGCATTTCCGAACATGCTGTTCGGCATCCCGAAGTAGGATAGGCCAGAAGTACCTGTAGTTCAAAACTTTCCTGGCGAGGGATCTTGATCCTGAATGGGCACTGCCTGTACCTTCGTGAAGTTCTTTCAAGGCATACAAGGCTTCTTCTGGAGAGAGACATCTCAAGTAGGGTCTGCCATCTACTTGGGTATAGAAGCGTTTATACAAGATTCCCTCAACGAGGGTATACCGCTCCGCTCTCGTTCGGATTCGACGGGCTTCTTTAGGATCTTGGGGGAGGCTCCCATCCTTGAGGAACTCAATCAGAGGTTCATCCAGTTATCCTGAGTTGGACCGGTAGCAACTCCATTGAGTCGGGAGCTTCTTCTTCTATGCTCGGTCTTAGGAGTACTTCGATTAGGATGGTCTGCTCGAGGCCTTGGAGGAAGGAGGAGGCCAACTTCGAGAGGGCATCTGCTTGGGAGTTCTCTTCTCTAGGGATCTGCTGGAGTTGAGCCTCTTCGAACGAAGCCATGAGACTTTGAACCTTGGCTAGGTACTTGGCCATTCGGTCATCTCGAGCCTCGTAGTCCCCTAAGACCTGATTCACCACCAGCTGCGAGTCATTGAATACTCGGACACGTTGGGCTCCTGCCTTGCGAGCCACCCAGGCTTGCTATTAGGGCTTCATACAGCTTCGTTGTTAGAAGCTTTGAAGTTGATGCAGAGGGAGTATTGGAGAACGAAGTCATCTGGGCCTGCCAGAATGACTCCGGCTCTGCTCCCTTTGCGAAAGAAGACCCATCTACATATACTATCCAGATGGGCGGCCCATTTGCTGCTTGACTCACTTCTGAGATGGTGCTTTCTACTATAAACTCGGCCAGGGCTTGTGCTTTGATAGCGGTCCGAGGCTGATAAGATATGTCATGTTGACTTAGCTTGATGGACCACTTCATCAGACGTCCGGAGGTCTCGGGCTTGTGCAGGACTTGCTTGAGCGGCTAGTCGGTAAGAACGACCACCGAGTGGGATTGAAAATAGGGGCGGAGCTTCCTGGCTGCCATAACCAAGGCGTATGCTATCTTTTCCAGTCTCGAATAGCGGAGCTCGGCGTCTCTAAGGACCCTGCTTACATAATAGATAGGCTTCTGAGCCTTGTCTTCTTCTCTCACTAGGACAGCACTGAGGGTTTGCTCAGAGGCAGCAAGGTAGAGGTAGAGTGTTTCCCCGGGAGTAGGCTTGCTGAGGAGTGGGGGGTTGACCGGATAGGCTTTCAGTTGGTCGAACGATTCTCGCTGCTACGGACCCCACTCAAAGCCCTTAACCCCCCTGAGGGCTTTGAAGAAAGGAAGACACTTCTCCCCTGACTTGGATAGGAAGTGCCCTATAGCCGCAAGGCGTCCTGTGAGCTTCTGAACTTCTTTCACATTTGTAGGAGGAGCCATATTGAGAATGGCTTTTATCTTCTCGGGATTGACCTCGATCCCCCTTTCACTGACCATAAAGCACATGAATTTACCCGATGAGACCCTGAATGCACACTTATTTGGGTTCAGTCTCATGTCATGCTTCCTCAGCACGTCGATGGCTTCTTGTAGGTCGGCAACATGGTCGGACCCATGGATACTTTTTACTAGCATATCATTGACGTACACTTCCATGTTTCGGCCGATCTGATTCTGGAAGACCTTATTGACAAGGCGTTGGTAGGTGGCACCGGCATTTTTGAGCCCGAAGGACATTACTCTATAGAAATAGAGACCTTGATCGGTGATGAAAGAGGTCTTCGGGATATCTGGGAGGAACATGCGGAATTTGTTATACCGGAGAAGGCATCCATGAAGCTCAAAAGTTCATGGCCTGAAGTGGCGTCGATCAAGGTGTCAATGCTGGGGAGTGGGAAAGGATCCTTGGGGCATGCCTTGTTCAAGTCCGTGAAGTCGATGCAAATCCTCCAACTTCCGTTGGTCTTTTTAACCATAACAACATTAGAGAGCGACTCGGGACAATTGACGTCTTGGATGAACCGGGCTTTGAGGAGCTTCTCTACTTCTTCCTTTATGGCCTGCTAGCGCTCAGGGGCGAATTTATGCCTCTTCTGCTGGACCGGTTTGGACCCCGGAGCAACACTTAAGTGATGGACGAGGAGGTCTTCGGAAATTCCTAGCATGTCGGCAGCAGTCCATGCAAAGAGGTCATGGTTCTTCTTGATACACTGGACTATGTCGGAACAGAGGGCAGAGGGGAGGGTCTTGCTGATGAAGAATTTGCGGTTCGGATCTTGCTCCGAGAAGAGCACTTCCTCCAGCTCATCTACCGGTTCTGACATAGGCTGGGTGTTCCCCTGGGAAATTTCAAGAGTCTCGAGGGAAAGGACGGGTCCTCCGGTCGAGGTCATGTAGCATTTGCGGGCCATCTCCTGACTTTCCCTTACTTCCCCTACACCTGCCTTGGTGGGGAACTTCATTTTCAGATGATAAGCTGACGGGACGGGTTCTAAAGCAGCTAGGCCAGGTCGACCTAGGATCACATTGTAAGCAGCTGGGATGTCGACAACCATGAAGTCCATTGGCTCCGTTCGGATAGTAGGAGTTTTGCCAGCAGTTACGTCGAGGGTTATGACCCCTTCGATCGTCACTGGCACTCCCATGAACCCATGGAGAGTGTAGCCGGCGGGCTTGAGCCTGTCCCGCGAGAATTTGAGCCCTCGGAAGGCCGCCAGGAAGCGGATATTGACAGAACTGCCGTTATCCACTAGAATTCTTTCCACTTTGAAGTTTGCCATGTGGAGATTAATCACCAGTGCATCACAGTGGGGGGTTCGGACACCTTCTAGATCTTCATTCGAGAAAGTAACCAGGACTCCGAGACCTTTGGGAAGGGATATGTTGTGCACCGAATTTACTTCCCTGATGAAAGCCTTTCGAGAAAAGTTAGAGGTTCCTCCTATTGGGCCTCTGTGGATAAGGTGCAAGATGCGCTCTTCTTCAAATTCGGGAGTCTCGTTGCGCCTCTCAAGATGCTTGTTAGCCCCCCTGGGGGATGGAGGAAAATCGATCTGGTCCTTTCTTACAAATTTGGACAGCTGCCCTCTCTGAATGAGGGCTTCAATTTCATTCTTCAGGGCCCGACAGTCATTGGTGTCGTGGGTGTGGTCCCGATGATAGCGGCACCACTTCTCCTTATCTCTCTTCTTCCCGGGAGTGTTCATCTTCGGGGCAGGAGGCAGGATCCCTTCTTTCTCTACCTCCATGAAAATGGTTGAAACATTGGTGTTCAGAGGGGTAAACTTTTCAAATCTGGGAGGTGGACGACGCTGACCCCCGTTGTCCTTCTGGAGCTTTTTGGCTCCCTCGTTTTCAGCATCCTTCCTCTTATTTCCAGGAGAGGATCCCTCGAATGTGGGGCAATGTTCAGCCTCCTCCGTGCGGATGTACTTCTCGCTCCTGAGAAGAAGGTCGGAGAAATCCCGCGGGGGCTTTTTGGCTAGGAAGGACCGGAGGTTGGAGTTGAGGACATTGGACTGGAAGGCAGCTGCAGCGACCAATTGGTCGAGGGAGGCTATGGATCTGGCTTCCGCGGTAAACCGCTTGACATAATCTCTCAACTTCTCGCCCTTCTTCTGATTGAGGAAGAGTAGTGAAATACTCGTCTTTTCGGAGCGGCGGCTGCTCACGAAGTGGGTTATGAAGAGGGTCTCAAACTGTTCAAAAGAGAATATGGAGGATGGAGCGAGGCGGGAGTACCATTCCCGAGCTGGGCCTTTGAGAGTGGTTGGAAAGGTCTTGCATAGGAGGGCATCGGAGGCTTGATGAATTATCTTGAGAGTCTTGAAACTCTCGATGTGATCCATGGGATCTGACTCCCCCGTATATGTCTCGAATTGGGGGGCTTGAAGTTTGCTGGAACGGGTGCCTCCATGATGGTTCGAGAAAACAGAGGTCTGCTTGGTCGGAGGGTCCTTCCTTTCAGTTCCTCATCCCTATCGAGTTGACCAAGGAGCCTCTCCATTTCGTGGAGATGGCGATAGACAGCATCATCCCTTCGACGGTATCCTGGTGAGCCTCTAGACTCGTCTTCGTACGAAGGGGAGCGTGGGCTACGGCGTCGGTAGCTCGGAGACGAGTGAGGGCTAGAAATATGATGGCGTTGGCTCGGAGCTTGAGGAGGACTGAGGGACCGATGGCGAGAGCTGCGAACCGACAAAGGAGTGGGGACCTTCTGAACATTATTATTGTTGCTTGGCTGGAGATTAAGTGCCTGCAAGATTGTTGTCTGGAACTGTTGGAATTCGGCACGGGTGATAGGTCCGTTCTCGTCCCTCTAGGGCTGCCGACCAGCGGGAGAATGATGCCTCCTTCGACGAAACTCAGGGGACTCTCTCCGCCTCCTATGAAGAGGGGACCTCCTATAATTGCGGCGGCGAGGGGATCGCGCATTTGGACGTTCTAAGTGGGAGGCTCCCTCTCGGGCATGCCTTTCATCCAAACGGTGGCGAAGATCCTCCTCTTTCAGCTGGTTGATGAGGATGTTGCGGAGGTCTTCGGAAGGCCAAGAGTTATGAGATGCCATTGAGTCAGTTGAAGGGTTATATACGGAGATATGGTCGCGGTGAAGAGGTTGCTTCTGAGGGTGAGGACGAGAGGTCCCTATACCAGCGTTCTGGGGCTCGGGTGGAGCCTGCTGGTGTTGAAGATTTTGGAGAGGAGGCTGCAACTGCTGCAGCGGCTGATCGGGTTGAGGAGGGAGCTGTCCCTGAGGCTGGATGGGTTGGAGGGGAGCCTCTGGTTGTGGTTGAGGAGGAGTGGGTCCATGGTTGGACCCTCTAGATCTCAGTTTCCTTGGAGGCATGGCTGGAGGTGATCTTAACCGATGGAAGAGGGTGGATTGCTATTCGTAGGTTCCCACAGACGGTGGTAATCTGTTGTTGCTGAAATCGGTGTGAGGGCAAAACAGAAAGATTTGTGGATTCGAGGGAAGTTGAATAGTCAAACCTGAACACACCTTCACCGGAGTTTGACCGTGATCTCCCGCCGTTGACCTACAAAAATTGCGACACACCGGGGTTGATTCCGGCGATGCACCCTCCGACCCTCTTGTCAGTAATCCGAAAGATTATGAAAGAGTTTTGATTGCCAAAAGATTGATTACCTGGCAACAGTGGGGGATGGGGGTATTTATAGCCGCCTTAGGAACCAGTTTCGGGATAAGATCAAATCCCTACTTCCCAGTGAATGGATAGAAGTGATCAGGACCGTTGATTAAGAGCAATCATAAACCCTAATTTTCCTATCCAGCTGGACTGGGCTTCTTGCGGGTTGGGATCTGCGCTCAGTAAGATGGACCCGTTTATGGGTTATTGGGCCTTTGAAAAAATGCCCAGTTCCCATTTCAGACCCGTTTGTAGGTGAAATCACCATTTTACCTCCGAGTTTTAAGATTCGTGCCTGATTTGGACGGTTCCGATTTAACCCTATTTTTAGCCATATCAACTATGTAGAGCCCCCTTACTCACGTTTGCTCAAGTTCCATCACAACTCTCATCTAGTGTCTGTCTTTAAATTCAAACATGAACAACAACTCCCTAGAGCTAGCTCTCCCTACAGGACTTAAATCAACAACTCTAGGAACACTAGCCCAACCTAGCTAATTCCCACATCCCAATAATCACAACCTGTTGGTATCCTAGGTCTTGCTTAGCCTTTAGAAAGCCCACACAACTAGAACATTACATCAGTTCACGTTCTAGGGTTTACTATGTTAACCCTAACTCTTTAAATAAACTTAATCGATTCATTCATATCCCAAATAAGTCTTTTATTTGTTTCTTCAATTAGAAAATCTTATTTAATTCAGAAATCCCACACTTAATTAATCTCATCAGTAAATCTTGATTTATCTCCAAGGTTCCATTATTAGATCTCATGTACTCAATAATCAATTCTCATATAACAATTTTGAAAATTAAGTGAGCTAATCTTCAATTAGTTTTAATTCAATTAAATTAATAAATCTCTACTCGAATCTAGGTCTACTCATCAATTATAAAAATTAGAAAATGAACTAGACTACAATTTGGTCTAGATTGAATTATTAAAACATCTCTTATTTAATTAGATTCTCTTTTGTCAAATGTTAGTGTATATTATTTCTATAATTGCTTTGATCCCAGTATTAACATTTATCGAATGTGATCTTAGTTAATCAACTGGTTTTATATCGATTTAAACAACTATATCTTCACACAAAATATACATTTCTTTAATTTGAACTCCAAACCTTTAAATCTAAAATAATTATACTAAAAACCTAAAATTAATCAAGGTAAAAACTGAAACTAATCAATCAAAATATGAAATTAATTAACTCCAAAATCTGAAACTAATCATTCTAAAAACTGAAACTAAAATCGATTTTAAATATATGTTTAATCAATCTTTCAAATCTTAAAATAATCAATCAAAATTGAAATTTATCAATTCTCAAATATGAAAATATTCTATTCTAAATATGAAATTACACACTTAAATTCTAAAATAATACATTACTAAATCTGAAGTAATATTCAAAATCTGAAACAATTAACAATTAAAATCTGAAACTACTAATAATCAAAATCTGAAACCATTCATAATTAAAATCTGAAATTATTATTGATCAAGATCTGAAATAATTAGCATTCAAAATATGAAACTACTATATAATGTCTATAATCGGAAATTAATAACATCAATAATCGGAAATAATACATGTTCTAAGCATGAAATTAATTAAACCTACACTGGAATTAATTATATCTTGAAGTGGGATTAATTAAAGTTCTAATATGAATTTATTTAAAACAACTCACTACAAAAAAGAAATCAAACCCCGGCATTTGTTCTGACCATTCCCGATTTTTACAAACGCCGGTAATGGACCCCCCCCCCCCCCCCCCGGGCACTTCGAAAAGCGCCGCCGTAGGCGCCGTGCATTCCCCCGCCGGGATTGCGGAACACTTTCCCCGGCGTTTTCAAACGCCGGGGTATATACCGGCGTTTAAGAAACGCCGGGGTATGTTAATTTTATTATTTTTATTTTTTTTCCTTTTAAAGACCTTTCCCGGCGTTTTAAAATGCTGGGTAGTTTTTTTTTTTTTATAAAATTTTAAATGAAGAATTTTAAAATCTGAATAAAAATTTTAAAACTCCCAACAATGACAATAGCTTTGAATAGCTTCCAACAATGACACTCTGAATAAAAATTTTAAATGAAGAATTTTAACATCAAAATGCACCATTCAAGACATCATCCAAACACAAAGCAACAAACATCATCCAAATCAGCTAACGTTCTACATATCATCCAAATCGAAGTCACATAGCTATTCAAAACTATCATCCAAACAACAAAAGTTTCAAGTTAACTAAGCTGGTGGAACTGAAAATGAAAAACTAATTCAAGTTTGGGCTGCAGTTAGCTACAATAGAAAATAGCTGTTGTTTAATCTCTCCATTTATGACCACAACTCGGGTTATAGCAGACAAAGAACAGTGCCATTCCTTCCACATCTCGCTCCAGTTGCCTGGTTCAAACATAAAGTACGAAATGAGCTTCGCAACAAGCAGAAGAAAAAAGAGCCTCTTGTAAGAGCACTGAAAGATAACAGTTGAACAAATACAACATCCAAAGTTTGCATTTTCTTTATGTTAGAATATATATATATATATATATATGGAAATACTCCATTGAAAACGGGTTTGTTTTCACGGGTTGGAAAACACCAATCTGAGCCGTTGGATCACTTTTGATCGTGATCAGCGGCTCAGATCACCTCCGCCCATCACCCAATATCACTTAAGTGGCGGAGGGTTATTTTGGGAATTTCGTCCCAAATAACTCTTCGCCTGATTTCGCTTTGAAAAAATGAATATAACCTAGGACGTTGTTGGGAACAACGACCTAGGTTATAAAATTTTAGAACAAGGTCGTTGTTCCAAACAACGGCCTATAATTCAATTTTTTATAACCTAGGCCGTTGTTCCCAACAACGGCCTAGGTTATATCAAATTTTTAGAATCTGTTCAGCGAAGAGTTATTTGGGACGAAATTCTCAAAATAACCCTCCACTGATCAATTGAAACGGGTTATTGGGAATTCGATCTGAGCCGCTGATCACGATCATGAGCGATCCAACGGCTCAGATTGGTGTTTTCCAACCCGTGAAAACTAGACCCGTTTTCAATGGAGTATTTCCCATATATATATATATTGTGTAAGGCAGTGACCTGTAGCTTCCCCCAAACAGGGAAACGACCCATCTCAGGTGAGAATTGATCCTCGGTCACCCACACAGAGTACAAGAAATTTTCCATTGCACTACATTTGCTTGGCATGAGGATGTAAACATTAATCCTCGAACCCCCACCACAACTTCAAAGTTTTGGGGTAGGAGTAGCATTACTTCATACTTCTGAGTGATTCAAATACTCACAGCTTGTAAGTAAAACGTACAAATTAACATCGGCACTGTAGAACTCCTTTAGGCAACTTAAATTACTGAATTATGTTGTCTGACCCTCTATTAGTAACTCAAGTACTTCATGGTGTTGAATTATGTCAATTTCTCAAATTTGTGGGAATATTACTAGGCACTAGCCAACCTGACCACAAGAAAGCTAAAGCATGAATTGAGGAAACACTTACTTGAAAATCTGAGGGAAGCGTGCTGCCATAGGTGCCCTTAGAAATGAGAAAGGCATCGGTCGAACCCTTTTTCTAAATTTCAGGGATTAAACACCTGCAAGACACGACAATCAATATTCATTCTTGCAAAAATATAACAATATACGTGAAATCACTGGAAAAATCACAATCATCAAGACAAAACATATTCAATTGAATCTGAATCAACATTGGCTTCATAAGTTGGTACACACTACTAAAAGCTGGGGTCACAAATGGGTTAGGTCACCTTCTCCCTGTTTTCTTTGCAAGCTTATCTATTGATTCAACTCACCGTCATCTTATAGCTACTATTTTCAACTATCACAGTGCAACAAACGGAAGATGAATAATTCTGGTTATCTATAATCTACCGTCTACAAACTAGTTTGTTTTCCTATTAAAGAAAAAAAACTTACCATCACAATTTATCATAGATACGCTTTACCAAGTTTGTGTGGAACTAACTAGAAGTGCTCAACACACCTATCGTGTCCAACCCGCTCCTGGGTAAATCCTACCTCAAGAAAATTAAGAACAACTTGATAGTCTTACTAGTTGATATGGCTAAAAATAGGATTAAATCGGGACCGTTCACATCGGACGCGAATCTCAAAGCTCAGGGGTAAAACGGTAATTTCACCTACTAGCAGGTCCGAAGCGGGTACTGGGTCTCCTTCTCACAGATCCAATAACCCGCAAACGGATCCACTCCAACTGGGTACGGGTCCCGACCCAAGACAAACCCAGATCAGCAAGAGGAAAATCAGAATTACTAATTTGACCAAATCAACAGGCCTGATTTGCTCTCATCGGGTATCAGGGGTCAGTTTCCTAAACAGAATGTGAGGATTTTACTCCTAACAGCTACACAGGAATCATGCCTCTAATCACTCCCATGGCGACTATAAATACCTCCCACCTACCACTGTTACAGGTTAATGACTCTTTTTCCTGCATAAGCTCTTTTTTAATCATCACTGGTTACTGACAAGAGCGTCGGAGGGTGCGTCGCCGGGATCAACCCCGGTGTTTCGCACTTTCCTTGTAGGTGTACGGCGGGAGTCAGCAGCCCAACTCAGACGAACAAGTTCGGATCCGCTACTCACGTTTTTCCACGAACCCACAAATTCTATCTGTTTACCCCCACTCCGAAATCAGCAGTAACAGATTGGCGCCGTCTGTGGGAAACCATACGAATAGCCTCCGCCTCTTCCTCGTCGACTAGCTCTTCTCCAGCCATGCCTCCTAGAAAAGTAAGATCCAGGGGGTCCAACCGTGGACCCAACCCTGTTGATCAACAGCAGGAAGTCCCCGTCCATCCCGCTCCGCAGCAGGGACAACTTCCTCCTCCAGCCGAGGACCGTGTCCAGCAGGACCCACCTCCTCTTCCGAACCAGCAACCCCCAAACGGTCCCGATCCACGGAAGCAAAAACAACCTCTCCATCGAAACCACATATCGGTACATAATGCCTCTACAGACTCTTACGCCTCCCATAGTCCTCAGGCCCCTGACCTTCGAAATACTATCCTCAACCGGCAGAAGGATGAGGATCTCTACCACCGTCTGGACGAGAAGCGGTCCCGAGAGGGAGCCTCCCGCCTACAACGTCCAGATGAGCGGAATCCTCACCACCGCGAGCGTAGAAGGTCTCCTACCAGGAGAGGGCGGAGAGAGTCACCCGGGCATTACAGGAGGAGGCGCCACTCTCCTACTGGTCGGCATCAGCCGAGGAACAATGAGGCGCCCATCACTCGCGCCGAGTTCCTGCAGTTTCAAGCAACGGTGTTGCAGGCTCTTAACCTCTGACCCAACAACAATGAGGCCCAAAGGGTTCCTTCGCCCCAACAGGTTCCCAGTCCTCACCGTAGGTCCACCTCTCCTCCGCCGGCTCCTAACCACCGGCAGCATGAACTTAGCCCTCGCCGCTCTCGGGACGACCATCGTCGTAGCCCCGGCTCTCCCTCCTACGAAGACGAGTCCAGAGGCTCGTTTGACTACCGCGGGAGGGACGATGCCCTATACCGCCGTCTCCATGAGGTGGAGAGGTGAATCGGTCGGATGGACGAGGGGGAGGGGTCGAACAGCAGAACCATCCGTCCGAGCAGACCCCCTTTCTCCCGAACCATCATGGAGGCTCCCATCCTGAGGGGATTCGAACCCCCGAAGTTCGAAACTTACTCGGGGGAGTCGGACCCCGTGGACCACATCGAAAGCTTCAAGGCCCTCATGCTCATCCACCAGGCTTCGGACGCCTTACTTTGCAAGACCTTCCCCGCCACCCTGAAGGGATCGGCTAGGGAATGGTACTCCCGCCTTGCTCCCTCTTCCATCTTCTCCTTCGAGCAATTCGAGACCCTCTTCATCACCCACTTCATGAGTAGTAGATGCACGGAAAAGACCAGCCTCTCATTACTCCAGCTCCGCCAGGAGAAGGGAGAGAAGCTGAGAGACTATGTGAAGAGGTTCATTGCGGAGGTCAGGTCCATAGCCTCCCTCGACCATTCCGTCACAACAGCCGCCTTCCAATCCAACGTCTTCAATTCCAGCCTCCGCTCCTCTCTTGCTAAGAAGCCTCCACAGAACTTTGCCGACCTCCTTCTCAGGTGTGACAAGTACATTCGTGCCGAAGAGGCCGCCTACCTTCCAAGCTTCGGAGGGTCTACCTCAGGGACGAAACGAAAGCTGACCGAAGAAGAAGAGGCTAAGAAGCTTCAGAAGGACGGTAATGGCCAGTGCCGCCCGACTCCTCGGTTTGAGAAGTTCACTCCCCTCGTTGCCAATATATCAGAAGTTCTTATAGAGGTGGACAAGGAAGGGCTCCTCCGCACTCCCCCGAGAATGAATACACCTGGCAAGAAGAGGGACAAGGATAAGTGGTGCCGCTTTCACAGGGACCACGGCCACGACACGGAAGATTGTCGGGCTCTGAAGGAGGAGATCGAAGAACTCATACAGCAGGGGCACCTGACCAAGTTCGTACAGAAAGAGGGGGCCGAGCTTCCCCCCTGAGGAGCCAACAAACGAACCGAAGGGCCCACCGAGCTTTAAGACTCAGAACCTCCCGGCTCTTCCCAAGAGGTCTTCACCTTATTGTAGAAGTAGGACCCTGATTTTCAATAAGGCCGAAGCTTGTAACCCGGCCGATAGCATGTAATAATGGCTCGCCCTATTGGAGCAGCCACTTAGTTTATTTCAATAAAACTTTACGTTTTTTCATTGGAAATTGTTGCTCTTGCTTCATCTCTACCTCTCCGAGTCATGACTCGCTGAAAGGTGAGTTCGGAGTCCAGCTACTTCTACATGGCTGCTCCCGTGACTTACCGAGCTCCTCACTCCGCTCACCGCCGAAGCGGACCCCTTATTAACGGGTTCGGAGCTACAGCTCTCTCCAAGAGTTGCTCCTCAAACTCATCTCACAAATGGCTCTCTTCAAGAGCCGAGCTCTTCCCTCCGCTCGACGCCGAAGCGGACCTCTTCTCAACGAGTTCGGAGCTCAAAACTCTCTCCAAGAGTTGCTCCTCAATCTCATCTCACAAATGGCTCTCTTCCAGAGCCGAGCTCTTCCCTGCGCTCGCCGCCGAAGCGGACCTCTCTCAACGAGTTCGGAGCTCAAAACTCTCACCAAGAGTTGCTCTTCAAACTCATCTCACAAATGGCTCTCTTCCAGAGCCGAGCTCTTCCCCCCGCTCGCCGCCGAAGCAGACCTCTTCTCAACGAGTTCGGAGCTCAAAACTCTCTCCAAGAGTTGCTCCTCAAACTCATCTCACAAATGGATCTCTTCCAGAGCCGAGCTCTTCCCTCCGCTCGCCGCCGAAGCGGACCTCTTCACAACGAGTTCGGAGTCCAACACTTGGCTCGATTCCTCTTCAAATAACCTGCTCTTCAGCGGGTTAGAAGTGGTTCGCCATTCGGAATTGCTCCCACAACCGTTGACCACCTCTACCGATGGTTCGGAGTCCAACACTTAGCTCGATTCCTCTTCAAATAACCTGCTCTTCAGCGGGTTGGAAGTGGTTCGCCATTCGGAATTGCTCCCACAACCGTTGACTACCTCTACCGATGGTTCGGAGTCCAACACTTGGCTCGATTCCTCTTCAAATAACCTGCTCTTCAGCGGGTTAGAAGTGGTTCGCCATTCGGAATTGCTCCCACAACCGTTGACTACCTCTACCGATGGTTCGGAGTCCAACACTTGGCTCGATTCCTCTTCAAATAACCAGCTCTTCAGCGGGTTAGAAGTGGTTCGCCATTCGGAATTACTCCCACAACCGTTGACTCTCTCACATAAGCAGCGAGTTCGGAGCTACAGCTCTCCCCTAGAGTTGCTCCTCACACTTGCCTCACAAATGGCTCTCTTCCAGAGCCGAGCTCTTCACTACGCTCGCCTCCGAAGCGGACCTCTTCTCCACGAGTTTGGAGCACAACTCTCTCATAGAGTCCCTCCTCACACTCGTCTCACAAATAGCTCTCTTCCAGTGCTGAGCTCTTCGCTCCGCTCATCTCCGAAGCGGACCTCTTCTCAACGAGTTCGGAGCTCAAAACTCTCTCCAAGAGTTGCTCCTCAAGCTCACCTCACAAATGGCTCTCTTCCAAAGCTGGGATCTTTCCTCCGCTCGCCGCCGAAGCGGACCTCTTCTCAACGAGTTCGGAGCTCAAAACTCTCTCCAAGAGTTGCTCCTCAAACTCGTCTCACAAATGGCTCTCTTCCAGAGCCGAGCTCTTCACTCCGCTCGCCTCCGAAGCGGACCTCTTCTCAACGAGTTTGGAGCACAACTCTCTCATAGAGTCCCTCCTCACACTCGTCTCACAAATAGCTCTCTTCCAGAGCTGAGCTCTTCGCCCCGCTCATCCCCGAAGCGGACCTCTTCTCAACGAGTTCGGAGCACAAAACTCTCTCCAAGAGTTGCTCCTCAATCTCATCTCACAAATGGCTCTCTTCCAGAGCCGAGCTCTTCCCTGTGCTCGCCGCCGAAGCGGACCTCTTCTCAACGAGTTCGGAGCTCAAAACTCTCACCAAGAGTTGCTCTTCAAACTCATCTCACAAATGGCTCTCTTCCAGAGCCGAGCTCTTCCCCCAGCTCGCCACCGAAGCAGACCTCTTCTCAACGAGTTCGGAGCTCAAAACTCTCTCCAAGAGTTGCTCCTCAAACTCATCTCACAAATGGATCTCTTCCAGAGCCGAGCTCTTCCCTCCGCTCGCCGCTGAAGCGGACCTCTTCACAACGAGTTCGGAGTCCAACACTTGGCTCGATTCCTCTTCAAATAACCTGCTCTTCAGCGGGTTAGAAGTGGTTCGCCATTCGGAATTGCTCCCACAACCGTTGGCCACCTCTACCGATGGTTCGGAGTCCAACACTTGGCTCTATTCCTCTTCAAATAACCTGCTCTTCAGCGGGTTAGAAGTGGTTCGCCATTCGGAATTGCTCCCACAACCGTTGACTACCTCTACCGATGGTTCGGAGTCCAACACTTGGCTCGATTCCTCTTCAAATAACCTGCTCTTCAGCGGGTTAGAAGTGGTTGGCCATTCGGAATTGCTCCCACAACCGTTGACTACCTCTACCGATGGTTCGGAGTCCAACACTTGGCTCGATTCCTCTTCAAATAACCAGCTCTTCAGCGGGTTAGAAGTGGTTCGCCATTCGGAATTACTCCCACAACCGTTGACTCTCTCACATAAGCAGCGAGTTCGGAGCTACAGCTCTCCCCTAGAGTTGCTCCTCACACTTGCCTCACAAATGGCTCTCTTCCAGAGCCGAGCTCTTCACTCCGCTCGCCTCCGAAGCGGACCTCTTCTCCATGAGTTTGGAGCACAACTCTCTCATAGAGTCCCTCCTCACACTCGTTTCACAAATAGCTCTCTTCCAGTGCTGAGCTCTTCGCTCCGCTCATCCCCGAAGCGGACCTCTTCTCAACGAGTTCGGAGCTCAAAACTCTCTCCAAGAGTTGCTCCTCAAGCTCACCTCACAAATGGCTCTCTTCCAGAGCTGAGATCTTTCCTCCGCTCGCCGCTGAAGCGGACCTCTTCTCAACGAGTTCGGAGCTCAAAACTCTCTCCAAGAGTTGCTCCTCAAACTCGTCTCACAAATGGCTCTCTTCCAGAGCCGAGCTCTTCACTCTGCTCGCCTCCGAAGCGGACCTCTTCTCAACGAGTTTGGAGCACAACTCTCTCATAGAGTCCCTCCTCACACTCGTCTCACAAATAGCTCTCTTCCAGAGCTGAGCTCTTCGCCCCGCTCATCCCCGAAGCGGACCTCTTCTCAACGAGTTCGGAGCTCAAAACTCTCTCCAAGAGTTGCTCCTCAATCTCATCTCACAAATGGCTCTCTTCCAGAGCCGAGCTCTTCCCTGCGCTCGCCGCCGAAGCGGACCTCTTCTCAACGAGTTCGGAGCTCAAAACTCTCACCAAGAGTTGCTCTTCAAACTCATCTCACAAATGGCTCTCTTCCAGAGCCGAGCTCTTCCCCCAGCTCGCCGCCGAAGCAGACCTCTTCTCAACGAGTTCGGAGCTCAAAACTCTCTCCAAGAGTTGCTCCTCAAACTCATCTCACAAATGGATCTCTTCCAGAGCAGAGCTCTTCCCTCCGCTCGCCGCCGAAGCGGACCTCTTCACAACGAGTTCGGAGTCCAACACTTGGCTCGATTCCTCTTCAAATAACCTGCTCTTCAGCGGGTTAGAAGTGGTTCGCCATTCGGAATTGCTCCCACAACCGTTGGCCATCTCTACCGATGGTTCGGAGTCCAACACTTGGCTCTATTCCTCTTCAAATAACCTGCTCTTCAGCGGGTTAGAAGTGGTTCGCCATTCGGAATTGCTCCCACAACCGTTGACTACCTCTACCGATGGTTCGGAGTCCAACACTTGGCTCGATTCCTCTTCAAATAACCTGCTCTTCAGCGGGTTAGAAGTGGTTGGCCATTCGGAATTGCTCCCACAACCGTTGACAACCTCTACCGATGGTTCGGAGTCCAACACTTGGCTCGATTCCTCTTCAAATAACCAGCTCTTCAGCGGGTTAGAAGTGGTTCGCCATTCGGAATTACTCCCACAACTGTTGACTCTCTCACATAAGCAGCGAGTTCGGAGCTACAGCTCTCCCCTAGAGTTGCTCCTCACACTTGCCTCACAAATGGCTCTCTTCCAGAGCCGAGCTCTTCACTCCGCTCGCCTCCGAAGCGGACCTCTTCTCAACGAGTTTGGAGCACAACTCTCTCATAGAGTCCCTCCTCACACTCGTCTCACAAATAGCTCTCTTCCAGAGCTGAGCTCTTCGCCCCGCTCATCCCCGAAGCGGACCTCTTCTCAACGAGTTCGGAGCTCAAAACTCTCTCCAAGAGTTGCTCCTCAATCTCATCTCACAAATGGCTCTCTTCCAGAGCCGAGCTCTTCCCTGCGCTCGCCGCCGAAGCGGACCTCTTCTCAACGAGTTCGGAGCTCAAAACTCTCACCAAGAGTTGCTCTTCAAACTCATCTCACAAATGGCTCTCTTCCAGAGCCGAGCTCTTCCCCCAGCTCGCCGCCGAAGCAGACCTCTTCTCAACGAGTTCGGAGCTCAAAACTCTCTCCAAGAGTTGCTCCTCAAACTCATCTCACAAATGGATCTCTTCCAGAGCCGAGCTCTTCCCTCCGCTCGCCGCTAAAGCGGACCTCTTCACAACGAGTTCGGAGTCCAACACTTGGCTCGATTCCTCTTCAAATAACCTGCTCTTCAGCGGGTTAGAAGTGGTTCGCCATTCGGAATTGCTCCCACAACCGTTGGCCACCTCTACCGATGGTTCGGAGTCCAACACTTGGCTCTATTCCTCTTCAAATAACCTGCTCTTCAGCGGGTTAGAAGTGGTTCGCCATTCGGAATTGCTCCCACAACCGTTGACTACCTCTACCGATGGTTCGGAGTCCAACACTTGGCTCGATTCCTCTTCAAATAACCTGCTCTTCAGCGGGTTAGCAGTGGTTGGCCATTCGGAATTGCTCCCACAACCGTTGACTACCTCTACCGATGGTTCGGAGTCCAACACTTGGCTCGATTCCTCTTCAAATAACCAGCTCTTCAGCGGGTTAGAAGTGGTTCGCCATTCGGAATTACTCCCACAACCGTTGACTCTCTCACATAAGCAGCGAGTTCGGAGCTACAGCTCTCCCCTAGAGTTGCTCCTCACACTTGCCTCACAAATGGCTCTCTTCCAGAGCCGAGCTCTTCACTCCGCTCGCCTCCGAAGCGGACCTCTTCTCCATGAGTTTGGAGCACAACTCTCTCATAGAGTCCCTCCTCACACTCGTTTCACAAATAGCTCTCTTCCAGTGCTGAGCTCTTCGCTCCGCTCATCCCCGAAGCGGACCTCTTCTCAACGAGTTCGGAGCTCAAAACTCTCTCCAAGAGTTGCTCCTCAAGCTCACCTCACAAATGGCTCTCTTCCAGAGCCGAGATCTTTCCTCCGCTCACCGCCGAAGCGGACCTCTTCTCAACGAGTTCGGAGCTCAAAACTCTCTCCAAGAGTTGCTCCTCAAACTCGTCTCACAAATGGCTCTCTTCCAGAGCCGAGCTCTTCACTCCGCTCGTCTCTGAAGCGGACCTCTTCTCAACGAGTTTGGAGCACAACTCTTTCATAGAGTCCCTCCTCACACTCGTCTCACAAATAGCTCTCTTCCAGAGCTGAGCTCTTCGCCCCGCTCATCCCCGAAGCGGACCTCTTCTCAACGAGTTCGCAGCTCAAAACTCTCTCCAAGAGTTGCTCCTCAATCTCATCTCACAAATGGCTTTCTTCCGGAGCCGAGCTCTTCCCTGCGCTCGCTGCCGAAGCGGACCTCTTCTCAACGAGTTCGGAGCTCACAACTCTCACCTAGAGTTGCTCCTCAAACTCATCTCCCAAATGGCTCTCTTCCAGAGCCGAGCTCTTCGCTCCGCTCGGACCTCCTCTCAACGAGTTCGGAGCTCACAACTCTCTCCTAGAATTGCTCCTCAAACTCGTCTCCCGAATGGCTCTCTTCCAGAGTCGAGCTCTTCCATCCGCTCGAATGCCGAGCAAGTGCCGATCCGAGCCCCAACATCAAAGAGCCCGGTCGGCTGCAGAGCAAGTGCATTTCCGATCCTGCAAACGGAGAAAACTCACTTTCTCCTCAACATTCGTGTAAGATCTCGATCAGACGGCCCAGATCTTGCCAGCGACGCTAAACGACAAGATAACGTTTTCTTGGGAACTGAGCCGTCTCGAGATTCGTGCCATCATCCAACGGCCCAGATCTTGCCAGCGTCGCTAAACGATAAGATAGTGTTTTCTTGGAAACCGTGCCCACCTCGAGATCCGCGCTGAGATCCAGCGGCTCAGATCGATCCACGTCGCTCAGTATTCCTAGCCGAGCGACTAGCGATCCGACCCACTCGCGCCTCTTCTTCGCCCCAAGGGTCTTCCTAGCCCAAGGGTCTTCCAAGCACAAGGGCCTTCCTAGCACACCTTACAAGGGTCTTCCAAGCACAAGGGCCTTCCTAGCACATCTTCTCCGCCCCTAGAAGTGGAGCTCCTCTTCCAAAATCCCCAAGACCAAAGTACTTATCAACTTCATGAAGACAAGCATCTTGCGGGGCTATTTTGACCATGAAGGAGGGTGAATCTTCATCCCACTCCTAAAGAGATGTTGTAGATCTTCGAACTAGCTTTGAATCAAGGGGTCGCACGCCCCGATCGGACCTCCGTAGCACTGGGAAAGTGGATCTCAATGCAGCTGCGCCGAATAGCTCGGAAATCCGAGCCGAGCCACTCGCACGAGGGAGAAATCCGAACTCTTCCCATCCGAGCTCTTCCCATCCGAACTCTTCCCATCCGAGCTCTTCCCATCCGAGCCCCAACATCAAAGAGCCCGGTCGGCTGCCGAGCAAGTGCCTTTCCGATCCTGCAAACGGAGAAAACTCAATTTCTCCTCAACATTCGTGTAAGATCTCGATCAGACGGCCCAGATCTTGCCAGCGACGCTAAACGACAAGATAGCGTTTTCTTGGGAATTGAGCCCGTCTCGAGATTCGTGCCACCATTCAACGGCCCAGATCAAGCCACGTTGCTCGGATCTCCAATCCGAGCTACTGCCATACCGAGCTGCAAAGTGGCCAAAAATTGCCTCAAAATCCGTGCTCGGATTCGCCGAACAAGGCCCCAAAAAAAAGGGGGGGCACAAGTGGGCGGGTTCGGACCCGTTAGGTCCTCAAACCCGAGCCCACTTACCGCCACGTCACCTTCCTTCTCCCATACATCCTGGCGCCAAAACAAACCAAAAAACCAAATAAAACAACAGTTCATCTTCAAGCTCTACCCTCCACGGCCGAGCTCTATCTTCAACGACGAACTCAGCCCCTCCGTCGTCTAGCTCCGGCATCGAGTTCTCCATCCCGAGCTCGCCCCCACAGTCCACCAAGCCGAGCTCACGCATCCACCTCCGTCGAGCTCCGCCGTCGACCTCCATGCTCGCCCATTCGCCGAGCTCTTCGTCCAAGCTCCGAGCTCATCATCGGAGTTCTCCCGAGCTCCGCGCACGACGAGCTCCACAAGCTGCTCCTCGCCGACCACCACGTCGCGAGTACCAACCTCCTCCAGACTCCACAAACGAGCTCCGAGCGCCACCGTCGCGAGCTCCATTCGTGTCGAGCTCCGTTGTCGAGCTCCACCTCCGATGACCACCGTCGAAGGCTCCCTCTCCATTACCGAGCTCCCCCATGGTCGGACGACGAGCTGTCTTCCTCGACGAAGCTCCGAGCTCCACTCGTCGACCACCTTCAATGAGCTCCCCTTGTCGAGCTCAACCACACCTCCGTTCTCGCCGAGCTCCTTCACGACTGCCACTGAGCTCCAAACTCCTCTCCGAGCTCCGTCTCCATCACCTTCGACGAGCTCCCCTCGCCGAGCCTCACATTCGACGAGCTCTCCTCGCCGAGCTCGAGCTCCATCTCCCATGGCCGACCTCACGAAGCTCCTCGCCACATCGAGCTCTCCCTCCCTCTCTTCAAGCTGTACCACCAGCACTCAGTCGCCGAGCTCACCTCCTCGTTCGCAAACTCACCCCGTCGTTGAGACCCTCTCCCTCTCGCCGAGGTCCTTCGTCGCCAAGCTCGGAGTACTCACCGAGCTCTAGACGAACTCTGTACGCCTCGCCAGGGTTCCGCCGTCGCCGCTCCCGTCAAGCCTCGTCTCCCACGAAGGCGATGTCGGAGGGGTGAGGACGAGCAACGAAGAAGAAGAAGGGAAAAAGAACAGAACCGGGCGGAAGAGGAAAAGAAAAAGAATATATATATATATATATATATATATATATATATATATATTTTTTTTTTTTTTTTTTTTTTTTTTTTTTTTTTTTGCCACGTGGCCTCACACCCGAGGTCGAAGTCACCTCTCGGTCGGCTGCCGAGCAACCCCCTTTCCGATCCTGCAAACGGAGAAAAAAGCCACCGAGCAACTCCGATCGTTGGATCTTCCAGAAATTCGCGCTTCTGGTGATGGACGATCCAGATCGCGCCACGCGCACTAGACGACAAGATAACGATTTTTCGAAAAGCGCGCCTCCTCGCGATTCGTTGCGGGATCCGACTGCACAGATCGCGCCACGTGTCCCGGGATCCGACGGCACAGATCGTGCCACGTGTCAGGTATATTTAAATTAATTAATTAATTTATTTAATTGTTTTTTTATTTAAAAAAGCCGAAAAAATATTTAAAAATTGGAAAAAATTAAATAAAAATTCTAAAAATAATTATAAATTCAGAAAAATTATTTTAAATTCTGAAAAATATAATTATTTAATTAGAATAATTATTTAATATTTTCGATAATTAATTATTTAATTCAGAAAATGAATAAAAAATTCAAAAAAATGAGAAAAAATTTAGAAAAATCTGGAAAAATCACCAAAAATCCAAAAAATTCTGAGAATATTTTTGGGCATTTTACAAGCCCGGAATAACACCGTTACACCCCGAGCAACATCCAAAACTCCCTTAAAGAACACCGATAAAATCCGGTACGCCGTTAGAGCAGTAAAACTACTCCTCAAAGACTGAAAAACTCAGTCTCTAGGAGTGGGGGGCTCGTGATATGGCTAAAAATAGGATTAAATCGGGACCGTTCACATCGAACGCAAATCTCAAAGCTCAGGAGTAAAACGGTAATTTCACCTACTAGCGGGTCCGAAGCGGGTACTGGGTCTCCTTCTCACAGATCCAATAACCCGCGAACGGATCCACTCCAACTGGGTACAGGTTCCGACCCAAGACAAACCCAGATCAGCAAGAGGAAAATCAGGGTTACTGATTTGACCAAATCAACAGGCCTGATTTGCTCTCACCGGGAATCAGGGGTCAGTTTCCTAAACAGAATGTGAGGATTTTACTCCTAACAGCTACACAGGAAATCATGCCTCTAATCACTCCCATGGCGACTATAAATACCTCCCACCTACCACTGTTACAGGTTAATGACTCTTTTTCCTGCATAAGCTCTTTTTTAATCATCACTGGTTACTGACAAGAGCGTCGGAGGGTGCGTCGCCGGGATCAACCCCGGTGTTTCGCACTTTCCTTGCAGGTGTACGGCGGGAGTCAGCAGCCCAACTCAGACGAACAGGTTCGGATCCGCTACTCAGGTTTTTCCACGAACCTACAAATTCTATCTGTTTACCCCCACACCGAAATCAGCGGTAACACTAGTATTGTTGTCGATGAACTGTAGTAGTTAAATAGTAGTTTATTGGGGTCTACATAAGAAAACAAGTATATGATAATTTCTATAAACACCTCAAAGTCCATCGTGGTTTTTCGATAATTCAGCCTTCCTAGGATACCCATTAAGGCATTTCTACAAACACAGAGAAGGCATAAATTTATGTAAACACCTCAAAGTCAATCGTATTTTTCTGTAGTTTCACCTTTATAGATAACCCATTGATGCATTTCTACAAACACATTCAAGGCACAAGAACAATTAACATTATTCTCATATGCAGTTCTTATCTAGATACTGATTTTTGTAAGAAAATTGTTGTCTATTGTATTATTGCAAAAACCCCATCAAAATGGGTTAACAGAAATGTTTCATCTAGAGAATGAAAAGTAAAAAAAAAGCTACAGAACCCTAATTGGAGAAGGGGGTGAGGAACCATACCGGATTTGGGCGGGAATTGGGGGAGATCGCCTTCGAGGCGTTCGATCCTGAAGGTGACAGGCATGTTGATATCGCAGGAGAGGAAGAAGCGGAACAATGGCGGGAGGCGAGAGGCGAGCGGCAAGCGGCGGCGGCGATGAGAGCGAACAGCAGTGGCAGCGGCGGCGGCGATGAGAGCGAACAGCGGCGAGCGGCGTGAGGCGTTCGGCGAGCGACAACGGTGAGAGCGAACGGCGATCCGTCGGTGCGAAATCGAAAAAATAGAAAAAGCTAGGGTTTCGGAGAGATAAGGCGCGAATAGGGAAATAGAGAGAGTGAAGCGGGGAGCGTGGAGTTTTACTTTAGACCAGAACATTCCCTGGCATTTTTTTATAAAACGCCGGGGAATCTTTCGACCCGCTGGCGTTTTTTTATAAAGCGCCAGAAAATATCCCGGCGAAACACTCAAACGCCGGGGTTGTTTCGCCGGGTATTCCACTATTTTTTTTAGTGACTCTTCAATCTTAACAAAACCACGTACTAATTTAATCACCTAACTCTAACCTCCTACTCAAACCCGAGCCTTCCTATGGCTTCGAACCCATAGTCCCCTACATCCAAGCCCATGTGCAGCCAGCACTTCAATTCAATCACGTCAAAACTGAAATCAAAATCCAACTAAACCCAAAACAAACAGACCCAACAACAACGACTCCAAACCAGATAACAATTTCAATAACAAATACAGACCCGAAACCTGGATCCAACAGTCCAACCCGAAATCAAACCCTAGTTTTGATCAACAATTAAAACTCTAAAACTGCAAATATTCATCCTAAAAATCTGGGATTTAAATCAACTAAAATATGAGAATTTGATCACGGAAAATTCTATATTTTTATGGGTTAAATAATCACTAATTTCTCATAACAATATTCCATGACAATGACCCAAAACCACAATTATTAATTAGCATGAGATTTAGATTATAAAAAAAAGGTTCTTTTGAATGATATGATTATTTAATAACATATGTAAATTTATGTATGATCAACACATCATAACTAGAAATTCTAGTTTATTAAAATATCAACCACTACAAAAATCAAATATACAAACATCAATCGTTATGAATCTATTCATGATATCTTATTAATTAGAATAGTTGTTCTTACACAATCCTAGCATGATCTTTATCTTTAAATAACAACAATACAAAACAAAACAAGAGAAGAACAACTACCTTAAAAGTCAAAACTTTGAACAAAGTCTCAAAAGCTCTTAGTCTCTAAAATCCAAAAGCTCCCCAAAAGATATAGCAGTCAAAATATGATGAGAGAGAGGCTCCCTCTACTCCCATATATATATTGGCCGGCTAAAACATGTTTCTATGTTTAGGGTTTTGGGATTTATTCACTTAAGTCCCAAAATTTATGATTTCAATTGATTAATTACCAAAATAGATTATTACATCTTAATCAAGCCTTCAATTCACACAGTCAACTTGGCCGGCCAACCAGGTCTAAATTATTGGGTTTGGGCTTGGTTTGGACAGAGCCTATTTGGGGCAAACATATACTTTTTTTTTTTTCCTTCTGTTATTAACTCTAATTTGTATTAATAGCTCATAATAAATATTTCTTCATCCATATGACTAAAACTAAATAAAAGATAATGAATAAATAATAAAAATAAATAAATAATAGTAAATGAATAATACCAGTATTATATACATAATAATGCATATGTACTACATGTACCAATTAGTAGAAAAAATATTTAAAATTAACAACAATAATAAAAATGATAATAACAATTGAAAAATAATGTTATTTATTTTACGGGATGTTACACTTTTATCCTTGGGCGTACAATCAATTATTTTACGGGGAAGTACTCGATGTTTATGACGTTAAAACTTGATATGGAACGGGCCGATGATCTAATTCGTTGGGATTTTCTAGAGGCTGTTCTGCGGGGATATGGTTTTCATGACAAAATTATTAAATGGATTTTTGACATGTGTAGTGTACCCTCAATTTGTTGTCCTTGTTAATGGCAGCCCCTCGGATTGGTTCACGTCTACTGTTGGCCTGCACGGGCTGCACCACTCTCACCATATCTATTTATATATACTTGTTCAGAGGTACTATCTAAACTCCTTAAACAGCAAATGCACTTTGGCAGGATTTTGGGTATTGATATTGATGATAGTGGGGCCTAACTTAGAGAATTTTTTGCATTGCTAGGCCACTTTTTGAAACTATTTGCGATTTTGGGCCACAACCCAAACTATTAGCATTTTTAGCTAGGCAGTGCCACGTCAGCAGCGGTCGCTATTGAGAATAGCGGTCTCTTCATAGCGACCAACACATTGGACTTCCACACTTGACAGATGATAGAGGGTATTGTATAATTGCAAACCACTTGGTATAACTGAGGTCGCTATTGTCAATAGCGGCCTTGTATAACTAAGGTCGCTATTCCCAATAGCGACCTCAGGTGGGACTGAAACATATTGGGCCAACCTGTGGTCGCTATTGGGAATAGCGGCCTTAGTTATACAAGGTCGCTATTGACAATAGCGACCTCTTAAAGAACGCAACGCGTCGATGGAGCTATCACCTATGGTTTGGAAGTTTGTGATAAAGAACGCAACACGTTACTTCTTAACAAATTGAGGGGTTGGGAAACTGAGAGAGCTAAATCTAGTGTTCATAAGGAACTAGGATCCAACTCTAGGGGGTTAACGGTCTCTGAGGGCGAAACCCGCCCGAGTCCCTCTCACACGGTCATCACGGACATGGTTCCCCAATGAATACGCTTTTCTGGAACGTCCGGGGTCTGGGGGATAAAGGGAAAAGAGATATGGTTAGAGATGTTATCATGAAGTCCAAGGCGGAAGTGGTTGGGCTTCAGGAGACCAAACTTACATATGGGTCCAAACTTAAGAGAATAGGGGGGAACAGAATCAAGGAATGGGTTTTACGCCCATCCGCGGGAGCCTCAGGGGGAATTGCCATCGGTTTCAACTCGGACCTTCTCAAGTGTTCAGAGGTCTATAATGGTACATTCTCCCTGACCACACGTCTGGAACAACGATCTGATAAGTATATGCAGACTATCACAGTTGTATATGGGCCGAACGTGGTTTCAGAGCGTGAGGCCTTCTGGCAAGAACTGGCCAACATTCGCCTTCGTTGGCCGGGGGCCTGGATTGTCGGAGGGGACTTCAATGTTACCAGATTTGCATTCGAACACAAGGGTAGAGGTTCCAGCGACAGGCACAGAGAGGAGTTCAATAGGGTGATTACGGATCTTGAGTTGATAGATATCCCGATTCAGGATAGACTATTTACGTGGTCCAACATGCAGTCTTCTCCGGTTATGGCTAAATTGGACAGGATACTCGTATCGATGGATTGGGAGACTAAGTTCCCCCTTGCAACTGCTAGATCGATCCCTAGGCCTACATCCGATCACACCCCACTCCTTCTTGACTATGGGCTTCAGGGAACCAAAAGGAATAGAAAATTCCGTTTTGAGAAGGCCTGGCTGGAGATTCAGGGGTTTCACCACATGGTGATGGAAAACTGGGCGCTCCCAGTGACTGGCACAGATGCTGCAGGCTGATGGTGTGAAAAAATTTGCAGATTAAGAAAGCGGCTTCGTAATTGGAACCGATCTAGGTTCTCGACTATCTGGCGCGCAAAATATGCCCTGTTGGAAGGAATTGATGAACTCGAAAGATTGGAGGAATCCAGAGACCTCTCACAAGAGGAAAGAAATAGGCTTCTGGAGCTCCGTGAGAGTATTGCCCATCTCTATAAGATGGAAGAAATTAAATGGCAACAAAGATCTAGAATTTCGTGGCTCAAAGAGGGAGACGCGAACACGGCCTTCTTCCATCGAGTGGCAAGTGCGAGGCGCAGGTGCAACCTCATTTTATCCTTAGAAACAAGCTCGGGGACGGTACAAGACGAACAAGTGATTTCCACAACCTTCTAAGGTTACTACAAGAACCTCTTGGGAAAGAAGAATGACTTTCGGGTCCCTCTCAGGAATGATTTCTGGCAGACCTACCAGAGCGAGTCATCGCCTCCGCTATCCTGTCTGGAGTCCCCGTTCTCGGAAGAGGAAGTTAAAAAGGCTATCAGCCACATGGGAGCGAACAAGTCGCTAGGGCCAGATGGCTTCCCTATGATGTTCTTCCAAATCTTCTGGGAAGTAATTAAAGAGGATTATATGGCACTGCTGGATGACTTTTTTAACAACAAGCTCAGATTGGGTATGTTTAATTTTGCGGATGTAGTCCTCATTCCCAAATGGGAAGAGGCGTCGAAAGTGGGCGATTTTAGGCCAATAAGCCTCATAAATTGCTCAGCGAAGATTATTACAAAAATCCTTGCCATCCTCCTGGGGAGTATTATGAACAGCTTGATCAACAAATCTCAATCGGGCTTCATTAAGGGCAGAAATATCCAGGATTGTGTGGCAAAGGCGGAACAAGTTATCCACCGCTGCCATACGACCAACTCTAAGAGCTTCCTGCTTAAGCTGGACTTTGAGAAAGCTTATGACTCGGTTGATTGGGATTGCTTGGTGGAAGCTCTCAGGGGTAGGGGCTTCGGGAATAAATGGATATGCTGGATCAGGCAATGCTTGCAGACTAGCAAGACGACCATATCAGTGAATGGTAGGTCGGGGCAGCCGTTCTCTTGCAGGAAGGGTCTCAGACAAGGGGACCTGCTGTCATCACTCCTGTTTACCATCGTAGCAGATGTGTTGAGGGTTATGCTGGAGAATTGCCAGGAAAAAGGTTGGATCGTGCCTGTGGCCAATTCCGCGTCTACTAAAGGGTGTACGATCTTACAATACGCAGATGACACCCTTCTTTTTGGCAATGGGTCTAGACAAGAAACTGTCTGCTTTAAAGGGACACTATACTGTTTTGAGGCCTGGTCAGGCCTTAGGATTAATTTTTACAAAAGTACTCTCACCCCAATTTCCCTATCCGATGATGAAGCAGGGGAACACGCAACTATTTTGAACTGTACGACAAGTGGCTTCCCTATCAAATATCTAGGGCTACCTTTCAGACCAGGGAAATTATCTAAAGCAGACTGGTTGCCTATCATTGACAGGGTGGAGGATAGACTGTCTGGTTGGAAGGGTAAATTGTTGTCTCTCAGGGGCAGAGTGGTACTCATCAACTTAGTGTTGTCTAACCTGCCAATCTACTACATGTCATTTTTCGAGCTTCCTAGATGGGTGATCCAGAGGATTGATCGGATTCGAAAACAATTCCTTTGGAAGGGGGCAGACTCGGATAAAGGAGGCTACCACCTGATCAAATGGAGTATCGCTTGCATGAAAAAGAAACATGGAGGGCTAGGCATCATCGACCTCAGAGATATGAACCTCGCCCTGCTGGGGAAATGGTGGTGGAAGGTATTCCACAATAGCGGGGAAGGCCGGCAGGATTTCATTCAACCCTATCTAAGAGGAAAAGGCACGAGAAACCTGGGCTTCCGAGTAGGGGCTAAAGTCTCGCGATTCTGGAAAGGAATTGCCAAGGCTAGCGGCCCCTTCCACTCGGCAGTTACGTCGACTATCGGCAATGGGCGGTCCACTAGATTCTGGTGGGATAGGTGGTGTGGAGCCCATACCCTGAAGGAAACATTCCCAGAGCTGTATGAGAGATCGAGTCGACCGAACATGTCTGCTGCCAAAGGTTGGAAAAGGGGAGGCTGGCGTCCGGCATTCCGAGGAACACTCCCCCCAAATTTACACCAGCAACTACTTGACATGCAAGCACTAATCACACGGACAGGCACAAGGTGCACACAAGGCCCAGATCAGAAGCGCTGGGGCCTCGAGAACAAGGGTGCTTTCTCAGTGAGATCTCTGTATCATCGGATCCACTTTCGAGGATGCAGACCCAGCTGGGCACAGGTGTTGTGGACGGCGAAAACCCCTCTTAAAGTCAGAGTTTTCTTATGGCTAGTGCTCAATAATGCTATCCTCACTAGGCAAAATCTTGCCAAAAGACAACCACAGGTGGCGACCAACTGGGTTTCTGCGAAGTACATGTGGAAGATCTAAATCACCCCTTCATTCACTGCCCAAGAAGTAAGGCAACAATGGTGGAGGTACTCTGAGTCTTAAGAACAAGTGACTACCCCTGCGTATATGAGGATTTGTGGATCGGCCCCAAATTTGCAACGTGCCGACACGATATGAAGGAGGCGTGGTTCATCGCAATAGCGGCTACAACATGGGTGTTATGGCTTGACAGAAATAATTTTTATTTTCGTGCTTCATGTAATAGTATTTCTGGTAACCTTACTCACATCATGCATCTTATCTCCTTTTGGGCTACAGCTGCGGCAACGAGGGCAAGAGGAAGGATCGCCAGAGTATTCCAGGTAGAGGAGTTTAACGATGAGGAGGTAGAGATTGGGCCGACGCTGGACTGAGGGACTGGCTTCACCAGTCATGACTGTGTTTATGCCAGCCTGTGTTTTGTTTCAACCTACTGTACTCTCTGGTTGCTTGAAGTTTGAATTGTTCGACCCACCCCCCAGGGTTTGTTGGGGGTGTATGTTTGTTTTCTGTCATTTTCTTCCCGCATTGTACTTTTGTTTTGTACTGTTGTTTTCTCCCGGTACGCCGGGGTTGTTTTATTAACTTCTTATTTGATGTGGCTAAAAATGGGGATTTAATCGAGACCGTCCAAATTGGACACGAATCTTGAGGCCCAGAGGTAAAATGGTAATTTCACCTACAAACGGGTCTGAAGCGGGTACTGGGTCTCCCCCCCCAAAGAGCCATTAACCCGCGAACGGATCCACCTCAACTGGGTGCGGGTTTCAACCCGCAACAAACCAGGTCCAGCAGGATAGAATTAGGGTTTCTGATTAATATTAATCAACGGCCCTGATTCATATCTATCCTTTCACTGGGGATTAGGGATTACATTCCTTATCTATACACAGGAATTACATACCTAATCTGTTCCCTAAGACGCCTATAAATACCCCCCATCCATCTCCATTAAGAGGTAATCAATCTTTCTCCAGTTTTTGTGCTTTTTCATAATCTCTCTGATTACTGACTTGAGCGTCGGAGGGTGCGTCGCCGGGAACAACCCCGGTGTCTCGCACTTTTTGCAGGTCTACGGCGGGAGCGACGATCAAACCCCGACGGAACAGGTATACAGGTTTACTATTCAGTTTCCCTAAGAATCCACAAATACTATCTATTTGCCCCCACACCGAATTTAGCGGTAACAGATTGGCGCCGTCTGTGGAAAACTAACGAATAGAAACCTCTCCTCTTCCCGGTGAACAGATCTTCTCCAGCCATGCCTCCTAGGAAAGTCAGATCAAGAGGGTCCAACAGAGGACCCAACCCCGATCAGCAGCAAGAAGTTCCCATCCAGCCTACCCAACAGCAGGGACAGCTTCCTCCTCAAGCGGAGGACCCGCTCCAACAGGACCTTCCTCCTCTAAATCAGCCACCTCCAAAGGGTCCTAACCCTCAAAAACAGCCTCTTCACCAGGACCACGTCTCCATCCACAACGCCTCTTCGGACACCATGGCCTCTCATCATCCCCGAGCCTCTGGTCCCCACAAAACCGCCCTCAACCGCCAGAAAGATGATGACCTTCGCCGCCACCTGGATGAGAAGCGGGCCCGAGAGGGAACCTCTCGCCAACACCGTCCAGACGAGCGGTCCCCTCGCCACCGGGAATATAGAAGGTCCCCTAACCGAAGGGGTCGGAAAGAATCCCCCGAGCACTACCGAAGAAGGCCGCACTCCCCTGCAGGTCGGCAACAGCCCAGGAACAATGAGGCACCCATCACACGTGCCGAGTTCCAGCAGTTCCAAGCGACCGTCCTACAAGCCCTCAATCTCCCTCCCAACACCAACGCACCCAAGATTCCATCTCCTCCCCCGGTCCGAAGCCCTCGCCGACGGTCCCCATCTCCTCGTCCTGCTCCTAGCAACTCCCGACGTACCCCAATTCCTCGTTGCTCCCGAAGTTACCATCGCCGTAGCCCTCGCTCTCCCTCATACGAAGACGAGTCTAGTGGCTCGGCTGATTACCGTCGGAGGGACGACACCATGTACCGCCGTCTTCATGAGGTAGAGAGGCGCCTAGGCTAGATAGACCGAGAAGAAGAGCTTAGGGGGAGGACCCTACGTCCTAGCCGACCCCCTTTCTCCCGAACCATAGTGGATGCACCTGTGCCGTTCGACTTCAAACCTCCCCAATTTGAGACTTACACCGGGAAAACCGACCCCGTTGATCACATCGAAAGCTTTAAGACCTTGATGCTCCTCCATCAAGCTTCCGATGCCCTCCTCTACAAAACCTTCCCCGCAACTCTCAAGGGCCCAGCTCGAGAATGGTATTCTCGCCTTGCCCCCTCCTCAATATTCTCCTTCGAGCAGTTCGAGACCCTTTTCGTCATCCATTTCGTAAGCAGCCGTAGAGCTGAGAAGACCAGCATCTCACTATTGCACCTCCACCAGAAGAAGGGGGAAAAATTGAGAGACTATGTGAAGAGGTTCACAGCTGAAGCCAGGTCCATAGCATCCCTCGACCAGTCCGTCGCTGCGGCAGCATTTCAATCTAATGTCCTCAATTCTAACCTTCGCTCCTCCCTCGCCAAGAAGCCTCCACAAAACTTTTCCGACCTCCTCCTTCGCAGTGAAAAGTACATCCGGGCCGAAGAGGCCGAGCATCGACCCAACTGGGAGGGGTCTTCCTCCGGGTTTAAGAGAAAGGGAACAGAAGAGGAAGGAGCCAAGAAGCTCCAGAAGGATAATGCCGGCCAGCGCCGACCTCCCCCCAGATTCGAGAAGTTCACTCCCCTCACCACTAACGTCTCAACTATTCTGATGGAAGTTGAAAAGGAAGGGATCATACCTCCTGCTCCGAGGATGAACACCCTCGCCAAGAAAAGAGATAAAGAGAAATGGTGTCGTTATCATCGGGACCACGGGCATGACACCAATGATTGTCGCGCCTTAAAGAACGAGATAGAAGCCCTTATCCAGAGGGGGCAGCTGACCAGGTTTGTAAGAAAGGACCGAGCCGAACTTCCGCCCCCACCTCGGGGGGTTAACAAGCGTCCGGAATGAGAAGAGACGCCCGATTTTGAGGAAGAGCGAGTCCTCCACCTCATTCATGGGGACCCAATGGGGGGCTCCTCAAACTCCTCTCGGAATGCATTTATAAGAGAAGTCAACTCGGTCCGAACCACCCCTCCTCCCAAAGGCCTCGGAGTGCCTGTCACATTCTCCGACGAAGATCTTGAAGGAGTTCGCACCCCACATTGTGACGCACTCGTCATTAGCCTCCACATGACGAATTTCAAAGTGGAGAGGATACTAGTGGATAATGGTAGCTCCGTAAACATCCTCTTCCTCGCCACTTTCAAAGGCCTAAAGCTCTCCCGAGATAGACTCAAGCCTGCCGGTTACACGCTCCATGGGTTCACGGGAGTGCCAGTGACTATTGAAGGGGTGATTACCCTCGACGTAACCGCTGGCAAAACTCCTACTACCCGAACGGAGTCGATGGACTTCATGGTCGTAGATGTCCCCGCCGCCTACAACGTCATATTAGGTCGGCCCGGCCTTGCAGCTCTAGAAGCTGTCCCTTCAGCATACCATCTTAGGATGAAATTTCCCACTCGGGCCGGAGTAGGGGAAGAAAGGAGCAATCAGGAAACGGCCCGAAAGTGCTACATGACCTCTACCCTCGGACCTGTCCTCTCCTTAGAAACTCTGGAAATCCCCCAAGACACTGCTCGGCCGACCTCCGAGCCGGTGGACGAATTAGAGGAAGTGCTCTTCTCTGAGCAAGACTCGACTCGCAAATTCTTTGTTAGCAAGACCCTCCCGTCCGCCCTATGCTCAGACATTGTACAATGCATCCGAAGGAACGAAGACCTCTTCGCTTGGTCAGCTGCAGATATGCCCAGGATCTCCGAAGAGCTCCTAGTTCACCACCTGAGCGTTGTTCCGGGGTCCAAACCGGTTCAGCAGAAGAGGCGCAAGTTCGCCCCCGAGCGCCAGCTCGCTATTAAAAAGGAGGTGGACAAGCTCTTGAAGGCCCGGTTCATACAGGAGGTGAACTATCCTGAGTGGTTGTCGAATGTAGTGATGGTGAAGAAGTCCAATGGGACTTGGAGGATTTGCATTGATTTTACCGACCTCAACAAGGCTTGCCCCAAGGACCCATTCCCTCTTCCGAGTATTGACACCCTGATCGATGCAACCTCGGGACATGAGCTCCTCAGCTTCATGGACGCCTTTTCAGGCTACAATCAGATCCGGATGTTCCCTTCGGATATCCCAAAGACCTCGTTTGTGACCGACCAAGGCCTCTATTACTACAGAGTCATGCCGTTCGGCCTAAAGAATGCAGGTGCAACATACCAACGCCTCGTCAACAAGGTTTTCCAGGCTCAGATCGGCCGGAACATGGAGGTATACGTTGACGACATGCTTGTGAAAAGCATCCGAGGCGTTGATCATGTGACCGACCTCTAAGAGGCATTTGACGTTCTAAGGAAGCACAATATGAGACTCAACCCGAACACGTGTGCGTTCGGCGTCTCATCAGGAAAGTTCCTCGGCTTCATGGTTAGCCAACGAGGAATTGAAGCAAACCCGGAGAAAATCAAAGCCATATTAGACATGGCCCCTCCCAAGAATGTAAAAGAGGTTCAAAGATTAACAGGCCGCTTAGCCGCCATTGGGCGCTTTCTTTCAAAGTCCGAGGAGAAATGCCTCCCTTTCTTCAAGGCCCTCAGGGGGGCTAAAGGTTTCGAGTGGGGACAGCAGCAACAGGAGTCCTTTGACCAGCTCAAGGCTTACCTCATCAATCCCCCTCTCCTCAGCAAATCGATCCCTGGTGAACCCCTCACCTCTACCTGGCAGCCTCCGAGCAGACCCTCAGTGCAGTTTTAGTGAGGGAAGAAGACCGGGCCCAGAAGCCCATCTACTACGTCAGCAAAGTGCTTCGGGACGCCGAGCTCCGATACCCAAAGATAGAAAAAATGGCTTATGCCCTGGTAATGGCCGCGAGAAAGCTTTGCCCGTACTTTCAGTCCTATTCGGTGGTCGTTCTTACCGACCAGCCGCTGAAGCAGGTCCTCCATAAGCCTGAGACTTCGGGTCGCCTTATGAAATGGTCTATCGAGCTGAGCCAACACGATATAACTTATCAGCCTCGGACCGCGATCAAAGCTCAGGCGCTAGCCTAATTCATAGTTGAGACTACTATCCCCGAGTCCAGCCAAACAGTGAAGGGACCACCCGTCTGGTCGGTTTATGTTGACGGATCCTCCTGCAATGAGGGAAGCGGGGCAGGGGTCTTCCTGGCAGGCCCAGATGACTTCATCCTCCAATACTCCCTCCGTATAAACTTCAAAGCCTCGAACAACGAAGCTGAATACGAGGCATTAATAGCCGATCTTGGAATGGCCCGAAATGCTGGGGCACAATGCCTACGGATCTTTAGCGACTCTCAGTTGGTCGTCAATCAGGTCCTTGGCGAGTACGAAGCCCGCGATGACAGGATGGTTAAATACTTGGCCAAAGTTAAAAGCCTCATGGCACTGTTTGAAGAGGCCCTCATCCAAAGGATCCCCCGAGAAGAAAATGCTCAGGCCGACGCCTTATCCAAATTGGCCTCCTCTTCCCTTCAAGGTCTCGAGCAGACCGTATTGATAGAAGTCCTCCTGAAGCCGAGCATAGAGGACGAAACACTGGACTCCGTAGAAACACTGCCTGTCCTCCTCGAAGAAAATTGGATGAAACCCCTCATCGAATTCATAAGGGACGGACTCCTCCCCGAGGATCCCAAGGAAGCACGAAGAGTAAGAACCCGAGCCGAGCGTTACACACTAATCGGAGGCATCCTATACAAACGCTCCTTCACCCAGGTGGACGGCCGGCCCTACCTGAGGTGCCTCTCTCCCGGACAAGCCGACTACGCCTTGCAAGAACTTCATGAGGGCATCGGCGGGGCCCATTCTGGCTCCAGAGCCCTGGCACGCAAAGTGTTGAACTACGGGTATTTCTGGCCCACTCTCCTACGGGACGTCGAACGACACGTTCGGCAATGCAGCTCCTGTCAGAAGTACTCCGACATCCGACGCCTTCCACAAGCACCACTCACTTCCCTATCAAGTCTGATCCCCTTTGAAATGTGGGGGATGGATTTACTAAGGGCCGTTTCCACCAGCCCCCGGACAGCTTAAGTTCCTAGTCGTGGCAGTTGACTATTTCTCGAAATGGATAGAGGCCGAGCCCTTGGCCACGATCACCGAAAACAAGGTCATTCAATTCTTCTAGAAGAGCGTGATCTGCCTGATTTGGCATCCCCTGGGTCCTAATTACGGACAACGGAACGCAATTCATGGGGGCTGCCTTCCGAGCTTTATGTGAAGGCCTCGCCATACAACACCGGTTCTCCTCCGTCTCTCATCCTCAGTCGAATGGCCAGGCTGAAAATGCCAACCGACAGATCCTTTCAGGCATTAAGAAGAGGTTAGACAAGTGTTCCAAAGGCTTGTGGGTCGATCAGCTGCCCAACGTGCTCTGGAATTACCGCACCACGAAGCGAATCCCAATAGGCGAGAGCCCATTCAATCTCACCTACGGGTCCGAGGCCATCATCCCCCTGGAAGTCGGGTTGCCCTCTCCTCGTCTGATAGCTTATGAAGAAGAGCAGAACGCTAGGGAGCTCAGAGCAAGTCTAGATCTGATAGACGAAATCTGAGAGAGAGCTGCCATACGCCAGCAAACTTACCGAAGAAGGATCGAGCTAGCATACAACAAAAGAGTCTGCCCAACGGACCTCAAAGAAGGGGACCTGGTCCTCCGAAAGTTGGCCATCTCGTTCCCTAATCAGAAAAGCAAATTGACCCCGAATTGGGAGGGACCTTACAAGATCTCTAAAGTAATCCGCCCCGGTACATACAGGCTAGAAGATCTCGAAGGCAGGGAGATCCCCAGAACTTGAATGCCGACCATCTCTTAAAATACCAAGAGAGAACAACAACGCCTCTCTAAGTAATTCGAGATGTCGAACCATTCCTTTCCTTTTACTTGTAGTGATTTTCTTTCATTTTTCCTTGTGATAACGGCTAGCAACTTTAGAAGCAGCCGATCATTGGTTATTAATAAACAAAGTTTTTTTCATATTTTTGCTACTGTTTACATCTCTCTGCTTTTTACTCTTCAATTTAACGATGGTTCGGAGTCCAACACTTGGCTCGATTCTGCTTCGCAAGTTCGCTTCTAAAGCGAGCTAGAAGTAGTTCGCCATTCGGAATTGCTCCCACAACCGTTGAACCACACCGATGGTTCGGAATCCAACACTTAGCTCGATTCTGCTTCGCAAGTTCGCTTCTAAAGCGAGCTAGAAGTAGTTCGCCATTCGGAATTGCTCCCACAACCGTTGAACCACACCGATGGTTCGGAGTCCAACACTTGGCTCGATTCTGCTTCGCAAGTTCGCTTCTAAGCGAGCTAGAAGTAGTTCGCCATTCAGAATTGCTCCCACAACCGTTGAACCACACCGATAGTTCGGAGTCCAACACTTGGCTCGAATCTGCTTCGCACGTTCACTTCTAAGCGAGCTAGAAGTAGTTCGCCATTCGGAATTACTCCCACAACCGTTGAACTAACATAACGATGGTTCAGAGTCCAACACTTGGCTCGACTTTACTTCCCCGGCTCGCCCATAAGGCGAGCCAGGAGTAGATCGCCGTTCGGAACTGCTCCCACAACCATTGAACTAACTACACCGATGGTTCGAAGTCCAACACTCGGTTCGACTTTACTTCCCCGGTTCGCCCTTAGGCGAGCCAGAAGTAGACCGTCGTTCAGAACTGATCCCACAACCGTCGAGCAACGTCAACGCCGTTCGGATTACATCGTTCGGGCCGACTACGCCCACTCAAACCCTCGAGCCGAGCGGACGAGGGACCGACCCTCGTATATGGCAAAAAATCCTTCTGAGGTAAAGTCGCCATTAGATCTTCTCAAAATGTGTGCTAGAGTGTGATGAACGGATCTGATTATGCCACGTGTCCACAAAACGACAAGATAGCATTTTCTTGGAAACTGGACCCGCCTTGAGATTCGTGCCACCATCCAACGGCTCTGATCACCTCACTTCGCTCGGCACCAAATGCCGAGCGGCAGGCAATAAGAACCAACCTTCGGCAACAGTCACTCCGGCCACCAAGCTACATGAGCGCAGTCGATCGTCGCCGAGCGAGTGTCCAGTCCAGCCTCGAAAGAAAATTTGGGTTAAGGATTTAGGGAACCCTCTCCTCGGTTTCCGGACTTTGGTCATCACCTCATCCACCATGATCTCCCCTGACCCTAACACCCACGTCGGAGCCGTCAGAGTCAGGAGAAGATCATGGTGGAAGAACGAAAACCCATCCTCCCGAAGAGCCTTTCCCTCGGGTCCGGACTACGGTCGCCAACTCTTCTGCCTTGTCCTCCCCCGACCCTGACACCCACATCGTGGCCATCAGGAGCGGGAGAAGAACAAGGCAGAAGGGTGACCACCCCTCCGAACCTCTCGAGGTGAGAATTTTACACAAGGCTGGCATCCGCCCAAGGGCAGACACCATCGATGCCACTAGAGCTCAAGACTGCAGTGACTAAAACAACAAGGGGGGTGTGGTACTTATAGCCTTCCCCCAAGAGACCGTCATTATGACCCTCGGGAGTCCAACAGTCACGCCTAGGGAGCTGAAGCGCTGCGTATTTATTAAAGGGCACCACTCTCAACGCCCTCGGGAAGGGGGAACGCCCCCACGGATCCCGGAGCACCATTAATGCTGTTAGGGAACTGGTCCCATCTTTTCAGAACAATGCTCGAACGGCCAAGGGCCCACACCCCTAATCAGGCCGCGTGGCCGCCACTTCGAACAGCTATACCTCAGCCGCCACACCGAGCTGCACCGAAGGTGCCGAGCAAGATTCAGAACCCCGGCTAAAGCGTGAGTTTCGAGGCCAAGATGTTCGACGAAGCAAACACTCGCCTCGCGGTTCATTTCAAGCCTACCCTAGTTAGCACAATTACAGCACAACAAGATGCCAGCCAACTCCAATTTTATTAATATAACTTGGATAAA
Organism: Hemerocallis citrina; assembly: GCA_017893485.1. Classification (NCBI taxonomy): domain Eukaryota; kingdom Viridiplantae; phylum Streptophyta; class Magnoliopsida; order Asparagales; family Asphodelaceae; genus Hemerocallis; species Hemerocallis citrina. The sequence goes on along the minus strand of CM030358.1, from coordinate 345,759,662 downwards.
TTTACAGAAAGATTACAACAAAACACAGTTCGGAAGTCCAAAGACAAGACACGACCCGTTTACTGCCTCCGAGGAAGGGGGACGCTCCGGTTCAGCGATACCTTGGGTCGGCGCTTCTTGACCTCCAAGCTCGTCTCTAGACCAACGAATCGAGACGCCCCCTCGCCGCTGATCCTGACAGTCGCTCCAACCGAAGCACCACTTGAAGACACCGCTATCCCGCTTTGGGCGTCGGCTGCTGTCCTACCTATGATGGGGGTTCAGCTCGCGGTTTGATAGAACGTAATCCCTTGCTCAATCTCTTCGCGGGTGCACGAGGTGCTCCGGACGTTAGCCCTCACCGGCTGAGGTTTGAGCCGAGCAACCTCTTCCTCCAGTTCGACGATCCGGTCCTTCAACGTGTCATCCTTCACAATCACTTTGAATCGGAGAAGTTTTGCCGAACCAGGATACTCGGCGCTGTCAGATATAACGCATCACAAGTGGGTCACCTCGATGCTCTTGTCGACCGTCACCCTTTGCAACTGTTCTACCTTCCTTGCGAAGTCATCTCGTTCGGCCGAAACTCGGACCAACTCTTCCTCCTTCGCAGATAGTTCGGCCTCGACTATCCGCAGATGGTGTAGCTCGACCAACACCTCACTGTACCTAATCTCTAAGTTGTGAAGTATTCTCCTCGTCAGATGAACCTCGCCCTCGAGACGATCCTCCCGGGACTGCTGAAATAACTCTGCGCGGCGCCGAGCCGCCGAGGTGATAAGAGTCTGCTCGGCAATCTGAAATGAAAAAGGGACAACATTGAAGCACTACATGGCCGAACCAAACACTTAGACAGCAGTCCAAATTCAATTCAAAACATTTTTCATTCATAAACGCGGTGGCCAGTCCGCAAAAGGCATTACACTGTTAAAAGGAAACAAAACAAAAAACTACAAAAATTTTCGAGGGGATCAGGGGTCCACCTGCGTCGCCGCTTCGACCACGGGCGCGTCGCCAGATGGCCCCTCGATCCTCCCCTCGGCCTGGGGATCCACCTGCATCGCCACAGGAGGGTCGGCCTCCTCCTCCTCATCGTCGTCTTCCCCCTCGTCCCCTTCGGCTCCCTCCTCCTCACCGCCTGAGGGCGACCCTGGCCACAATCTGTAGCTGACCCGCTCGAAGTCGGGGACACGTTCCTGAACATGGTCGAGTGCCCTCTGATAGGACCTCTCCATGTTCTCGGCCATGTGTTTCTTCACCTCAGCCTCGGCCTCGGCCTCTACCTCGGTCCTAATCTTCACGGCCAGCGCCTCCTTCTCCGCCTTCAGGTCGGCCAGAGACTTCGCCGATGCGGCCAGCTCCTCGGCGGCCTTCGTAGCCCTGGTAGACTCCGCATCAAGTCGCCCCTTGGCTCTCTCCAAGTCGGCCACAAGATCGGCGACCCGGACTTCCAGGGCCTTGACCCGCCTCTGCTCGGCCTCGAGTTACCGAACCGCCTTGACCTTCTCCGCCCTATCCTTGTCGCTGGCGGCCTTCAGCTCCTTCTCCTGCGCGGCAAACGTCTCGAGGAGGTGGCCGAAGTGGCAAGTGGCCTGCGAAGACAACAGTAAGCGCAATATACAAGCCGAGCAGAAAACTTGAAGAAATTCGCAAGGAGAAACTTACCGACACGAGCGACCGAGCCACTTCGTAGGTGTCGTCGCCAACCGTCCCCGCCTTCAGTGCTGCCCTGTCCTTCGGGGTCGCCAGGTGCTTGATGACCTGCACCGACATCTGCGAGTTGCCGAGGAACACGTCGTGATTCTTCACCCGCCAGTTCGGCACGAACAGCTGCTTGTGCTGCTCGGTCAGGAACTCCTCGGCCGCCTCCGTCAACCTCGGGGCCTCGAGCGACAAAGCCGCGTTGACATCAAAGGCCCCCTCAATCAAGGTCGGGGCCACAGGGACCGAGGGCTCCTCGGCAACCACCACCTCCGAAGGCGCCTCAGTGGTCGGAGGAGGCGGGGTGGTAGCCGAGGCGGCCTTGGGCGGCGGAGTCGACGAGGCAGCCGCCGTCGCCCTCTTCCTCTTCCTGCCCCCGGCCAACTTGGACCTATCGGCCATCATAGCATTGAAATCAATCTTCATCGCTTCTGCATCACACCACAAAAACCGAATCAGCAAGACGAGCTAAAGACTTGAAAGAAAAACGAAAATAAATGAGATGTCAGGAGCATACTCGGGTCGATGGGGCTAAGGCCGGACCCGAACAGCACCTCCTCCGTCAACTCCCTCTAACTCAGCAAGGGAAGGGCCATGATCTTCCTCGCCACCTCCTCCTCGGCCGCAAACAGTACAGGGTCGGCTCTCACAAATTTCGGTACCTCCGGTTTCCACCGGGTCGGAATGTGCCGTATCAGGCTCCCCCCTTAATATAAAATACTTCTCTTTCCAACCCTTGATCGAGTCCGGGTTTTCTATGATCCTAACACCCTTCCTCGGCCCCAAGTAGTACCGATGCTCCGTCTTGTGCATCCGGTTTATCCGATACAGGCCTCGGAAGACTGTTAGGTCCGGCTCGACTTCGGCTTTGCGGAACTGAAGCAGAAAAGCATTCACGTGACGCCATGTGTTCGGCATAAATTGGGTCGGCGCGAGGCAGAACCAGCCGAGGATCTGGAGAATGAAAGGATGCAGCGGAAAACGTAGTCCGGCATTGAAGGAGTCGAAGTCGAACATGCACATATCCGACGATGACAGCTTGGAATTCGCTCGCATCCCGGGGCCAGGGATCATCAGCTTGTACTCCGGAGGGATGGCAAATCCCTTTCTGATCCGAAGGAGATCCCTCTCGGATAGCACCGAAGTGATCTCGTCGGCTTCAGTGGGAAGAGCCGGGTTGGGTTCTTCGAGGACTTTCGACTTTTCGTAGATCGCTTTCTCCAAAAGGTCGCCCTCGTACTGCCTGACCCCGAATGCCCGGACAGAACAGAGGGATATCGTCCCATCTCGGGGGCTCGTTTCGGGTTTTCAACGATCACCTCGACCACGGGAAACTGGGTCGCCACCCTCCTCTTCTTCTTCTCCTGTCTCGCCTCGGTTGCAGACGGTTCGGCGGCCTGCTTTCCCTTCCTTCGGACCTCCGCCCTTCTCCTCTCCTCGGCGCCATCATCGCCCGAAGACGAGGCCCCACTCCCCGAGTTCACTCTTGACATCTCTAGGAAAAAAAGCTAAGGCAAGTAGACTGACCTTTGAAGTGACGTTCACGGTCGGAATGTTCTCGCCGGAAATTGCCTGGCCCACGCGACAGCTAACGTCACCACCTTGGAACAAAAATTGCCGCTAGCAGAGAACTCAGAGAGAAAAAGTAAAATCTTGGAGTAAAAAGTGAGAAATTAGCTTGGGGGTGGGAGAGTGAAAACTTATAACCCCAAGTGATGTTGGGCCTCCTTGGGAATTTCAAAGGCCCACTAAGAAGCCAAAGCGCCAAGCAGAAAGTTGTGACGTTTCGAAAGGCAAAAACCTCAAATCACTCAAGTCCACGACTCGGCCACCAGTCTACCAACCCGAGCTATCGAACAGCCTCGCTAAGCAACCGAGCTACTAAGTCCCTTCAAAACAATAAACTCCATACCTCGGCTGACGTCACCGAACTTCCGAGCCGAAATGACGAGGAACCGACTCTCGTATATGGAGAAAAATCCTTCCTAGGCGAAGTCACCATCGGATCTCTCCAAAATTCACATCAGAATTCGATGGACGGTTCAGATTGCGCCACGACCACAAAACGACAAGATAACGTTTTCTCGTGATCTGAACCCCATCCTCGTGATTCACACCATGATGAACGGACCAGATCCGGCCACGTGTACCTTCCGAACTGCCTGCCATCGGCATGCTCAACCGAGCTACCGAACGGCTTAGTCGAGCAGCCGAGCTACTGGGCTCGGAAAAGTGGACCCATAAGAGACGCAACCTTCAAAGTAGCCAACTCAGCACCTCAGCCAAACGCCACTTAGACTCCGAGCCGAGATGACGAGGAACCGACCCTCGTATATGGAGAAAAATCCTTCCGAGGCGAAGTCACCGTCGGATCTCTCCAAAATTCACGTCAGAATTCGATGGACGGTTCAGATTGCGCCACGCCTACAAAACGACAAGATAACATTTTCTCGTGATCTGAACCCCATCCTCGTGATTCGCACCATGATGAACGGACCAGATCCGGCCACGTGTACCTTCCAAACTGCCTGCCATCGGCATGCTCAACCGAGCTACCGAACAGCTTAGTCGAGCAGTCGAGCTACTGGGCTCGGAAAAGTGGAAACAATAAGAAACGCATCCTTCAAAATATCCAACTCAGCGCCTCGGCCAGCGGCACTGAGCCCCCGAGCCGAGAAGACGAGGGACCGACCCTCATATATGGCGAAAAAACTCGCCGACCTACCTCAACCGTTGGATCTTGTCAAAAAGCGCGCTCGTCTTGATGGACGGTTCAGATCTTGCCACGTCCACTAAACGACAAGATAGTGTTTTTTGGGGATCCGCGCTGAGATGGACGCTCAGGATCATGCCACGTACTTTGGCTAAACTAAATGTGCCGAGCCGCGAGGACGAGGAACCGATCCCTTTATGCCGCGGAAGACTCCGCCGAGCCGAGAAGACAAGGAACCGATCCTCTTATGCCGCGGAAGAGTATGCCGAGCCGAGAGGACGAGGAACCGATCCTCTTATGCCGCGGAAGACTCTGCCGAGCCAAGAGGACGAGGAACCGATCCTCTTATGCCGCGTAAGAGTCTGCCGAGCCGAGAGGACGAGGAACCGACCCTCGTATATGGCAAAAAAAACGCTCCGACCCATATCAGCCGTTGGATCTTGTCGAAAAGCGCGCTCGTCATGATGGACGGTTCAGATCTTGCCACGTCCACTACACGACAAGATAGCGTTTTATGGGGATCCGCGCTAAGATGAACGACCCAGATGATGCCACGTACTTCGGAGGGTTCCGAGCCGAGGATCCAATCATCCGAGCCGAGGAACCGAGGAGCTGACCCTCGTATATGGCAAAAAAGCCTGCCGAGGAACAGGGACCGTCTGATCACTCGAAAATCCGCGCTCCGTACTGATCAAAGGTCCAGATGACGCCACGTCATAAATCGGCATTAAAAAATCAATTTTTATTTATTTAAATCGTTTTATTTATTTAAAAATTGCAAAAAATTGCTAAAAATTCGGAAAAATTAGCTAAAAATTCTAGAAAATAATTAAAAATTTGGGGGGATATTTTTGAGCCCCTGAACGAACAATTATTGCCTAGAACGTACTGTTAAGCCCCCCGAACGATTAGTTAACACATCGCAAAATTAAATAAATTGCCCGAAAAAAATAGATAAAAACTCGATACGGCTTCAGAACATCATATGGCTTCCGAAAAGAAGAAGTTACCTTACTACCCACTTCAAGATTCAAAATCTCCCATTCGGACTCCGATACAACTCCACTAACCACTAAAACAGTCAAACTATTCCTCAAAGACTGATCATCCTCAGCCTTTAGGAGTGGGGGGCTCGTGATGTGGCTAAAAATGGGAGTTTAATCGAGACCGTCCAAATTGGACACGAATCTTGAGGTCCAGGGGTAAAACGGTAATTTCACCTACAAACGGGTCTGAAGCGGGTACTGGGTCTCCCCCCCAAAGAGCCATTAACCCGCGAACGGATCCACCTCAACTGGGTGCGGGTTTCAACCCGCAACAAAACCCGATCCAGCAGGATAGAATTAGGGTTTCTAATTAATATTAATCAACGGCCCTGATTCATATCTATCCTTTCACTGGGGATTAGGAATTACATTCCTTATCTATACACAGGAATTACATACCTAATCTGTTCCCTAAGACGCCTATAAATATCCCCATCCATCTCCATTAAGAGGTAATCAATCTTTCTCCAGTTTTTGCGCTCTTTCATAATCTCTCTGATTACTGACTTGAGCGTCGGAGGGTGCGTCGCCGGGAACAACCCCGGTGTCTCGCACTTTTTGCAGGTCTACGGCGGGAGCGACGATCAAACCCCAACGGAACAGGTATACAGGTTTACTATTCAGTTTCCCTAAGAATCCACAAATACTATCTGTTTGCCCCCACACCGAATTTAGCGGCAACATTATTAATGAAACAGGGTGGCCTTATTCCACCTTTTACCTAAAAAAAAGACAATAGCGACCTCAGTTATTCCAAGTCGTGTCCATTATACAATATCCTCTCAATAAGCTGACAATGGTGGAAGGTCGCTATGAAGAGGCCACTATTCCCAATAGCGACCGCTGCTGACGTGGCACTGCGTAGCTAAAAATGCTAATAGTTTGGGTTGTGGCCCAAAATTGCAAATAGTTTCAAAAATTAGCCTGGTACTGCAAAAAAACTCTAACTTAAGACACCTATTTATATGCTGGCGATAGCTTATTGTTTGCACGTGCAAATAGTGTTGAATGTAATGCTGTTTTGGAGATGGTAGAGACTTATGTGCTGCGGTCAAACATTAAATTTGTCAAAGTCGCATATATTCTTTGGAGATGTTGTACGGTCTGCACATATTGAGCGAGTGCTTAAGATGGAACAAGGAAACTTCCCTTTCAACTACATTGGGACGATGATTAGTATGAATCAGGTTCGTATTTCTGGATATGAGGGAATTATCGAGAGGGTTTGAAAGCTCCTTGCAAGCTGGAAAGCTTCATCTCTATCTTTTGCAGGAAGGTTGAGTCGATGCCGGTTCATGCAATTTCTAATGGGTGGACACCTCGATGTGTTATTAATTGGATTGACTGTGAATGTAACTCGTAATTTCTTATGGTCTAAATCAGGGGGAAAGAGAGGCATGGCTGCAGTGAAGTGGGAGAAGCTCTGTAAACCGATAGAACTTGGTGGAATGGGGCTCCGAAATTTAGGGGTATTGCAAACCACAAAAACCTCAATCGCACTTATCCAGACTTCTGGTTTTCAAATATAAAATCCTGAGATCTCTTTCGGATCTGAAATGGAAGAGGGGAGGTTCGGACCTGGCGAGGTTTATGTTTAGGGAAGGATCTTTTATGTCGGGGATTGCAATGTGAGGTTGGAACTGGTAGGACATTCGAATAACCAAACACCCATGGATCTCATGTACTCTAATTGATCGTACGGTTCTTACACAGAGCCGGCCCTTAGTTTACGGGGACCCGAGACGATCTTCCGAAATGGGGCTTCCAAGCAGAATTTGTTTTAAAAAATTGGTAAACAATTCTTAAAAACCGATATATATAAAGAAATAGTTGGAGATTTAGGGATTTGGAAAAAATATCCACACAAATCCAAACCCAACTAAAATAAGCTGGTCCAAGTACTAATTTAAAATATCAAAAGGCCAAAACAACTAAATTTGGGTGCCAAAAAAATAGTACCCACAAAACAAGTATATATAAATACAAGGAAAAAAAAATTGGAGGCCCCTAAAAATGCGCAAAATTCGGATGCCCGAGACGGCCGCCTCCCTGGCCTCCACAAGGAGGCTGACCTTGTTCTTATGGTGCTGAATGAGAATCTCAGTAGCGACGCTACAGTGGCGGAGTTCATTACAACGAGTAGAGAATGGGATCATGCCAAGTTGAGTGAGCTCCTACACTTGCACGTGGTTCGAGAGATCGAAAGTAGTCCCCAATTCCATTGAATAAGGTACCTGATCAAATTAGTAGTTGTTTTGGTTTGATGATTAATAAAGTATCCCTGAAAGTGCTCTATTTAAATGCTAGTATTCTGGATACTACCAAGGCCCCACTAGTGCCTCATGGTTTGTGGAGGCTTGCTGCTGCTAAGAGCCTTCATACCAATCGGATAACTATTTGAGTTGTTATTTTGAATTTTGGCAATTTAAATAACAATTTTTCTAAAAAATAAGAGATTATTCTACAGGTGCAAACTCCTCTCCCATCCGTTGGATCTGCAATTTGATCATGATCGTGATCCTGTGGCTTACAATCGTTCCGCTGATCTCACTTGCCAGGAGGACTATTTTGGTCATTTTTTTCTACCCCAAATCCTCTTCTCTAGTTCCTTCTATCTCCTTCTCCTATTTTGGTCATTTTTTCTACCCCAAATCCTCTTCTCTAGTTCCTTCTATCTCCTTCTCTCTCTCTCATCGCCACCCCCAAATCCTCTCTCTCTCTCTCTCTCTCTCTCTCTCTCTCTCTCATCGCTGCCCCCTCAAATATGGATACCCTAGCTCCAAATGAATCCCCGAAAATACCCCAAAATGAAACCCTATTCTCTTCCTCCAAATCGAACCCTCACACCTCTTCTCCAAATCGCACCCGACGAAGCTCCTCCTCAAATCTTGAATTACTTTTCACCAAATTATTTCATTTTGTGGTATCCTTTCAGGAAAGGTTGGCACTTAAGGAAGGAGCTAAACTTTGCCCTGCCACTCTCTTCTTTGGTTGCTGGAATTTCTAATGTTGTTTTGTACATTATGGATTTCTAATGTTGTTTTGTTTTTTCTAATATATAAATTGCATGCTGTACATGTTAACCCAAAACCTTTCTTGAATAATTTGATTGGGAAGCCTGTGATTGCAAAACATAAGTGGGGAATGGAATACAAAGGTAACACAAGAATAACATTCCATGGAGATAAATCATAAATGATATTTGCATTTATAAGATGTGTTTATCGGATTGGTTTGATTCTCTTTTCAAAAGCATACGCTTATTTCACATATTTGATTGTGTTAATGCTCGACATTTCCACAGGTTTTATGGTCTCAGTGGATTCCTACATGAACCTGCAGGTAATATTTCAAATCCCACAGAACTATAGATCATACACACTGACTTTCTTTGGCAATCAGATAGACCTATATAAGTTTATAGTCTTAATTTATAAATTTCATTTTTCAGCTTGCCAATACCGAGGAATACATCAACGGGCAATTCACTGGGAACCTTGGGGAGATTCTTATAAGGAAATTGGACCACCAAAAATGTTTTATTACGACTTTTTATTATTTTCTTTTTCTTGCTATAGCGACATTTGGACTCTAATTCTGAAGACTTCAGTCCCTTCTCCATGGAATGTTTCTCTTTATAAATGAAAAAAATTTGCATTGCATTTTCCAAGTGCTCTTCCTTCTTCTAAATCATACAGAGAGAGGGACCATTATGCTCTGGTTCGCGATACAAGAGTTGACGCAAAGGAAAAAATCCAATGCATATTGGAGCTCCACAACTATCCAACCATTATTTTCTTTAAAAAAAAAACTATCTAACCATTTACTGAAAATTTGGAACAAGGAGAGATTCGGACAGGGCAACTTTCTCAAGCAAGTCTTTCTCTCTTCCATAGAGTCGATCGATAAACTTGAGGAAGTTGGTTTCATCTCGGATTCTCTTCGCGCGGAATGTGCCTCTTGCAAGAGAGAATACGCTTCTATTCTCCATAATGACCATATTAAGTGGACTCAGAGAGCGAAATATCGGTGGATTAAGGAAGGGGATGGCAACACTGCCTTCTTCCACAATTTCGCTTCGGATCGTCAGCATTTCAATCGAATTACCTCGATTATCGACAATGACATTGAGCTGACTTCCGACTCTGAGTTTCATGCTTCTTTCCTAAATTTCTTCAAACACCTCATAGGTTCGTATAAACCTCGTCTTTTCCACCTGGACTGGGAGCACTTATATGGTGACCAATCCCATGATCTATCCAGTCTAGAGTCTCCATTCTCTTTAGATGAGATCCGATCGGCTGTTTTCTCATTGAAAAGCGATTCAGCCCCTGACCCTGATGGGTTTCCAGCTTTTTTCTTCCAGAAGTTTTGGGAAGACCTTAAAGATGATCTATTCCAAATGTTTTCGAATCTTCACCAAGGATCGTTTTCCTTTGATCGGATCAATTACGCACATATTGTGCTCATCCCCAAGATCATGGGAGCCAATTCAGTCTCCAATTTTAGACCTATTAGTCTCATCAATATCACCTTTAAGATCATCATGAAGATCCTCTCCACCCGGTTGAGTGCCACCATCTCCCCGTTAATTGATACAGCTCAATCGGGCTTTATCAAAGACAGGTTTATTTTGGACAGTGTGGCTTTGGCCCAAGAAATTATCTCCGATTGTCATAGGAACAGCTCGGAGGGCATCCTGCTTTAGTTGGATTTTCAAAAAGCTTATGACAATATTAGTTGGAATTTCCTTTTTGACATCCTTCTCCATCGCGGCTTTGGTCCCAAATGGATGGCCTGGATTCAATCTGGTCTCTTCGCGGGTACTTCCTCGATTTTCATTAATGGTACGGAAGGCAAGAAATTCAAGTGCAAGTGTGGTCTTCGTCAAGGCGACCCCTTATCCTCTCTATTATTCGCCCTCGTAGCCGATGTGTTCAGTAAACTTCTAAGCAATGCTTGGGATGTCGGTGCTATCAAAGGTCTTGGAGGCTCGCACAGTTTCCGTGGGGTGCTGAACCTCCAATACGCGGATGATACCATCATCTTCGCGCAACCCGATGGGTGTACCTTGCATAACCTGAAGTTACTTCTTTATATTTTCGAAAAAGCTTCTGGTCTCCCTGTTAATTTTCAAAAGTCCCCTGTCCTCTGGATAGGTGGGAATATGAATAGGCAAGCGGAAATTACCCAGTTCTTCAACTGCGCTTCAGCTTCCTTCCCCATTCTTTACCTGAGTATTCCTCTTCGGTGGGGAAAGCTTCTCAAATTAAACTGGATGCTGATGATTGAGAAAGTCGAATCCAGATTGAACGCTTGGAGTGGTCGTCACCTCTCTCGTGGAGGTAGATTAGTGCGTGTCAACTCTGTTCTGTCTTCTATTCCATTGTACATGATGTCCTTTTATTTTCTCCCAACGTGGGTTATTAAGAAAATCGACAAGATCAGAAGGAACTTCTTCTGGTCCAGGTCGGCCATTTATAAAGCTGGGACTCTGCTCTGCAATTGGAAGACGATCTGCACAGCCAAGGTGGCAGGAGGGCTTGGAGTCATCAACCTCAGGCAGCAAAAATTAGCTTTGCTGGGAAAATGGTTATGGAGAATCCTAGTGTTTGATCATCAGCCTTGAGCTAGGATTATCTCCGCTAATTGCTTTACTCAGAAAAGAATCCTAGACTTTTATCCCTCCCTGTCTCGCAAAGCCTCCCCCTTCTGGAAAGGAGTGTGGAAAGCGGTTTTGTCGTTCAGTTGTGGGATCTTCCACAAGTGTGCTCTTGGAACCAACACGAGGTTCTGGGTCGATCTTTGGTTCGGTAACTTAAAGTTGGCGTCCTCTTTCCCCTCCCATTATCATCTGGCTTCCAACCCTTCAGCTTTGGTGGCGGATTACGTGGTTATTTCTAACCAGCATATGTTCTGGTCCATCCCATTCCTTTGTGTCCTCCCTCTGCATCTCGAGACGGAGCTCGTAGAGCTCTTCGCTGAATTGAATCAGTATTCGTGGAATACAAATGATCAGCTTTCTTAGCGATGGACCAGCTCGGGATCCTATTCTGTTAAATCCTTCTACAATTTTCTTAATTTTGGAGGAATCTGCTCCGATCTGGCCAAACCCCTTTGGAGCAGTTGCGCCCCTCTGAAATCAAAGATTCTAACTTGGTTAGCCCTTAACAACAAGCTTCTCACCGTTGACAGCCTCAATAAGATGAATCTTGTCCGGGGACAATTGTGCGCATTCTGTTCTTCTCATCTAGAGGATGTAGCTTTCTCCAACCCTTGTGGACTGTGTTGAGAGCGGCTTGGCAAGTTCCACCCATCAACGTTGACTTCTCGTTCTATTGGAAAGTGCTACCGAGTAGAAAAGAGTTTCGGTCACCTTGGTTCCTTTCCATCATGGCTATAATCTGGGTGATTTGGTCGGAAAGGAATAAGCGTATCTTCTTGCACTCCTCTTTATCAGTGGCTACGATGATTGTGAACGTACTCTTTTTTATTAACTTGTGATCTTCCATTTTATCACCGATTAAGTTGGAGCAATTTAATTTAGGTCGTCTCGAGGAGACTTACCAATTCTACCATTCTAATCTTAATATTTCTATTTAATTGAGGTTGCTATTAATGGAGTTTATTTTCTGTCTTTTCATTGCAGGATTGATAGGTACTTCTCCGCTTTTGGCTCAGACTTAAACGAGGTATCCTTGTTCGCTTCTCTGATTCTTGCTAGGTCCCTCGTTCCCCCACTATTTTGATTGCACCCACCTGGGTTAGGGTCTCGGTTAGACCTTAGCGGGGGGCAATTTTTTGTATGTAAGGCACTTTTTCTTACTTCTTTTTGGTTCTGTTGTTGTTGATACACTGCCTCTATATAACTTATGTTCTGTGGTTGTTGGTTTGAAGCTCCATTTGGGTTTCATTAGTGTTGCTGTTTTTTTGTGTTTCCCACTCAGGGGGATATGTCTGTTATGGCCTTTGATTATTTTTCTTTCACTGTGTTTTCTTGCTCCGTTGCTATGGGAATCGTAGCTCCATCATTTTGCTAGCCGGGGGCTCATACCCTGGGCCCAAATGAGTCATCTACCCTCTGGCCGGAATGCTTGTGGTCGATGAGCAGTCTTTTCCCCTGTGGCCTTCTTTCTATCCCCCTCCACCCTCGTTTTGCTCCACTGAGTTCATTTTCGAGACTGTTTTGTGGTGTTATTATTCTGGTCTCACTGAGTTTGGTTGCCTCTATGGTGGCTTTTGCTTCTACCTTCATTCTATTATTGTTATTATTATGTGTGTGTTTGGGTGTTATAGTATTCTTTCGCTTGGTGCGGTTGAGTTGATTTAGGTTGTCGTATTCTGGCATTAGTGCTTCCTTGATGGTTCTGTTTCGTTTGGTGCGCTGGGGCCCTGGTTTGTGTTGCTTGGGCCATCCTGTAGGTTGCAGTGGCGCCGCGTGGGGGTGTTGCCATCCCCTCCTGTTCTGGCCGTGCAGAGCTTATGCTCTGCCTTCTCGTCGTTCGGTCTGGTGGCTACATGGTCATTTGGGCTGCGTTTTCTTCTGCGGATCGCGGCGAACGTAGCAGCGCGGTCGCGTTCTTGGGACATTTTCTGTCCGGTTGTAGGTGTGCTCAACTGCGGTAGTGTGCCAGCTGCGGGGTTGGTGGCTTTTCTCTTGCTGGGTCGGCCATGATGGTGGAGGTCTACCTAGATTAGTGTCTTGCTCGCATGGCACAAACTTCTCCTTTCTTCCATTGTTGTTGCTCCTTTGGTCGTCTGGTGTATCTGTAGGGTCCTGTAATTTTGTTGTTGTCAATGTTCTTGCTGTCTTCTTTCTGTTTGCCTCAATCATTTTACATCTTGTAAAATTGACTTTTGTACGTTTCTCATTAATAAAGATTTTTAGTGCTGGCTGGAGTCGTAAGACTCTATCCGTGTCATCAAAAAAACCATTTACTGAAAATATATATAAAATGAAATCCCCACGTGCACAAACTTTCCCAGAGGACATTAATGTGTCACAATCTCCAACATACTCATCAAGTCGTGAATTTCTAGAATACATGCAATATTTACTAAAATTCAAGCCACTTGAGAATTTAGATTAAACTAGTGTTACTCTGTGCAAATTGCACAACCTAAAATAGTTTTGAGGAGCTCATAAAATTAATTGAACTCCCAAAAAAGCGTGAGAATATTGAGAGAAACTTATGAATATCATCCCTACCATAATTACTGAAATCTTCATTATCATCCTCATATAAGTAGATGGTTCAGAGAATCACTGTCAAATCATAATGTTATCCAATTGAATAATACTGAAGCTAAAAAATGCATGCAATGAAAAAATGTCACAAATTCACCCAATTTATGTTAACAAGTATATTATAACATCATTAACATTCAGTTATATATTATAAACCATGAATTATAGTACATGTTAGGGTAAAGATGATAGACTATGAAAATCACATACAAATAATTTTATTAATTGTGTTTGCTTAAAAATCTAATTCTAAGCTAGGGAATGGAGGTGAGTTTGGGAAGAGACGTGAGATTTTGTGAGATTAAGAAAAGTGGGTGGGAAAGAGACTGTGTATGAGGGATTTGGGTTTTTATTTCGTTTTAATTTTATAATAAAATCGTGTGTAGTGCACGTGTTAATTAAATAGAAATTCCTACTTTTCATCAACTTTCTCTATTTCAAAATAAAGAGAAGGGAGGGGTAGACTCTATCTCATATTAATATAAGATATAGGTATATAATAAGCACAGAAAGGTTATATTGTGGCTACGTCTCTTTGATGAAACTCTCTATGGGCAACTCTCAGCATTGTAAAAGGAATTCGTGATTATGAAGCATCGAGAAAGCTCACAAGTAACAAGGAGAGTCCTGAGTCATTTCTGTCTCAAATATTTCAGGAAATAAACCAAACTCAAGAAACAGAGACAGGCGAATCTAGGAATAAAGCTATCAGATAGTATTGAATTGTTACTCTACTCCCCTCGCATGAGTAGCAACTGAATAAATTTAAAGAAGAAAAAAAATACAGGTACTTATTACTTTCTAATTGTTGAATCCATCTAACGATAAATATTGGTATACTTCACTATATATATTAGACACAGAATTCTTGTAACAAGGTTGAAAAGGATCGTAACATGATGATGGAAGAGTGCTCGTCAGAACCATAATTTGAGGTTACCGAATATTCCCTTCACAGATATGTGAGTTTTTTTTGTTGTTGCTGCACTTTCGTCTGATGCCCACTAGAATGAGTGATGGGTTTGGTGAGTTAGTGAGTTTCATACTCACCAAACATCACGATGGTATCTCCCTGCCAGATACAAAAATTCAAGATTTTTTAACCAACATAATTTTATTTTATAGCTGTTTTTATAACAAAGTAATAAAATCCATATGCGAACAATTGTCGAAAGAAAACTTGACCAGCAATTCAAATCTCGATAAATGGTTGGAGCTTAGCAAGTGCAGTATTAGTAAAATGTAATCTAATAGAAATCATCCTAATAACTGTCATGTTATGAGCAAACATGAAAGGTCGCATTCCCTTATTTTCTTCTTCATCTTCCTGTAATTTAGGTATTTTGTTTGAAGACTCAAATCTCGGATCGGTAATAATCTTAAAAAGGTAAATATTTAGAAACTGTGTTCCCCTTTCTGATTTTTTATAACATAAGTTTGAATTTTGTCTGAAAACTTATATATCATTTTGTTATATATCTTAGACTGTCATTTAATAGATCTCGAATACTAGTCCCAGATGTACATATAAAACCTGAAATAAATGGAAGACCTCATTGAACAAGAACTTTTTAAGTAAAAGACCAGCTTAAAAAAAAGACTAATGAAAGATTTATACTAAGAAATCGAAACCGAAGGTTTTGACCAGATAACCAGAAAAAATAATAGTTTAAAACACACCCAACAAATTTAGTCTTAGATATTGAAATCAACGATTTTCATATAAATTATGCTCATTGCAGATTTTTTACTTTACTGACCGATATACAACTTTATAAATATGCAGTGTATTTCTATATAATGTAATGCTTTAATAAATACCTGCTCTTGAACTATTGTATGGAGAACTCTATGAACTTCTCTAGCCATGCCTTTTGCATCACCACATACATAAATATATCCACCCTTAGAGATGACGTTCCAGATCTCGGTTGCTTGCAAATAAACCGGACACTTCAGTATAGAAACAATTAAAAAAAGAATTTAAGTATACCCAAAAACAGATTCATAAGGACAAAAACCTTCTGAGCTATCTTGTGTTGCACATATTACTTAGTCGGACCCTCACGACAAAATGCAACTATCAGCCTTAAGTGCCAACCTTTCCTGAAAGGATGTCACAAAGTGAAAGAATTTGGTCAAAATTTAATTCAAGATTTGGAGAAGAGCTTCGTCGGGCGCGATTTGAAGAGGAGGTGCGAGGGTACGATTTGGAGGAAGAGAATAGAGTTTTAATTTTGGGTATTTTTGTCAGGGATGACATTGGGCAACTAGAGCAGCGGAGCCATGGCATGGGTCGACACTGATATGCAGTTGGCTTGAGGATGATTTGTTTCCCTGTTTCTTTGTGTTTTCATGCTTTTAGAGTTTTAATGGGTTGTACGTGCTTAACGCACACTTTTCATAATTGTTGTAGGCAAGAAGAGAGCAGGAGTCTGTAATGTGCGCTATGCACGTGTTTTTTTGTAAATTTTGTCTGTAGCGTAACAGCTCTCTCCCCCTTCCTATATCAGATGAGCTGTATTCTGTTAGGGAATTAATGAAAAATCTGCTTCCATCGTCTCCAAATTTCTCTTTCCCTCTTCTCCCACTCTCTCTTTTCTACTAATCCCAGATCTCAAGCTCCGTTAATGGCGAGATCCAGGAATTTGCACAATCCAACTCCTGATAATCTGGTATCAGAGCAGGACAATTTCAATGACGATGGGCGCGATGAAGGCAGCAGGGCACTCGAAGGAGAAGTGGCGAATCTGAGAAGCAATTGGTGGAGGGGCAACTCCAAACTAATTACCTCATGGAGATGGTCGAATCGATCGCCACTAGCATTGGGGAGAGATTTTCGTCGATCGAATCAAGGATTGATTCCATGATGACGATGATGCAGCGCAATCAGCCACGAAATCCACAAACTCCCCTGCTTCCGAATCCACCTCTTCAAAGGGAGGTAGCTGTTTCTAACTCAAACCTATTACAATCTTCAAATCACAGCGATGGAAATGTAGTGTTTAGAACACCGTTCAAGGTGGAGTTTCCTATGTTTCATGAGGGAGATCTGACTGAGTGGATTTGCGGAGTAGAGCAGTTCTTGGACTTCTACGAAGTCCCTGAGAACCAAAAATTGAGATATGCCACACTCAACTTAAGAGGGAAGGCTGCGCAATGGTTTAGAAGGCATATGAAACCTAAGATTTAGGAAGTGACTTGGTCGAAATTCCTTGAAGAATTGTCAACTAGGTTCGAGCCTACGGAAGTTGAAGATTACGAGGGAATCTTATCCAAACTCCAACAGAAGGGTGATATAGAGACCTACATCCAAGAGTTTGATCGAATCTCAAATTTTATAGAGGGATGGACTAAGTCTCACTTCCTGAGCAATTTCATCAGTGGATTAAGAGACGAGATACGTTGGGATGTGAAGTCGCAACGTCCTAAGATCGTTAATGAAGCAATTGGTTTGGCGAGGGGGTGTAAAGAGAAAATTTCTTGTTTAAGGAGAAACTTTAGAAACCAATTCACAGTTAGAACACCCACTCCTGCAACTAAGCTGAATTCGCAACCCAATTCCTTCCATAATTCCTCTCACCCTACCTCAGTTACTCCACCAATTTTCTAGAATCCTATTAACCACAGCTCTCCTACGTCTTCAGCTGCATCCAATTTCGTACCTAGAAGGTTGAGTACACAGGAGTTGAAGGAGAGAAGATCTAGAGGTCTTTGTTTTAACTGTGAGGAAAAATATACCCCAGGGCATCTCTGCAAGACACAAAGGTTCTATTACCTTGAAGGTTTGGAAGAGGAAAAGGATGAGGAAGCAGGATTGGGAGTGCCACCAGTTGAAGAGAACACCCCTACATTGTCGCAGGAACTCTTACAAACCACATTACACCTTGAAATTTCTTTTCATGCTCTTGCAGGTAACCAAGTATACCCCCAAACTATGAGAGTTAAGGGAAGAGTGAATGGGAAGGAAGTAAATATCCTTTTCGACTCTGGATCTACACACAACTACCTTGACCCACAGACTGCTCTTAGAGCTAATCTTCCTATTCTGAAAGAGCCTCAATATAAAGTCACAGTGGCTAATGGCCAGTGTATGTATAGCGAAGGTAAAATTTCAAGTGTGAATTTTGTGGTCCAGGGTGTGGAGCTTCAAGCTGAACTTCTTCTATTACCCCTTGGTCCTGCACAAATGGTCTTGGGAGGACACTGGTTAAGATCATTGGGTCCCGTAACTATGGATTTTTCACTCATGACTATGGAATTTGAAGTGGAGGGGAAAAGGAAGAGATTGCAGAGAATTATTAATGCTCAGATGCAGCTAATGGATGCTCAAGAGCACTTTAAGATGAACCATTGCATTTGTCAAGCATATATGATCCAACTCCAAGAGATGGTATCTGATAAAGAGGAAAAAGAAACTAGTGCACAAGTGCACCATGGATCTGCTGACATTCAACAGATACTTCTCAAGTATCCTGAAGTATTTACTAAAACACTTAACCTTCCCCCACAGAGATCAATTGATCATCAAATCCCTACTCTAGCAGACTCGAAGCCTGTGTGCTTAATTAAGGCCCTATAGGCACCCTCATTATCACAAGAGTGAGATTGAAAAACAGATTGAAGAAATGCTCACCTCTGGTTTTATACGGCCAAGTAACAGCCCCTATGCATCGCAGGTGATTTTGGTTAAAAAGTCTGATGGTAACTGGCATCTTTGTGTTGATTATAGGGCACTCAACAACCAAACAATCAAGGCTAAATTCCTAATTCCTCTCATTGATGAGCTCCTTGATGAATTAAATGGTGCGAAGTTCTTTTCTAAGATTGATTTGAAATCAGGTTATTACCAAATCAGAGTGCGAGACACTGACGTTCCCAAGATAGCTTTTCGCACTCACCATGGGCACTTTGAGTTTGTGGTCATGCCTTTTGGGCTTACAAACGCCCCAGCTACCTTCCAGTGTCTTATGAATAAAATTTTCAAGGAGTATCTACGCAAATTCGTATTGGTGTTCTTCGATGATATCCTCATCTACAACTCTACTTGGGAGAGCCATCTCCTCCATATATCGACTGCATTGGCAGTATTGAGTAAGAATAAGCTAGTCACAAAGGCAAGTAAATGTACTTTTGGTCAGAAATCAGTGGGTTTTTGGGGGCATATCATCAATGAAGAAGGTATTGCAGTGGACGCTAAGAAGATTCAAGCGGTATTGGATTGGCCGGAGCCAAGAACAATTAAAGAGCTTAGGGGATTCTTGGGATTAACTGAGTATTATCGCAGATTTGTGAAGAACTATGGAGGGATTTCATTTTCCCTTACTCAACTTCTGAAGAAAAATTCATTCAAATGGACCTCTGCTGTAACTCTTGCCTTCAATACTCTTAAAGAAGCCATGACCACCACACCCGTATTGAAATCACCTGACTTTGCAAAACCATTTGTATTAGAGACGGATGCATCTCAGAATGGGATCGGTGCAGTGCTTATGCAAGAATCTCAACACATCGCTTATATGAGTAAAGGACTAAAGGGGTGGCTGCTGGTTCTCTCAACCTATGAAAAAGAGGTCTTCGCTATTCTTCAAGCTGTTTAGCAGTGGAGACAATATCTGTTGGGTAGTAGGTTCATCATTAGAATAGATCAAAGGAGTATAAAGTATATTTTAGATCAAAAGATCACTAAAGAAATTCAAGAGCAATGGCTGTGGAAGCTTTTGGGGTATAATTTCACTGTTGAGTATAAGAGGGGGGTTGATAACTCAGTTGCCGATGGGTTGTCGAGAAGAGAAGGAGAAGGTGAAACTTGCTACGAAGTTACATTTATCATTTCTGAATGGTTGGATGGAATCAAACAAATGGTGAAGGAAGACCCATATTGCATTAAGCTGCAAGAGAAGCTGCAAGATAACCAAATCAATAGGGAGTGGTATAAGATGGTGGGGGGAGTTTGGTACTATAAAGGAAAAATATTAGTTAGTCCACAAGCAAATGTGCGACATCTAATATTCTTTGATCTTCATTCATCCAGCATGGGGGGACACTCTGGCCTTCACAAAATCTTACAACGCATCAAGAGAGATTTCAAATGGGAAGGTATGACCAGGGAAGTAAAGCAATGGGTTAGGGAATGTTTGGTATGCCAGAGAAGCAAGAATGAGACCCTACATCCTGCAGGGCTGCTACATCCACTCCCTATCCCCGATCGTGTATGGGAGGATATCTCGATGGATTTTATAGAAGGCCTTCCCAAGAGCCAGGGCAAAACGTGGTGATGGTGGTGGTTGATCGGCTGACTAAGTACTCCCACTTCATAGGTGTTTCACACCCCTACACAGCGCAGTCTATAGCTCAAGTGTTTATTGATAACATATACAAACTCCACGGCATGCCAAGGAGCATCGTAAGCGATCGGGATCCCGTCTTTGTTAGCAGATTTTGGAAGGAATTTTTCAAAATTCAGAATTGTAAACTTAACCACTCCACAGCTTACCATCCCCAAAGCGATGGGCAAACAGAGCTCGTGAAAAAAGCCTTAGAACTATACCTTCGTTGTTTTTGTAGTCAGAAACCCACGGATTGGATGCGGTGGTTAGCTTGGGCAGAGTACTGGTTTAATACAAACCGGCATGTTTCCACAGGTATAACCCCTTTTGAAGGTGTGTATGGCAGACCCCCACCATCGTTGCTCCAGTATGTGCGAGGAACTGCGAGTATGCCAGCCTCAGAGGAGGAATTGATGTCCAGAGACTCAATTTTGAAGTTGTTAAAAGACAACATTGCTCATGCTCGGAAGAATATGAAACATTTTGCAGATAAAAAGTGCACTGAGAGGACTTTTGAAGTGGGTGATTTGGTGTTCTTGAAGATTCAACCTTACAAACAAGTGTCCATCCAAAGTTATACACCCCAGAAGCTTACTTCTAGGTTCTTTGGACCATATAGAGTAATAGAGAAAGTTGGGTCTGTTGCTTATCGCCTGCAACTTCCTAAAGGGATTAGTATTCACCCTGTTTTTCACGTCTCGAAGCTTAAGAGGTGTGACGGCAACCATAGGCCCAATACATCTTCTGAGCTTCCCACATGGTGGGTAGAAGATGATGAACAGGAAACCCCAGAAGCAATGCTGGATAGGAGGGTGTTCAAGAAGCAAAACTAAGTGGGAATCGAGTTACTGATTAAGTGGAAAAATGCGGGAGTAGAGAACGCTTCATGGGTTGATATTGATGTGGTTCGGTGCAAATTTCCAGGTTTTGAACTTGGGGAAAGTTCGTACTTAAGGGGGGAGGAGTTGTCAGGGATGACATTGGGCAACTAGAGCTGCAGAGCCATGGAGTGGGTCGACACTGATATGCAGTTGGCTTGAGGGTGACTTGTGTAACACCTCGAATTCCAAATAAGACAGAATTCGAGATTTCACAGGATCTTTACTTCACTTTGTAGAATTTTACAAGGAATTTAAAGCTTTTCAATAATACATCAGAGTTTGTTACATTGTCACACACTGAAAGACAATAAATTACAATAAAATATTTTCAACATCTTTAAACAAAACAACATCAGCATATCCACTTTATAGCTTCATGAACATCCATTACCTGCATGTAAGACTCTGGGCACGTTAGTTGATTACAACCGACGAAATGTTATACACGGCTATTCTCTCTATGCCGAAAATAGTATAACGTTCTCCATACTTTAACAACAACACAAACTTGAATGAATTATAAAGTGTCAAAAGTGATTATTCTAAACATGTAAGTGTATGTCATGCCTTAATGCCTAATGCACACATTTTTATACTAGGATGACACTAATGCACACTTGTTCGGATTCTATGCATCCTATACTACATAGGTCCAAGGGCAAGCGCCTATGTACTCCACAATATAGGGCTTAATCCCTTGCCATGAAAATTACCCGGTAATAAAACAAGGTTTAGATCATTCCACGAATATGGGTCCCAGCCCGCAAACTATTATAACGGTTTTCTCATCGTACGAATCATCCCGCAAGTGCCCCCTAGCCCCGGTATACGTATATACATTGGAGATGGCAAACTATCTGCCCGACTTCGCCAAGTCCCGGATTAAATATAAAAACAAAACCCATCTCCCACAGAGCAACCTCAGTTTGCCGAATAGGTCTATAGCCACGGAGATCCACCACCGACTATATAGAGGCAACCCACTTATATTTGCCCAGGTTTACTATATCTTCACTTATGTGCCTAATCATTTAGTTCAAGACATGAATGTGTTATCATTCTAGAATCAGTTTTACCTCCTAACGGACTTGTTCACAAAAATACGAGATCGCCCCACGGCAATATCTGGAAATCATTTCTTAAAATCTTTCTTTCAATATTGCCGATAACCAAGGTCTTACTATTTCTTAATCATAAACTTTCATGTACAAAAACATGGGTACACATACCCTTCAATACGCATGTCTTAAACCTAAATAGTTTTATCTTCAACTTATTCACAAATGATTAATGTCTCATCTTAACTTTTATTCATGATTCCCTCATTCATCCATAAATCATTCATAAAAAATAATTCTTTTCACAAGCATGAATTTATCACTTGCAATCTCATTTGCAATTTAAGTACATATAATAATCAAGTATTCAACATAAATGAATAATCCCATCAAAGACAATTAATTCACATACATTTTACTTTTCTTCTAATGATATAAACCATGCTCTTAAATGATTTATTTTTGAAGACAAATCTCATTCTATCTCAAAGTCAATTTTATTTTCTCCAAAACTCTAAAACTATTTTCCATTTCATTTTAAATAAATATTAGAATTTATTCTCAAATTTTAATTAGCTCTAAAACTCCTTAATTTAAAATAAACACAAAAAAAATATAAAAGCTCACACTGGGTTTTGAACCCGTGAGCTCACAGTCAACGCCCAAAGGCCAAGCCCTCTAGCCACTGAGTCCTCTGTGGACTTGTGTTCAGTTTCTCTTTTCGAAGTCTCTTGTACACACTCTTGGATCTGGGTTTATTTAAAAAGAAAAGTAAAAGCCAAAAGAATGTATTGGGCTTACTGAGACTCGAACCCAGACCAAACGGCAAGACAACGCAACGCCAGCCCACGGGGCCAGCGCCCAATGGTATAGTAATACTTCGATTGCTTTTGTTTCAGTTTCTGTTATTCTATTTTTCATAAAATTTCCGATTCTCCATTAATCTAACTCTCTTATTAGACTGAAATTATTTTATAAAACTGAGTTTACTTTCCAACAGTAACGCATAGGTTTTTAATTCATATTTTAGACGCTTAATCAAACTTTCAAAGTTCCTTCTTATTGATAATCATAAAGTTGCGAATATTTATTTTAATCAAAGATGCATGTTGTATCTTTTATAATCAATCAAAACAAGTTTATGGTATCCAATTAACTTTTACAACAAAAAATATACTTGCTTATCAAAATAATGTATTCTCAATATTTTTCATACAATCAAATATATTTTCATTCATGCATACTAATTCATGACATAACTAATCAACCGTTTCTTTTCTCATTATAAATTAATTTACTTAACATAGCATATCTCGCTACTATTCATGCTATACACAAATCAGGATTACTCATCTATTATCTTTAGCATGCATTGTTCTATATTACTAGAAAGTAAGAGAACACCCACCTTATGTGAAGCCTGAACAATGAAAGAAAAGAGAACACCACTTCTAGCTCCAAAAACTCATAGCTCCTAGTAAGGCTTCTCCTAGCAATGACTCATTCTCCTAGCAATGGCTTCTTCTCCTAGCAAGAATTTTCTCCAAGCAAAATGGAACTCTCTTACTCTCTTTCTTTTTCTTTCTTTCTTTCTCTTATTTATTTTCTTTTGATGTGTGGAATGAGAAGAAATGGGTGCTATTTATAGGTCTAGGTTAGGGTCTCATCTACAAAATTTCATAACCTAATAATTTCTCATTTAACATAATCAACTCTTCACTTTCTTAACCTCTCTCTCAAACTTTCCAATATCCTAACTCCCAAAACTCCTAGGCGTTTGGTTTGTTGTTCTGAAAACAGTTTTCTGAAAACAGTTTTTTGAAATGAGTTTTTTGAAAACTGTTTTCTGAAAATGAGAGTGTAAAAGCTGTTTGGTAATAATTATTTCTGAAAACTGTTTTCTGAAAATGAGAGTGTAAAAGCTGTTTGGTAATAATTTTTTCTGAAAGCTGTTTTCTGAAAATGAGAATGTAAAACTTGTTTGGTAATATATTTTTTTAAAACTATTTTTTGAAAATGAGATTATAAAATGCGTTTGGTAAAACAAAAAATCTGGAGAATTTTCAACTAAAAATGTAACTGGATAATGAGCTTATAAAAGGCGTTTGGGTATAAAATTAAATTCTCAAATTAATAGGAGTACAATTTTTATGACACTGAGATTAAAAACGCCGTATGTTTGATCAATTTCCTCTCTTTTTCTTCTGAAGTGTTTTTCCCCCCTGCAGTTACAGATCAAAGTTCTACAAGTATACGAACAAGAATCGTGAGAAAGAGCCAATGGAGCAAATATTTTCACCGTGTGGAGTTGTATTAATGTGAAATACCTTGAACTTGATCACATGAACTGATATGCGACTATACCTTGCCCAAAGATGATTGCATCAACTGATATGCGAGATGGGAAAGACATTGTGGCTGTTGATGTGTAGGTAATGTTTGTATTAAAGTAATGTCTCTGTTTTATTTTGGGAGATTTATGTACGTTTTGGGAACTAAAGTCCTGCTTTGTTAATAGACTATTTATTTGAATGATCAAATGATGAAGATATATGCATCACTGGGCAGGTTGATGTTGGAATGAACAAAGATGAAAAGATTTATAACCGTGAGAAATAATATATGCAAGTTGGTGTACTTCCTTACAAAATAAGCAAAAGAAAAATCTACATACATACTATCTAAATTCATTGTTCAGAATTAAACAATTCAGACAGGAACAGATGAACTAAAGATGTTTCATTTTGGAGGTGCAAAATAGCAAATCACATACAAATATTGTCAATATACCGAGCACATTTCAATTAGATAATACTTTCACTTCCTCAGAAATCATCAATTCTGTGCACGATTGTGGGGTGCAGCCCATTTCCTTCTTCAACTATGTCAATATTGTCTCCATTGTGTACTCTCGCTGCCTGTTTGCAAGCACTTCTGGGCTCTCCAAAAGCTTTCCAGGTACCAACATATCCTAAAGCATGTACAAGAACAAAAAATCAGCACCTAACATTAATTTAATCATCATCTAGCATCAATTAATCATAGGCTCAGACCATGTTTGGATAGAAAAAATGACTGCATAGAACATGGAGATTAGTGTAGGACTGCATTTCAAGGCTATGCCAACTAGTACTAAACATGCATTGTAATGCATTATATATCCATGACACTAATGAAATATTATCAAATGTTGGATCGATGACTTTTATTCCCTAATAAAGCATCAAATGCAGTCCATTACCAATCACATGCATCATAAGTTCTAATTAATCATCATTGCCTAGACTGATAGTAGTAAAAGAGTATGGTGATTTAAATTTTTTTTAAATGAAGCACTTCCTGTTTAGATGGAGACCGACAAGAACAGTTTCATGACAGGAGCATCAGAACCCAGTCCATTGCCCAGACCATCAGAAGCCAGCACAGCATCAGAAGGCAAACACAACAAAAAATCCAATAATATCCATCAGAAACAGTAGAATCCATTAGCAGCATCAGATCCCAAACCAGCAAGGGAATGATACACAGTATCAGCATCAGAACCCAAACCAAAATGACAGGAAACACTTCGGTTGAATGTGCGTGCTTCAGAACCATCACAAAATCCGAAGCCATCACAGCATCAGAAGCCAAACACAGCATCAAACTATTGACATAATATCCATCACAAACATTAGAAGCCATTAGCAGCATCAGAATCCATGTCAGCAAGGGAATGGTACACGGTATGGAAAGATTTTAAAGTTTCATATAAAGAGTTTACCCAAACAATTTTGAAAAACATAAATATTGGATAATGAAAAATACTTTTTGTTGATTGAATCAGCATCGGTGCAGCTAGAAGAACAAAATTACAGCAGAAAATTTTTGGTTATTACCTTGAACAATAGATACAGCAAGATGAAGTCTTACTAAAATAAAACCCCAAAGTATAGGAGGCCATGACTCTTCAGAACCCATCAAGTGTGCTATAAAAAGGCAACACAATTCATGAGTAGCAACATAACCCATTGGTGGAAAGTAACCTCAGGGGATGTTCACATACAGGCACAACTGAGTACAAAATAAAGTAGGTGGTTCCCTAAACCACGCGATGTATAAAATTTCATATCTAAAATTGAGATGTGGAGGCATGCTTCCACATTAATTTGATAAGGATCATTCCAAACATATGTTTTCCTTTCTCAGAACTAACTTCCCCAAACATATGTTCCCCAACACACCTCAACAAAGGCATCAGATACAGTCAGGACACACCTCAACAATAGAAGAATAGAAGGCATCAGAACACACCTCAACAAAGGCATAAGATACAGTAAAAAATTGGACAACGCATGACCTCAACAAAGGCTTCATCTACCTTCAAAAATACTTACATGAAGATGAAGCCAGAAAAATAAAACCCCACAGATCAGAAACCATATAACTCTCTTCAGAACCCATGACCTGCTAGAAGAAGCTAAAAAAACACAAGCCATGAATGCATCAACAACAAAATACGAAGATTTCATCAGTGTTATTATAAAGCATCAGAAACCATTTTCTGATTCATTGCAATATTCATAGTTATTATAAAGCATCAAAAACCATGGAAAATCCCAATAAAGCATCAGAAACCATTGCAATATTCTGAGTTGTTATAAGGGAACTTTATAACAAACAAAGCCAATCACAGCATTTAGTATAACAAAGCAATGTGAATTCTTTGAAAGTATTGAATTAGTCATAGGCTCAGAACTCCTTCGTATGTACCAATTGTTCCCAAAAAATCATAAAAATTAGTCTAGGGCTGCATGTTTTACAATGCCATGCCTACTAGTACTAACTATTATGTGTTTCTTTCCCCTCCCCTCCGCCACCAATAGTTTAATTCATCATTCATACACTATATCCATCACAGATACCACGGATCAGCTTAAAAATCTCTCATCATTTCCATGGATTGGCTTGGAAGCTAATACCTTCGAATCTGTGGATCATCTTATTAGGTCTCATCCTTACCATGGATCAGCTTAAAAAATTTCATCATTTCCATGGATATTCACCCGTAAGCTTCATATTTTAAGTATCACCAATATATAATACAACCACGCAGAAGGTGGAGGGGGGGGGGGGGGAGGGGGCAAGTTTTCAAAAATAAATTGTGGATTTCATCATTGCCTATACCGACATCATCTTGGTGAGTAAAAAAATAAATAATAGGCACTTCCACTTATTCAGAACTCCATTCATCATTCGATCATCATTGCTAAAAAAACTGTATCCATGTGCAATCCCTGCACAACAACAATTGGTCAACGCAGCATCTCACACAGTAACAAAAGCAAAGGAACAAATACTTGTGATATTTATAACAGTAAATATTACAATGATACATACTTATCCAAATGACATCAATGCTCGCATTCCACATAGCCGTAGCAATTTGATCTCTTTTTCTACCCATACGGTTCAATTGGGAAGCAGACATATCCAACCCCTGAGATGTTGATGGAATTTCATTATTTTGTAGATGATGAATTAACTCATCATCTATAGACTCCGTAAAAAAGGTATCATCTACTGAATGTCTTCCTATGAAATTGTGAACGGCACAACAAGCAATCACCATTTCTACCTATTTTGTTGGCTTGTAGTTAGACATATATTTGAAAATAGGAAACCTTTTTTTTAAGACTCCAAAAAGTTCTTTCGATGACATTTCGTAGCCTTGCATGCATTTTGTTAAAAAGTTACCTATGTTGTGTCAGTGCATGATTGGCCCCTTTGAAGTCTTGTGCATGATAAGGCTCGCCACGGTATGGTGCTAAAAAACCTGGCATGTTGGGATAACCACAATCTACTAAATAATATTTATCATTTGCAGGGATTTGAAGCAATCCTTGTGATAATGCTGTTTGAATTACATGGGAGTCGTTGGCACTTCCTTCCCATCCCGCATAAACGAATGTGAACATCATATCAAAATCACAAGCGACTAGAACATTTTGCGTTATGTTACCCTTTCGTGCCCGACAAGTATTGTGTCGGCTAGCGGGTGCCCAAGCATCCACTAATGTGCCATCAACAGCACCAATAGCTCCCTACATTGTTCAGTTTAAATACTACTTCATCATTTCCATTGAAATATTATAAAACACTATGTATATAACAGAGCTCATGTGACTACGACGCGTATTTGGAACGATTCAATATATGAAAATTCATTTAAACATCGAAACAAAATTTATATGTTTGTTTATTCTAAAACATACCTTAAACCATGGACAAAAATCCATGGAACTCGTAATCCTTTGATGTATATGTGTCGCATCTTGGGGAGTAATAAGAACTGTCACTGCATTGGCCAAACCTTTCAACACATTCTTAAAATGTTTGTTTATTGTGTATGTCGAATGTTGAAACCGATCAGCTGCCACTCTTTGTCTGTGACTATGACCGACAATGAACAAAAAAATGATGACACTTTCTTCAAAAGACACACGTCTACGTTGGGACCCCGACTCCGTCTCCTCGACATGGTTCCCATCCTTCAAAAATTGACACAAAGCCATAAAACTGTCTTGATTCATACGAAATATGCGATGGAACTTATACGCGGGACCATTTACCAATTTTGTCAAATATTCTCGCCCTGTTAGAGCAGGAGTGGAATATGGTTCTCTTTCTAAGGAGCTAATGTACTCGATTGTATCCATGTCTTCCAAATCATCCATGTCATCGTCTGACCAGTCCATCATTATGTTGCGTTGGTGCAAGTAGTATTTCACTGTGAAAAATTAGAATTTATTTCCAACTAGTGTGTTGTTTTTTTAAATCAACAGTAAAATATGATTTTATCGGACAATCACAAAGCAAATTAAGCCGAAAACATAAACATCGTCAAATAGTTCAGGTTCAATAAACATAAATGTAAACGTAAACATAAACATAGTAATGACAAGACAAAGTAATAAATCATAGGCAGCTCATAAATGTTAAAAAAAGTGAGTTCCCTAGTCGTTAAAATTGTCAAGGAACAAACGCCTATAATCCTCGCTCATCCCAATGAAGCCTTCACGTGCCTCTGGGCTGCTTATAAACAAGTTAAATGCCTTAAAAATCTGTTGGGCACTAAGGCCAGTCATCGAATTCAATATTTTCATGGCTTCTGTCATGGAGTAAGGATCTTCGGCAAAAGGGGGTGGAACTTGTGGCTGGGGTTGAGTTGGTTGGGATTGGCTTTGTTCATGGCTTAAGCCCTCGAAGTGTTTGTTTCGCACGTTGGGCTTGAACAATCGATTCGTAAGCCTCTTCCTTGCCAGAAGTGTTCGAGCTTTTCATTGCTCGTCCACTTGAATTACCAGATCTCCTTTTTCGAGACCCCTGACCTCCAGGTGCTCCATCGCCTTCATCATCCGATACTACATATGGCATATCATGTTGGGCGAACATTTCATCGGCCCTACGTGCCTCATCGGATGTTAGGGGCTTTTGTGTTGAAGCCCTAGCAAGTGCGCCCTGCGCAGTAGAGTTTTTAAAAATTTTGGTTAAGGCATCAAAATTTGCAAATCCTTTCTCATGAAATCCTTTGGCCTTCGGGTGTGCCTGTGAACAAAATTTTCATAACTAATGTTAATAAACAAGTAAATAATCTTACGTTTAAGTATAAGAAGATGTGAATGAATTAATAATATTTTCATGATAAAGTTATATATGAACCTTAACATATGCATCCCAAACTACTGGCTCGCAAGTAACACTTTGGGTATCTTCATCCCAACCCAACCCACTCTGATTCTTCAAATCCCGAAACTCCCTCCATTGCTGTCGAAGTCTGTTGTATTTGTCTTTTAATTGCCTTACCGAATAATTTCAACTCGTAATGGTATGCAGATCATGTTGGAATTTAAGCCAAGTTCTTGCATCAAATGTGGAACTTTTTAAACAAGATCCATCTACCGCTGCCTCCATCAGATCGACAAACTCCTTTTCAACATTTGTTGGCCATAGCCTTAGATCAAAATGAACATCCACCTCCATCTCTTTACCCTTACTAGTCATCTATATTATGGACATCAACGGTATCAATATAAATGCTACAATGCGAAACTTCTGAACTACCCAAGATGATCGAAAACAAATATCACAGGAACAATTTTAAATAAGATATTAGTTATGACAATTTTCTGCGGTCTCAGGTTTTAACACGAAGAAAATCAAGACGTCTATTTTGCACCAGTAATAATTGGACAACGAAGACAACAAATAGGTTTAAAAAACCTTCTCACTTCCCATATCAAAGCATTCTGTTAAAGGAAAAAATTTACCAAAAACCCGTTCTCTACCGATCCATCTCAGATCCCAGGTCAGGAACGAAAAAAAATCATCTCACACCCTAAATTCCTACCAGATCTTACTATAAAAAATTGGTTTCCCAAAAGAACATACCTTCCTTTCCGCAATAGAGAAGTTGTCTCCACAGGATTCAACAAGCAAATGACGTTTTATTCGATTCAACTGAGCTAGACTACACCTTCGCCTGTAAGCTGATCGTGTTTCACACACCATGAAACTGTCGAAGAAGTAGGGGGAACAAACAAATCCGACTATACCTCTACACAAAAACCATAGATCGATGAGGGTTGTGATCGATGTGGATTGTGATCGATTATGGGTTCAAATCTAGGGTTTTAGAAGAGAAAGCTAAAGGAGAGGGAAAGAAGGGGAACCTTCGGTTTGGACAGAAGAGGAGACGATTGCGTTTTTTTAAAAGTTCAGAAGTAGAGGAGACAATCTTGTTGCCGATTTGGGGTTTAGATCTAGGGTTTCTGCAGAGAAGCAAAAGGAGATGGAAAGAGGAGCGCCGTGAAGGAGAGAAGCAAAATGAGATGGAAAGCACGTGAAGACGATGGGATTTAGAAAACCAAAACACCCCTTGCCAAAAAAATTTCAATCGTTTTCATAAAGAGCTGAAAACCATTTTCTGAAAACATTTTCAAAACAGCCCCTTGCCAAACAAGTTTTTGACCCATTTTCTATTTTCTAACACAAAAAGTTAAACTTTTCATCTCCCCACTTCTCCAAAACTTTAACTCTCATCTCTTCAACTCTCCTCAAGCCAAAAATCGGCCACACTCTCTTCTTCAGTGTCCACGTCAAATGCACCAGGGCAACAACAAGGTCTTGCTGTTTTGGTACCTTCACGAGTGGGCCCCCACTTTCCAATCTCAACTCATATTAATACAAATGCCATAGCCTGTTATACCATCTCGCCGAGGGCCCCCAATACACATACAATACTATTCATATATTATTCAACAATCTGTTTTCATTTATAACTAAGCCATATATATACATTTAATACTTTTGACACATACATATATACTAATGTATATATATATACACTGTTAATATATATACTACTTATTTTATTTTATTTGAAAATCACAGGTGTTACACATACTCCGAAATTTATTTTGAAAACCAATACGCGCACTAAAACACGTGCGTCGCACGTAAAACACCGAAATACAAAAATTGATTTTATCAACAGAAAATATTAAAATGCAATATAAAAAAATGTATTTACTAATTTTATATATTTCACGACGTAAATGCCATGTACGTAGAAACACGTGCATTATACGTATAAAAATCATTTTAATTAAAATGGAGAAAAATGAACTTCCGTTTATAAAACGAGTTCAAACACGAAAAATAAATAATCAATACTCATAAAAATATCACACGTAGCGATGGAAAAATACGCAACTGATACGTGCATTGAAAATATATCAAAAGCACGTAAAAATACAGAGATTGAAATATTGCATTTGAGTTGACACAAATAAGATAAAATCAATACGAAAAATGCATACATAGTTGGTAATCAAAATATGTAGTGAAACCACGTTACAAAATACACGTGCGTAACACACGAGGGTAAAATTGTAATTTCCAATTTTCCGGGATGTTACACTCTACCCCCCCTTAGGATAGTTCCGTCCATAGAACTTGCTAGGATAATGGTTGTATTTTGTACACGCCAAAGAAAATATCTTATTGTGTTTAGAAAACTGCAAACTTTAAGAAAAATAAATGTAGTGTAAAAATACGCAACGAGGAAAAACAAAACAAACTCTTTATAAGGAGACGATGAGTATCAAAATTTTATAAGAACGAAACAAGAAAATTCGGAAAAATAAAATATGATCACAAAAGATAGATTAGATTGAAAGAAGTACAAAATAATTTTAGGTAAAAGCATTAGATAAAACAGAAAAATAAACTTAGTCATTAATTTGGAATAGTTCAAAACAACACACTAAAGAAAACATAGCCAATAGATAATTCGTAAGTAAGTTTAGTTGTCAAAATCTTTCAATGTAATAAGCGGTGGAGAAATCAGAAACTGAATTAAAGAAGACTATTGGATAAGAGTTTGAAAAATAAACGAGAATGAAATTTAGTTAAAAACATAGTCAACATAAAATTTGACTTTGTATAAAAAATAGTTTGTAAAGTAACTATAATCATTATACATACGATTTGAAATTTAAAGATATAGATAGCATACATCGAAATATTTTTGAATTGTTAAGTAGAGTAGAAAACCAACATACAAAGTATATACGTATATAGGCATCAAAATCATATGGGTGAAACAAATAATGAAAATTATACATGGTTTGTAGGAGTAAAAACAAAACATCATAGCTGTAAACGTAGTAACATATTATTGAGATAGTGCGAAAACTTACAAGTTGAAGAAAAGTATAAATACCAAATTTTATTTATTTATTTTTTTGTTAGGTGAGTGAGCACCAAAATCTAAGATAAGTTAGTAGTAAAATAAAATACGATAAAGCAGTATGAAAAAGATTTGAAATGCTAGGAAAAAGGTAGTTGATATTATGTAGTAAATACACGAGTAGGATAGAAATCAGTTTAAATAATATAATGCCAGGTTACAAAATAGTATAAACCAGTACGAAAATAGAATAGGGGTAAACAAAGTAGGGGCTATTTAAGTAGACAGTCTCTTTCTGGTGTAGGTTCGTCTTGTTGGTGTCCAACTGCAGACTTGGCTCTACGATCTCAAGTTGCAGAAATGCCCTCAATGACATCCGATTACAGTTTGCCTTTTGGATATTCGGTTGCAGACCTTGCCTCCCCAAAGTCCAGTTGCAGTTTGCCTCCATTGATGCCTAGTTGCAGATTTGCCCTCTCGACATCAGGTTGCACCAAGACGAGAGATGGAAAGATGTAATCTTTCATGTATACTTGGATATTGGGATGTTTAATAAAATATAGTATTATGTTTTGAAATCAGTGATATAAAAGTGGATGAAAAAATTGTAAATAAGGTAAGAAATTACAACGACAAAAATATTAAAATAGACTTAAAATATAGGATATACAAAATTTGTAGAAATGAAAATGATTTATAACATTAATACGAAATTGGTGAAAAGCATATGCATGAGATGAAAACACAAGTGGAAAACAATAATTATGTAGGGTATGTATTATATTGAAAAAGCGTAAAATTACAAAATTAGTGAGTAACGATTAACAACAAAACAAATTAGAAAATAATATGTAATACAATAGTATCGAATGTAGACAATAAAACAAAATGGTATGTCATATTTATACGGGTAGAAAATTTCAATCTTGTTAAAATATATTAGAATATAAGATAATGAAAGTATAGTATCAAAAAATCAAATCATATAAAATTAATGTACATAAGAAAATTCAGAATAAAATATAAATAATAAATGAAGAAAATAATAGTTGCAAATGTAAACGGATAAAAATACAAAGGACAAATCTTTATGATTGAAATACAGATAAAACAACTTCAAAAGGTCGAGACTGAGAAAGATAGTCAAAATAATACATATCCAATTGATTTGATAATATAAGAAAATATTTATTTGAAAAATATTGAATGTTGAAAAATACTAGGATGAAAATCCACAGAAATAATTTGAAAGGGAAATGTGTAATGTATGTAGAGCCCACTAACCACATTTCCACTGCGCCACTTTGATACCCAGGAAAAATGTGCTCGCATACAATCTCACATCAATGTATACGAGGAGAGCATCATGAATGAAAGTTCAGTAACTATTTCATTCACGACTCCAGCCATCCAATAGGGAAAGGGAAGAGAAAACATCAGTATATAGAGCAACACAAATGTAAATCACTTACATTCAAATCTCTATAAGCTGAAACTCACACTCTAATGTCCACTCTAGGGTGTCATTCCTTATAAATTTGTACTACTTTTGAAGCATGCTCTGATACCATTTGTAACACCTCGAATTCCAAATAAGACCGAATTCGAGATTTCACAGGATCTTAACTTCACTTCGTACAATTTTACAAGGAATTTAAAACTTTTCAATAATACATCAGAGTTTGTTATATTGTTACACAACGGAAGACAATAAATTACAATAAAATCTTTAAACAAAATAGCATCAGCATATCCACTTTATAGCTTCATGAACATCAATTACCTGCATGTAAGACTGTGGGCACGTCAGTTGATTACAACCGACGAAATGTTGTACACGGCTATCCTCTCTATGCCGGAAATAGTATAACGATTTCCATACTTCAACAACAACACAAACTTGAATGAATTATAAAGTGTCAAAAGTGATTATTCTAAACATGTAAGTGTATGTCATACCTTAATGCCTAATACACACATTTTTATACTAGGATGACACTAATGAACACTTGTTCGGATTCTATGCATCCCATACTACATAGGTCCGAGGGCAAACGCCTATGTACTCCACAATATAGGGCTCAATCCCTCGCCATGAAAACTACCCGGTAATAAAACAAGGTTTAGATCATTCTACGAATATGGGTCCCAGCCCGCCGGCTATTATAAATGTTCCCTCATCGTGCGAATCATCCCGCAAGTGCCCCCTAGTGTAATATTCCGGACGGATATTACATTGTATAAATTATTATTTTATTATTATTTTATTTTAATTCCAGAATTGAAATATTTTGGTGACTTTCACCCAGTTTGTTCATAAACAATATCTGTACACATATACCGGTGTGTGTACATCCGTAGTATATCAAATTGGTACCGTGATCTTCCAAATTGCTAATAAAATTTATTTTATTATTATTTTCAAAATTAAATTATTTTTATACGGATTATGTGATGATTTTTCGGTATACACATATATACGTACATATGTGTGTTACAGTAAATTTGTACATTGTACCAATTATGTAGTGTGTATTTTTGGACAAAATACTTGTCTTTGTCATGACAAGTAGCTAAGTTGGGATTAGAAGGATTAAGATAGGGTTTAGAATGCATAAGAGATTAAGGAGTGAACTTCTAGAAACCTTCTCCCTTCCACCTCACCCTTCCACCTCACCCTCACACCATACCCTACACCATAGCCTCCCTCACCCTACAAAGTCATGGCCGGATGGTATCCCTAGGGGGAGTTTTGCATTTTGTTGAGTGCACTTTTGCACTCTCCACCTTCTCCTCCACCTATAAGTACCCCCTCCCTTCACTCATGTCTCATTTTTACAAAGACAAAAAGAAAAGAAAGGAAAGGAAAAGAAAGAGAGAAAGACTAATAGGAGAGTTTTTCATTTGTAGGTCTCCATAGAAGTTTTCTAGGAGCTAAGGGGAAGGAGAAGGTGTGCTAGCTAGTTCTTCCTTCAAGAAAGTTTAAGGTGGGGGCTTCTCCATTGCTTTTGTTTGTTTGAGTTCGTTGTTTTGCTTCTTCTTTTTCTTACCTTCCTTGGTTTGTTTTCTTTTGTTCTTTTGGGGTGGTTGTTTCTTGTGATGGTGTTGTTGTGTGTTGCTTCTTGTTGTATATGTTGTAGCTTTATGTATGGATGAAAGAATGATAGAACTTGTGAAACACATAAAGATGAAGTCGTTATTAGTGGTTATTGTTAGTTTTGGACTAATAAACATAAACATATGAAGGATTGTGTATACACCCATTTTGGGTTGTAGGACTTGACATTGGACATACACATATGCATATGGACTTTGTACACACCCATTTGGGGTTGTAGAACATACAACTTGGACTATTGGACAAAAGGCATATGAAGATTGTGAACTAGAATAAGTGTATAACCATTTTTGAGTTATGGAACTTGGCAACTTTAAGGAATAAGTCTTTTAATTGCTTCTTTCTCTCTAACTTATTAAATAACAATTTGTGCTACTCCTAGTTATAAAAAGATAGACTTGCTGTATGTAGGACTTGTAATTTAGAAAGAAAGTAGATTTTGTAGTAGTTCATAAAGTTGGATTCTTTTTAGGGCTTGTAATTCATAAGGACAAGAAGTGTTGTATTAGCTAGTAAAGAGCATGCTTAAGTAGTAATAAATAGTTATGCTTAAGTGTAAGTAAGGTAGTAGTGGATATTTATGCTTAAAGTGTAGTAGTTAATCATGCTTAAGTAATAGTAGATGTTTATATATATGTAAGGGTTATGTTGAAGTAGTAAATAGACATTCTTGCTTTAAAATGTAGTAGTAACCCATGCTCAAATTGTAGTAGGTATCCATGTTTAAATTGTTGTAGGTAAATGTTTACATTATATACCATGCTTAGATGTTGTAGGAAGTCCATGTCTATGTTGTATTCATGCTTGAGTAGCACCCATGTCTAAAGTAGATATTTCATATTAAGTTGTAGTAATCATCCATGCTTAATTATAGCATTTTCCATGCATAAGTTAAAGTAATTATCCATGCTTAGTAGTAGCAATTTTCATATTTATGTTCTATCCATGCCAGATTGTAGTAGTAGGTGTTCTACTTAAGTTGTTTCCATGCTTAGATGGTTGTAGATCCATATACCATGCTTGGATCATTGTAGGAAAATTATATACCACATTTAGATTATGGTAGGAAAGTTATATACCATGCTTGGAAAGTTATATACCATGCTTGGATCATTGTAGGAAAATTATATACCATGTTTAGATTATGGTAGGAAAGTCATATACCATGCTTGGATCATTATAGGAAAATTATGTACCATGTTTTTGTAGGAAGGTTGTATATCCATGCTTAAGGTTGTGGTAGATAGCTCACACTTAAAGTTGTAGTAAATATCCATGGTAAAGTAGGTGGATATTCATGTTAAGCTAACATGCATGCTCAAGTTGTAGTAACCATTCATGTTTCAGTATAGCTCATCCTTAAATTGTAGTAAATCTTCATGTTTAGATTGTAATAATTATTCATGCTTAAGATCGTTATAAGTGCACGCTTAAATCGTATTCATACTCAAAAGTATTGTAGGTTGATACCTATGTTCAATACCATGCTTAGATCATTGTAGATTGACATACCATGCTAAGATTGTTGTAGGAAAGCACAATCCATGCTTAGGTTGTTGTAGGAAAATTATATACCATATTAGATTATTGTAAGATGGATACTCATGCTTTCCACCATGCTTAAGTAGTTGTAGGAAAAGATACACGCTTAAGTAGTAGAAGATATCCATGCTTAGTTGTAGTAATTTTCCATGTTTGAATAAGTATATACCCATGCTTAGGAATGTGTAGGATTGATGTTTAAATTACCTACCATACCTAAGGTTGTTGTAGGAATACTTAAGTACTATACCATGTTCAAAATGTTGTAGGGTTATGCTTGAAATGTATACCATGCTTAGGTTGAATACTTAAGTAGCATACCATGTTTAGATTGTTGTAGGTTCTTACTTGAATGTATACCATGCTTAGATTAATGTTGAAGTTGAATACCATGTTTAGGATGTTGTAGATTCATGCTAAGTATAAATCCATGCTAGATTGTTGTAGATTAATATTGAAGTTGAATACCATGCTTAGGAATGTTGTAGATTCATGCTATGTTATATACCATGTTTGGGAATATTGTAGGATTAATGTTTAAATTACCTACCATGCCTAGGATTGTTGTAGGAATGGTTAAGGTTGTATACCATGCTAATTATTGTAAGTTAAAGTAATGAAGAAAATCATGCTTTGTCGTATACCATGCTAAACTATTAGTACTCATGCTAAGTTGTAGCAATTAACCATGCTTAAAGTAGTAATAGATATCCATGCTTAAATCTAGTAGCTATTCACGCTTTAACTTATAGTAGCTTTCTACTTAAGGTGTATCCATGCTTGTAGTTGTAGTGTTAATGAAGAACCACCATGTTGTAGTTGTAGTGTTAACTATCACGTTGTAGTTATAGTGTTAGTAAAGAACTATCATGTTATAGTAAATTGTGTTGGAAAATAACTAGCATGTTGTAGTTGTGGTGTTAGTGAAGAACCACCATGTTGTAGTTGCAATATTGTGTTGTAAAGTAGTTCTAGTTAATCCCTAGAAGGATCCCAGGTTTGAGATTACATAGCTAGAGCCATGCATGCTTGAATGGTGTATTGTAGCATTCTAGTTAAAAGAACCATGCCTGAATTGTACATGGTAGTGAAAGATTAAGAAGGAACCATGAACCCATGCATCTAGCTTCTAGGTGATTCTAGCCCAAACTTGAGAGAGAACCTAAGAATCTAGTTGCATGTAGTTCTAGTTCGCTTTTGGAAAAGAAACCGTAGGTTCTAATCGTGTGAGGTTCAAATTGAAATTGGACCATATCATGGGAGAATTCCTCATCCTTATGAGTAATAAGGGTTGGGAAGGTCGCTAGTAATAGTTAGTTCAATAAAAGTTGTTATGTCGCTTTCGGGCTTCTCATTGGTAGAATGCCTATCTTAGACTATTAGTAGATTCTTCTGTTGCTTCTAATTATAAGAGATCGAGTTTGTTAGTAAGCACATTTGGTTGCTTCTAGGTTTGATTACCTGTAAGGTTGTTTTGCATATGGTTGTGCTCGTACGTGGCTCGACTGGCCCGAATGTAGCTATGGGTCTCATACGCAGCTCATTGGCTCGTATGTGTGTTGTTGCTCGTACGCGGCTCGACCTGGCCCATGCGTAGCTGTTGGTCTCACACGCGGCTTATTTGGCTGGTGTGTATGTTGTTGTCTCAAACGAAGCCGCCTAGCTTGTAGGTAGTTGTTGGTTCATACGTAGCTTATTGGCTAGTATGTATTTGGTTTACTCGTATATAGCTTATTAGCTAGTATGCAATCTTGTTATGCTCTTCTAGGGCGATATTATTACCCTTGGGGCTATCGACCGTCAAGACATATGTTTTCTTACTTCTAAGGGACTGTGGACGAGTTACTCCTTGTGTACCGTCGGATCTTAACCGGTGTAGGTTGATCGCGGACCGGAGTAAAGACAGAATCCAAGTTCAGGGTAGTGGCATGCAGGTACGTTCGCATTGCCGGGGTCTTGGATCGATAGGCCATGAATCAGATCCTTAGGGATTCTGGTAAGTCTAGGATGAGTAGCCTAGTAGAGTTGGCTTGCGAAGTCTAACTTAGGACCTAGCATGTTGTGTAGATTCTGTGGTCATCCCTTAGTTGGTTTAGGGTTAGTGACATTGTTAGGGTATTAACTTATTGCTTTGCTACTTAACCTTCATCTTTCGCCGAAGGGAAGGAGTTGGTATTAAGGGTGATTCCTTATGATCCGACCTGTCCTATAGGCCTGCATTAGGTGGTGTTATTGGGTTGTACCCTTCTTGTCAAAGGGATACGGTCTGTGGCTTGTCACAAGTTGGAAGCACAGGATCCGTATCTCGTCTATTAATTTCTGAAGTGGAATGAAGCGGGAGCGATTCTTGTCGGAGCCAGGGGGATGGACCCTCGGCACTTCGTCTTTGCTTGGATCTAGGGGCGAACAAGCCATAGACTACGGTCTGGCTAGGGGGCGGCAGGGGGCTCTCCTGTTGGCGGAAACTCCGGGGTTCGTCAGATTTTTGAGTGGGGTCCGGTGCGACTGGGCAATAGTGGCAAACAAGGACACCACTATTGACTGCAGTAACGGAACTAGATCGTACCTGCAACCTCATCAGTCATGCCTAATCTTCAGAAACAAGTTGAGTACAAGAGTATGACTCATAGCGCGGGTTCAAATCCCTATAATGAAGAGACGGCTTGAGAATGGTGCATGTAGTATGGGCTGCATGTTGCTTCGGAGACTTGCTGGCATTAGAATAAGAGCATCCTCGCTTTAGTCAATATTGCATTAGATTCTAGTCATAGCACTCACGAACACTTAAATTACACCGACACATTGCCATGTTGTTTGTTTATTTGGGAGATTCGCTGCTAAGTTATCAGCCTTAAAGCGTCAATGAATACTGACGTCCCCACTTCAATAGATACTGGATCGCTGAAGTACAGGTGCGAGATTCAGGAGGACTCAAGGCAAGGAAAGCGAGGAGTCGATGTCATGTTTAGTTTCCGCTGTAATATTTATGTTGATTATCTATTTGTCGAAAAGCACCCTAAGTGGGAATTACCAAGTGTTGTTCTTCATTCATTGTACTCTGATGTAATTTGTCGAAAGTTGTAATATTTGGGATTGTAAAGGTATTATTGTAGCACTATTGTAATATATTGCAGTTGCATAACATTCAGACTTGTAATACATTGGGTGTTGAATAAAAAGTTTTAAATTCTCCTGTTTTTTTGTGTATTGTGACTAATTGAAGAAAAGATTCTGGCTTATGTCACTGCTTCCCAGTATATGGAAATCGGGGCGTTACACCTAGCCCCGGTATACGTATACACATTGGAGACGGCAAACTATCCGCCCGACTTCGCCAAGTCCCAGATTTAAATATAAAAACAAAACCCGTCTCCCACAGAGCAACTTGTTCACAAAAATACGAGATCGGCCCACGGCAATATCTCAAAATCATTTCTCAAAATCTTTCTTTCAATATTGCCGCTAACCGAGGTCTTACTAATTCTTAATCATAAACTTTCATGTAAAAGAAACATGGGTACACATACCCTTTAATAAGCATTTCTTAAACCTAAATAGTTTCATCTTCAACTTATTCACAAACGACTAATGTCTCATCTTATATTTTATTCATGATTCCCTCATTCATCCAGAAATCATTCATAAAAAATAATTCTTTTCACAAGCATGAATTTATCACTTGCAATCTCATTTGCAATTTAAGTACATATAATAATTAAGTATTCAACATAAATGAATAATCCCATCAAAGACAATTAATTCACATATCAACATTTTACTTTTCTTCTAATGATATAAATCATGCTCTTAAATGATTTATTTTTGAAGACAAATCTCATTCTATCTCAAAGTCACTTTTATTTTCTCCAAAAATTCTAAAACTATTTTCCATTTCATTTTATATGAATATTAGGATTTATTCTCAAAATTTAATTTGCACTAAAACTCCTTAATTTAAAATAAACACAAAAAAAATAATATAAAAGCTCACACTGGGTTTTGAACCTGTGAGCTCACAATCAACGCCCAAAGGCCAAGCCCTCTAACCACTAAGTCCTTTGTGGACTTGTGTTCAGTTTCACTTTTCGAAGTCTCTTGTACACACTCTCAGGTCTGGGTTTATTTAAAAAGAAAAATAAAAACCAAAAGAATGTTTTGGGCTTACTGAGATTCGAACCCAGACCAAACGGCAAGACAGCGCAACGCCAGCCCACGGTATAGTAATACTTCGATTGCTTTTGTTTCAGTTTCTGTTATTCTATTTTTCATAAAATTTTCGATTCTCCATTGATCTAACTCTCTTATTAGACTGAAATTATTTTATAAAACTGAGTTTACTTTCCAACAGTAATGCATAGGTTTTTAATTCCTATTTTAGACGCTTAATCAAACTTTCAAAGTTCCTTCTTATTGATAATCATAAAGTTGCGACTATTTATTTTAATCAAAGATGCATGTTGTATCTTTTATAATCAATCAAAACAAGTTTATGGTATCCAATTATCTTTTACAACAAAAAGATATACTTGCTTATCAAAATAATGTATTCTCAATATTTTTCATACAATCAAATATATTTTCATTCATGCATACTAATTCATGACAAAACTAATCAACCGTTTCTTTTCTCATTATAAATTAATTTACTTAACATAGCATATCTCGCTACTATTCATGCTATACACAAATCAGAATTACTCATCCATTATCTTTAGCATGCATTGTTCTATATTACTAGAAAGTAAGAGAATACCCACCTTATGTGAAGCTTGAACAATGAAAGAAAAGAGAACACCACTTCTAGCTCCAAAAACTCCTAGCTCATAGTAAGGCTTCTCCTCCTAGCAATGGCTTCTTCTCCTAGCAAGAATTTTCTCCTAGCAAAATGGAACTCTCTTACTTGCTTTTTCTTTCTTTCTTTCTTTCTCTTATTTGTTTTCTTTTGGTGTGTGGAATGAGAAAAAATGGGTGCTATATATAGGTCAAGGTTAGGGTCTCATTTGAAAATTTTCATAACCTAATAATTTCTCATTTAACACAATCAACTCTTCACTTTCTTAACCTCTCCCTCAAACTTTTCAATATCCTAACTCCCAAAACTCCTAACTTTTCATCTCCCCACTTCTCCAAAACTTTAACTCTCATCTCTTCAACTCCCCTCAAGCCAAAAACCGGCCACACTCTTTTCCTCAGTGTCCACGTCAAATGCACCAAGGCAACAGCAAGGTCTAGCTGTTTTGGTACCTTCACGAGTGGGCCCCCACTTTCCAATCTCAACTCATATTAATACAAATGCCATAGCCTGTTATACCATCCCGCCATGGGCCCCCAATACACATACAACACTATTCATATATTATTCAACAATCTGTTTTCATTTATAACTAAGCCATATATATACATTTAATACTTTTGATACATACATAAATACTAATGTATATATATACTATGTTTGCCCGTTGACACGTGCCTACGACACGTCTTCGAAACGGTGCAACTTGTTTGATCATATAAAATAGTTTTGGAGGTTCACCAAATTAATTGAAGTAACAAACATATTATATGAGAAACTTTTGAGGGTCTAGCAAAAAATATATTATATGATTTTGTTTGTTTTTTTTGAATTAATTTTAAAGTTTTTAATGTTCTAATTTTTTTTAGTTTTTAAATTTTTTATTTTTAAAAAATTTTTAAAAATTTTATTTTCTTAATTTTTTTGAATAGAAGAGGGAGAGAGAGAGAGAAAAAAAATAGTTAAATAAATATAGGAGTTGTTTTGGGTGGGTGATTTGAATTTGAGTTTTGGGGGGAACTTTTGGGGGAAAAATATGTTTTGTGAGGTTAGATCTGGGCCTTTGATTTTTGGGTAGATTGAAGGAGAGCCACTTGATTGCTTTCTTTGTGTTTTATTATATAGATATATATACACTGTTAATAGATATAATACTTATTTTATTTTATTTGAAAATCACGGGTGTTACACACACTCCGAAATTTATTTTGAAAACCAAT
Organism: Hemerocallis citrina; assembly: GCA_017893485.1. NCBI lineage: Eukaryota > Viridiplantae > Streptophyta > Magnoliopsida > Asparagales > Asphodelaceae > Hemerocallis > Hemerocallis citrina. The sequence continues at coordinate 345,716,303 of CM030358.1, read as the reverse complement.
ACGCGCACTAAAACACGTGCGTCGCATGCCGAAATATGATAATTGATTTTATCAACGGAAAAATATTAAAATACAATATAAGAAAATATATTTACTAATTTTATATATTTCACGACGTAAATGCCATGTACGTAGAAACACGTGCATTATACGTATAAAAATTATTTTAATCAAAATGGAGAAAAATGAACTTCCATTTATTAAACGAGTTCGAACACGAAAAATAAATAATCAATAATCATAAAAATATCAGACGTAGCGATGGAAAAATACACAACTGATACGTGCATCGAAAACACATAAAAAGCACGTAAAAATATAGAGATTAAAATATTGCATTTGAGTTGACACAAATAAGATAAAATCAACGGAAAATGCATACATAGTCGGTAATCAAAATACATAGTGAAAATACGTTACAAAATACACGTGCGTAACACACGAGGGCAAAATTGTAATTTCCAAATTTACGGGGTGTTGCAATTTGTTTCCCTGTTTCTTTGTTTTTTCAAGCTTTTAGAGTTGTAATAGGTTGTACGTGCTTAACGCACACTTTTCATAATTGTTGTTGCCGGGAATAGAGCGGGAGTCTGTAATGTGTGCTATGCACGTGTTTTTGTAAATTTTGTCGGTAGCGTAACCGCTCTCTCCCCCTTCCTATATCAGATGAGCTGTATTCTGTTAGGGAATTAATGAAAAATTTGTTTCCATCGTCTCCAAATTTCTCTTTCCCCCTTCTCCCACTCTCTCTTTTCTCCTAATCCTAGTTCTCAAGCTCCGTTAATGGCGAGATCCAGGAGTCTGCGCAATCCGACTCCTGATAATTTTCGGGTAGATTTGGAGTTAGGGTTACAAGATTTGGGGGGCTGCAATGAGAGAGAGAAGGAGACAGAAGGAGCTGAAGACGAAGGGGAGGGGTAGGAAAAATGACAAAAATAGCCCTCTTTGTAAGTGAGATGAGCAGAACGATTGTGAGCCACTGGATCACGATCATGATCAAATTGCAAATCCAATAGATGGTGGAGGAGTTCGCTCCTGATCAGTCTTATATCTCTAATCTCTAATCTCTAATCTCTAATATTATAATAGGAGAGTTGGGGTTGTCATTTGTCAACATAGAAACTCGTGTATTACACGTACAACTTCAACTCTTCCATTAATTACAACAAAAACAAACAAATAAAAAAAAGTCACCTATTTAAAATGTGCAACACACATGCAAAATAATTCTATAATATGTTCTTAACACTAAACATACATATATATTGCACGTACAACTAGAATTCTACTTATAAACACGTGTATTACACGTACAAATTGTAGCTTTCCTTCAAAATATTTTTCCCAATTACGTGCAACGCACGTCCAACTCCAAAACTATTTCTTAACACGTATATCGCAAGTGAAAGTTCTCCAATTCTTATCAAAACGTGCATCGCACGTGAAAAATACTAGTGTGTGTGTGTGTGTGTGTGTGTGTATATATATATATATTGTCACGCCCCGCTTCCCAGAATATAAAAATACGAGTACGTAACGTAGGCCCAGCGAATGATGTAAACACCATCCATAAGTTGTACCAGACTAACTCAGCAATAAGAACAACAAGATACAACCACGTAGGAAAATATAATCACATGAAATAAGACGAATTCCAATAATAATGAAATAAACCAACAGTATAAATATCCAACATCCGGGATCAAAACAAAACTACGTGTCATAGAGCCCAAACAAGTACAAGTTTAATAATGTTCAAGAAATATACAGCAATAAGTAAAATTATGCAGCGGAGATCGGATCCATCTCTAGAAACATTTCTCACCAATTCCTTCAGGAATAGATTCTTCAGCACCTGTAAATTTCTAGTCTAAAAAGAAATAAAAGAGTGCCCTTAGAGCAAGTCGTGGGCGGCAAGTAGAGAAAACAAAGAATAAAGGATACATGGATATCAATAAGAACAAGGACATGGTCAAAGACAAGAAACAAAACAAAGAGTAGGTAATATATTCAAAGGTCTACAGTAAATCACACATGTAATGTGTGATATCAGGATCAAGCAGGAAATGCAGGTTATTAAGTATTTTATTAATCTATCTAGTGCACGTACTACTGCGTCCCATTCCACAGATTCCGCACACCACATGGTCAATGCTTTAGACTGATGGTGAATTCACGGTTCATGTACTCGGCCCAGAAATCAGTGTTCATTGTCGAGTATCAGTGTTTCTCAAGTAGTGTTTATGGCCATACAGTACAGTAGGGCCCGACCGAGTACAGTCTTTGATTGTTCACTACCAAGTCATCCCATATAATCCCGGCTTGTTATCATTTTATTTCATCCTATGTGAGAATACAAGAGGGTGTCAATGTTGTTCATTACTATGTGTGACTAGTTCTAAGAGTTACAGACAAGGCATGGGTCAAACACATCAAATAAACGCATTTCACAAAATCAGGACAGCATGACCTTGTTGTACCAAATCATGAATTGCGGGCACTACAAGTTAGCAAAACTGAATCCGCCGGAAGATTTGTAAAATAGACTTCCACACGGTTCCAGCGAGTATAATTAAGGTATATAAAAGGTATAGGAACTAGGGTGAAAACTCCATTCTAATCAGGTTTTGTGTTCAGGCAGCATGCAGTAGGTTGTGTTCAACTAATTGTTTCGGGTCAAAGAACGCTTTAATAAAATCTATAAAAATTCTGGGTGATACCTATATATGTCTAGGTCTAGCCTAAATTATTTTAGATTTTTCTAGTAATATTAACATGGTCAAATAAAATAAACAACAACAGATAACGCATGAAAATCTGAGTATGAAATTACTAACACAGTTGCATTAAAGTGATGATAACTAACAGATGGTAGATTGGAATTTAAATCCAGAGTAGGGAATAATTATCTAGACATCAAGGGCTACATTTTTTATTTAGTAAGTTCTTCCAGATTATGTCTCTAGCATGCATGGTCAAAAATCTATTTCAAAATGAAAACATACAACAGTCCAGCAATTGTCTAAACATGAATTGGCAACTAAATAAATCATATGATCATATAAAGCATGCAAATTTGTAATCAAGTGAATCCTAGGTGTCAACATGCAATTTCTAAGGTTCATGGTACATTCATTACAGTCATGGTGTCAATTCATCAATTAAAACTGAATCCGCACATTCATGTCCATTTCATCAAGCAGTTCTAAGTACAAATCTAGTTATTTTAATTGAGCATATGCATGAAACATTGGGGACTGGGTTAAAGATCAAGGAGATAGCACGAAGTTAAGAGTATGTCGGGTTAGCTCGTGTAAACCCTAGATAATCATAACGGGATTATCAAAAGCAGATTTTTTGATAACAAAATGGATGGATCTACTTGCATGAGATCAATTAATCTTGAACACAAATAATGGAAGGGGTTCAAGAAGAGACTTGCCTGTTATTCCTGATATTAATGGAAATAGAATGACGGGATTAGAATCCCTGGCAAAAACTCCCAAAAATATGTGCGAAAAACCAACAGCAACAGCAAGATCCTAGAGCAATTCCCACACACCAGATCGGGACAGAACGCAGAACACCAAAACTGGATCTGGCGCACACAAAATACGGAACACAAAAATGAACCAATAAGAACTCAGTCCCACACCGGATCTGGCCCAAAACTCGGAACAACAATTAAGATCCAATGCGGCAGAACACGAGACCGCAAAATGGCCCAATCAGATCGCTGCCTTACACCGGATCCAACCGAACAGGGGACAACGGCTTGGGATCTGATGCGGCAGAACAGCGGACAGCGGCCTCGACCAATCACGGCGCATCTCCTACCTCTCGACAGCGGAACGGAGAGAGACAGAGAGAGAGAGCGGTGGATTTGGTAACGGGACAACTGCGACGGCGACTGCGGTGGCGGAGCGACGTCGTTACCACGGTCGGGAAGCGACGGTGGTGACGATAACTCCGACAAACGGTGAGCTCTGTTCTCGCGGTTGAAAACAGAGAGCGACGGCGCGATAATCTCGGGGACTCGACGGCGATGCACAAGGGTCTCGGTGAAGCGGCGGCGAACGGCGAAGACGATGGAGGGGTGCACAGCGGTGGATATGGCGACGGTGAAAGCTTTCGGCAATGGGGAAGGCTTTCGGTGGATAGGTCTCGATCGGCGAGGACAATGGGTCAACGACAACGAAGACGATGGGGTCGAGTTGACGAGGGCGGTGGTGGTGAAGGTAGGTGACGGTGGTGGAAGTCGGATGGTGAAGCAAAGGGGTGAAGGGTTTAAGGTTCGGTTGGGTTGTGAAGAAACAGGGAAAGGAAGGAAGTTGGGGTGCGGGGAGAGAGAAACGGCGGAGGAAAGAGAAGGAGAATTAATTAAGGTTAATTAATGGGGGTATTTATAGGGATCATGAAATTATAGTTTAGGTTAAGATTTGTGGGTTCTGGGTTTCGGTTCTGGCTCCAAAAAGAGACAAACAAATGAAATGAGACGAGACTAATACAATGGAGAACAAATCAAATTCAAAATAGAAAAGAGAAAAATTCACAAAAGAACATAATCTAATCAAAGAGCACAGATTGATCAAGAGAGAATAAAGAAAATCCAAGAAAAGGCAAAATACTCCATAATAAGAGAATTCAAATACAATAATCCAAAGAATACAAAATACAATAAAATTTGAAAATAGGGCTTACAAATTCTACCCACCTTACAAGAAGAATTTTGTCCTCGAAATTCATACAAGAGGTGTATAGGGAAAACTCCGAAACAAACAAAGCAAAACAAACAAGCAACCACTACTCAAACAAATGAGGAAACCTCTCCCGAATCTCTTCCTCTAACTCCCAAGTAGAATCCCCTGGCGAGCAAGGATCCCAAGAAACCCGGATCAACTTGATGACTCTATTCTTTAGCACCTTCTCTCGACGGTCGAAGATAGAGACAGGTCGAATTTCACAGGAC